>CM055122.1:300515764-301003264 GCA_029206835.1 Rana muscosa | reverse complement strand
ACACTTTGCTACGATGTTTACGATATTTATATTATTTATTTACACATACACACATGTATGTGTGTGTGTGTGTATATATACAGTATTTCACAAAAGTGAGTACACCCCTCACATTTTTGTAAATATTTAATTTCTATCTTTTCATGTGACAACACTGAGGAAATGACACTTTGCTACAATGTAAAGTAGTGAGTGTACAGATTGTATAACGGTGTAAATCTGCTGTCCCCTCAAAATAACTCAACACACAGCCATTAATGTCTAAACCGCTGGCAACAAAAGTGAGAACACCACTAAGTGAAAATGTCCAAATGGGGCCCAAAGTGTCAATATTTTGTGTGTCCACCATTATTTTCCAGCTCTGCCTTAACCCTCTTGGGCATGGAAGTCACCAGAGCTTCACAGGTCACCACTGGAGTCCTCTTCCCCTTCTCCATGACGACATCACGGAGCTGGTGGATGTTAGAGATCTTGCGCTCCTCCACCTTCCATTTGAGGAGCCCCACAGATTCTCAATAGGGTTTAGGTCTGGAGACATGCTTGGCCAGTCCATCACCTTTACCCTCAGCTTCTTTACCAAGGCAGTGGTCGTCTTGGTGGTGTGTTTGGGGTCGTTATCATGTTGGAATACTGCCCTGCAGCCCAGTCTCCGAAGGGAGGGGATCATGCTCTGCTTCAGTATGTCACAGTACATGTTGGCATTCATGGTTCCCTCAATGAACTGTATCTCCCCAGTGCCGGCAGCACTCATGCAGCCCCAGACCATGACACTCCCACCACCATGCTTGACTGTAGGCAAGACACACTTGTCTTTGTACTCCTCACCTGGTTGCCGCCACACACGCCTGACACCATCTGAACCAAATAAGTTTATCTTGGTCTCATCAGACCACAGGACATGGTTCCAGTAATCCATGTCCTTAGTCTGCTTGTCTTCAGCAAACTGTTTGCAGGCTTTCTTGTGCATCATCTTTAGAAGAGGCTTCAGTCTGGGACGACAGCCATGCAGACCAATTTGATGCACTGTGCGGCGTATGGTCTGCGCACTGACAGGCTGACCCCCCCTTTAACCTTTGCAGCAATGCTGGCAGCACTCATACGTCTATTTCCCAAAGACAACCTCTGGATATGACGCTGAGCACGTGCACTCAACTTCTTTGGTCGACCATGGCTAGGCCTGTTCTAAGTGGAACTTGTCCTGTTAAACCGCTGTATGGTCTTGGCCACCGTGCTGCAGCTCAATTTCAGGGTCTTGTCAATATTCTTATAGCCTCGGCCATCTTTATGTAGAGCAACAATACTTTTTTTCAGATCTTTAGAGAGTTCTTTGCCATGAGGTGCCATGTTGAACTTCCAGTGACCAGTATAAGAGAGTGAGAGCGATAACACCAAATTTAACACACCTGCTCCCCATTCACACCTGAGACCTTGTAACACTAACGAGTCACATGACACCGGGGAGGGAAAATGGCTATTTGGGCCCAATTTGGACATTTTCACTTAAGTTTGTACTAACTTTTTTTGCCAGCAGTTTAGACATTAATGGCTGTGTGTTGAGTTAGTTTGAGGGGACAGCAAATTTACACTGTTATACAAGCTGTACACTCACTACTTTACATTGTAGCAAAGTGTCATTTCTTCAGTGTTGTCACATGAAAAGATTAAATGAAATATTTACAAAAATGTGAGGGATGTACTTACTTTTGTGAGATACTGTATCTATCTATCTATCTATCTATCTATTAATACACGAGAAAGTTGCAGTTTCCTTAAAAAACAAAGTCATTCAATTCCAAGTACTGTATGTCATCTTGAAATCAATAGAGAGCCAATTTGTAAAAATCTGGATCTAACTGTGACAGTGGACTAATGAGGCTTTTAACTTTGTGATTGATCTAATTATCACCCAAATCCGACGTGGCGTGTTTATATGCTGGCATCTGGGTGACTTGCTCTTTGCATCATTGCAAAATGTTTGTAAGGTCACAATGAATGGACTCCATTCTGTGCCAGGCAAGCACATTAACCCAGATCTCCATTCATCAGCAAGAACTGCGATGTTCGTGTACTGAGGACGAGCTCACTGGTCTACAGAGTACAGGTAGGAAGAATTAAAGGGAATAGATTGTGTTTTTTCACATAATTTAATCTAATTTAACCACTACAGCTCTGGAAGGTTTTACCCCCTTCATGACCAGGCCATTTTTTGCGATACGGCACTGCGTTATTTTAACTGAAAATTGCGCGGTCGTGCGACACTGTACCCAAAGAAAATTAATGTCCTTTTTTCTCACAAATAGAGCTTTCTTTTGGTGGTATTTGATCACCTCTGCGGTTTTTTTTTGTTTTGTTTTTTTGCGCTATAAACAAAAATAGAACGACAATTTTAAAAACAAAAACAATATTTAAGTTTTTCACCACATTTTTTTGTGCTGAAAATGCCCCCCTCGGACCTTGGGGACCCGGTACCGGCCCGCCGTAGGACGCCAAACTTGGCACACATATAGACTCATTCTTCCTCTACAAGTGTGCAAAGTTTGTTGTCCGGGAGACCTACGACCGGGGAGCACCGATTTTTCAAACCCGGGCACCCCTTCCATAGACTCCCATGTTAAACGGTAATTTCTCCAGTTAATTTGGGGACCGGTACTGGCTGGTTGTAGGTCCCCTGGACACGAAACTTGGCATACATGTAGCCTCATTTCCCCTCTAAAAGTGTGCAAAGTTTTTTGTCTGGGGGACCTACGGCCCGGGGAGCACCGGTTTTTCAAATTTGGGCACCCCTTCCATAGACTCCAATGTTAAACGTCAGTCTAGTCATGGACACAGTGAGGCATGGGCACAGTGAGGCATGCACATGGACACAGTGAGGCAAAGTGAGGCACAGTGAGGCATGTAGATGGACACCCTAGGCTTATACTCGAGTCAATAAGTTTTCCCAGTTTTTTGTGGTAAAATTAGGTGCCTCGGCTTATATTCGGGTCGGCTTATACTCGAGTATATACGGTACCTAGCCTTTGTGTATAATACAGTACAAACAATGGGAACAAATAAAACTAAATAAAAAAATCAATCAAAATGAAAAAAATCAATAATATAATGTGTCCACACGGACTACAAAGTGTCCACCATTTCAACAAATATCTTCTGTAGTAGCGCCGTACTACACAGATTTACAGTGGGTTATACTCTTTATATTATAATATTCAGCTGTATATTATGCTTTCATTAGCTGGGATGAAAACTATGCCTTTATGTAAAACATATAGGTTACATTTTAATACATGTTTCTATCCCTTTTTTAACATGTGTATTTGTAGTACCCTAGTTTCTCCACTCCAGTCCTCAAGTACCACCTTAGGTCATGTTTTCAGGCTTTCCATTATTATTACAGGTGATTTGATCAGTATCAGGGTTCAGCAAGGTGTCCGCCATAGGCGTGTGCATGGGTTGTATATGCCTGAAATCTGCATGCTGTATATAGCAAATGCTTCAAATAAAGTCTGCCGTTTCCCCTTTAAAAATAAATACTTGCGAGTCACAGCTAAGCCCCTCCCCTTCATGACATTGTCGAAAGGGGGCAGAGCATGGGTGACCTTAAAATGATACCCCCCCCCCCCCTGAACAAAGTTCTGCGGACGCCCATGCTGTTGGGGGTACTTGAGGACTGGAGTTGAGAAACATTGCCCTACACCAGTGTTTCTCAACTCCAGTCCTCAAGGCGCCCCAACAGGTCATGTTTTCAGGATTTCCCTCGGATTAAACAGCTGTGGTAATTACTAAGGGAGTGAAACTGATCAAATCACCTGTGCAAAATAATGGAAAGCCTGAAAACATGACCTGTTGGGGCGCCTTGAGGACTGGAGTTGAGAAACACTGCCCTACACCCATGTGTAGGCAGGTGCAGGCTCTCTTGCAGCCTGTAGGTGGCATTGTGCCACTGATACAGGTGGAGTGGGGTTTGATGAGGCAATTTGTCTTCCCTTATGGACTTCAATGGCCATCTCAGGGAGGAAGTTGTTCGATTGGACGCTGAAATCCCATGAGATCTCAGGCAATCATCAAGATGTCTTGATCTTGATGACTTCACCCCTACCCTGGAATCGCAGGATATTGCTGCAGAGATCATTGATACATGGTGCCACCCTCTGCAGCATCTGGTGGAAGAAGAGGGTAAAGAGGACCTGTATCGTCAATGGATGGGACTGAAGACACCCAAAAAAAAGGGAAGTATTGAGTTCCTCAACCGGGGTTGGTGTGACTTCTGGGCCCGAGAGGGGTTCTACTGCATCATGCATTTCCATGGTGCAGGAGGGCCAGCCCCCCAGCATTATGGAAAGGCATAGCGCTAATTCAGGCATTCAGGGCAGCCCCAGCATTCAGAGGGGTTGTGAAGTCCATCACCTGCTCCATCTCCTGCCCATTGCAATGCTGCTGTGGTAAAGATCAGAAGGTAGAACCCTCTCGCTACAGTGTGGGGGGGGGGGCACAGGACTGAGGACTCTGATGTGAAATGAAGGGGGGGTTGGGGGACAGAGTACTTTGATGTGAAAAGGAGGGAGTAGAACTGAAAACCCTGATGGGAAAGGATGAGGGAAAATGGAAGACTCTGATGGGAAAAGATGGGGGGTGAGGGGGGTAAAAACTGAGGACTCTGATGTGAAAAGTTGGGGGTAGGTACTGAGGATTCTGATGTGGGAAAGTTATGGGGGGGGGGGACGGAGGACTCTCATATGAAAATGGGAGGGGGGGAAAGCGAGGACTCTGATGTGAAGGGGGCAGGGACTAAGGGCTCTGATGTGAATAGGGGGGGTTACTGAGGACTCTGATGTGGGAAAAGGGGTCAGCGCTGAAGAATCTAATGTGAAGGGGGGGGGGGGAGTGTACTCTAATGGGAAAGTGAGGACTCTGATGTGAAAGCAGAGGAGGAACTGAGGACTTTGATGTGGGAAAAGGGGGGAGGGGTTGAGGACTCTGATGTGAAGGAGGGGGGTTAGCACTCAAATGGGAAAGGGAGAGAGGAAAGTGAGGACTCTGATGTGAATTACGATGTGGAGAAAAGATAAGGGGGTGGGGAGGGGGTTGTCTGAGAACTTTGATGTGAAAAGATGGGGGCAGGAATTAAGGGCTCTGATATGAAAAGGGGGTGCTGTGAACTCTGATGTGGAAAGAAAGGGGTAGGAACTGGAGGCTTTGATGTGAATAGGGGGGCTACTGAGGACTCCAATGTGGGAAAAGGTGTCAGGGACAAGGACTTTGATGTTTGATGTGAAGGGGGGGGGGGTGTAAGGACTCTAAAGGGAAAGGGGGAAGGAAAAGAGAGGAAGAACTGAGTATTTTGATGTGAGAAAAGGGGGAAGGAGCTGAGGACTCTGATAGTAAGGGGAACCTAAGGACTAGTGATGAGCCGAACACCCCCGGGTTCGGTTCGCACCAGAACCCGCAAACGGACCGAAGTTCGCACGAACTTTAGAACCCTATTAAATACAATGGATGCGAACGTTCGAAATCTAAAGTGCTAATTATAACGACTATTATGCATGTTATTGTCCTAAAAAGGGTTTGGGAACCCGGGTTCTGCACCAGGGGACATGTATCAATGCAAAAAGAAGTTTTAAAAACGGCCGTTTTTCTGGAGCAGTCATTTTAATGATGCATAAAGTGAACAAAAAAAGTCAAATATTCCTTTAAATATCGTACCTGGGGGGTGTCTAAAGTATGCCTGTGAAGTGCCACGTGTTTCCCGTGTTTAGAACTGTCCCTGCACAAAATTACATTTCTAAAGGAAAAAAAGCCATTTAAAACTGCTTGCGGCTTTAATGTAATGTCTGGTCCCGGTAATATGGATGAAAATCTTTAAGAAAAATGGCATAGCTACCCCATCACAGCCCCCCCCCCCCCCACCCCAGCCCATTACCAGCCCCTTTGGGTCTTGTATGGATAATAAGGGGAACCCCGCACACAAAATAAAAAAGGCCCTATATACTCTGAACAGCCGTATACAGGCGGTGCATACAAGACAGGGACTGTAGGTTTGTTCTTATGTAGAATCTGTTTGTAATTTTGAACAGGTACATTGTTTAAGTGTAGCTCCAGCCAAAAAATCTATTTTTAAGCTTTTTGGAAAACATAGGGAAGGGTTATCACCCCTGTAACATTTGTTTTGCTGTCTGTGCAGTGTGCACCTGTTCAGAACAGTTCACCTCACTTTTTGTCCTAATGACAAATGTTTTTTGAAAATTTGGGGTTTTTATTGAAACAAGAATTGGTGATAAAGCATCAGTGGAGAGGAGACACTTTTTTTCCCATATTACCTCTTACAGGAGAGAATTTGCCTTCCTAGGGGTAGATTTCCTCTCACTTCCTGTTGTATCCTTCCGTTTGCAAGGAGGAGTCGTTTGTAAGTTGGATGTTTGAAAGTAGGGGCCTGCCGTATATACTCAGCTGAAATTTGCCCCTTACATGTTGGTGTTGCCACAACACTGTGAGCCCTCACAGTTACTCTTGGTGGGCACATGAATGGGCCCTGCTGTGAATTATTAGATCAAGAATTGTAATTGCATGCCCCTGTTGAACAGGGGCTGAAAAATTGGGCCTTTGGTGGTGGTGGTGGTGTTGACACAACACTGTAAGGCCTCACAGTTAGTCTTGGTGGGCGCAGGAATGGGCCCTGCTGTGAATTATTAGATCAAGAATTGTAATTACATGCCCCTGTTAAACAGGGGCAGAAAAATTGGGCCTTAGGCACTGGTGCCACAACACTGCAACCCCTCACAGATACTGTACTTGGAGCACAGCAATGAGCCCTGTTGCAAAGTATTGCATCAAAAATTGTAATTACACGCCCCTGTTAAACAGGGGCTGAAAAATTGGGCCTTAGGCACTGGTGGCGGCACCCAGAAACAAAAATGTTCTTCCAAGCTATCATCGTCAATCGGATCATTGAGGAGGAGGACGATAGTTAGTCAACATAACAGAACAGTCTCTCAGCATCAGCATCAGTCTTGAAGGGATGTGACATTTGAAAATAAATTAGTCTGTTATATCAGCTTCAGGTGTTTGGTAGCTGGTGGTGATCCAAGACTGGTTCATCTTTCTGAAGGTCAGTCGATCAACCGAGTCGGTGGACAGGCGCACCCTGTGATCCGTGACAAATCCTCCAGCAGCACTGAATGTGCGTTCTGAAAGAACGCTGGATGCAGGACAGGCCAGTAGCTCAATTGCATACTGTGCAAGCTCTGGCCAGTGATCCATCCTCAAGACCCAGTAAGCCAGAGGATTTTCGGTGGGGAAGGTGTCCAAGTCTGACCTTGCCCCTAGGTATTCCTGCACCATGTATATCAGACGCTGGCGATGGTTGCTGGAACCGATCATACCTTGGGGCTGCGGACTAAAGAATTGTCTGAACGCTTCGGTCAGACGGCCACCTTCCCCACCGCTCCTTCTTTGACTGACCGAAGCCTCAGCAACTCGTTGTCCAGGACCAGGAGTTTGTAACCTCCCAGTCTCTGGGAACGCGTTGCACAGACCTTTCTGCAAGGCCTCCCGGAGTTGTCTCATCCTCTGCGACGGTAAGATAAGGTCCGCAACCTTACCCTTGTACCGTGGATCAAGGAGAGTGGCCAGCCAGTAATGGTCCCTCTCCTTGATCCGAAGAATACGAGGATCCTTCCGCAGACTTTGCAGGATCAGGGAGGCCATGCAGCGTAGGTTAGCTGAGGCATTCAGTCCGGAGCCCTCTGGGTCACTAAGGACGACATGATCCGCAGCCACCTCCTCCCAGCCACGTACAAGTCCACTGGTTTCTTGGGACTGTAAATCATCCCTAAAAGACTGCTGCTGATGATGCTGAGTGCCAGGCTCCACCTCCATGCTGACACAATCCTCCTCCTCCTCCTCCTCCTCTTCTTCCTGTGCGATGGGTGGGACAGAAGGAACACTGTCTGGGTAAAGGGGGCCTTGAGAGGCAAGGAAGTCCTCCTCTTCCTGCCTCTGTTCTGCCTCAAGTGCCCTGTCCATTATTCCACGCAGCGTATGTTCCAACAGGTGGACAAGAGGTACAGTGTCACTGATGCATGCACTGTCACTGCTCACCATCCTCGTGGCCTCCTCAAATGGTGCCAGGACAGTGCATGCATCCCTGATCATGCCCCACTGGTGTGGTGAAAAAAACCCGAGCTCCCCTGACCCTGTCCTGGTGCCGTAGTCGCACAGGTACTCATTGATGGCCCTCTGCTGCGTGTGCAGCCGCTGCAGCATGGCCAACGTTGAGTTCCACCTGGTGGGCATGTCACATATAAGGCGGTTCTTGGGCAGGTTCAACTCCTTTTGCAGCTCAGCCAGGCGAGTACTGGCATTATAAGATCTGCAGAAATGCACACAGACTTTCCTGGCCTGCCTCAGGACATCCTGTAAGCCCGGGTACCTGCCCAAGAACCGCTGCACCACCAGGTTAAGGACGTGAGCCACACAGGGCACATGGGTCAGTTGTCCCTGTCGGAGAGCGGAGAGGAGGTTGGTGCCATTGTCGCAAACTACCATTCCTGGCTTAAGCTAGCGTGGCGTCAACCACCTCTTGGCCTGCCCCTGCAGAGCAGACAGAACCTCTGCCCCAGTGTGGCTCCTGTCCCCCAAACACACCAGCGCAAGCACGGCATGGCATCTTTTTGCCTGCGTACTTGCGTAGCCCCTTGAACGCCTACGGAGCACCGATGGTTCCGAGGACAAAGCACAGGAAGAGGCCACGGAGGAAGAAGAAGAGGAGGGGGTGGAGGACAGAGGTGTGTCACAACCAGTAGTAGCATTTTGGAGGCGTGGCGGTGGAACAACCTCCAACACTACTGCACCTTGTCCTGCATCCTTCCCAGCTGCCAAAAGAGTGACCCAATGGGCCGTGAAAGAAAGGTAACGTCCCTGTCCATGCCTGCTGGACCATGAGTCAGCGGTAATATGCACCTTACCGCTGACCGCCCTGTCCAGCGAGGCCAAGACATTGCCTTCCACATGCCGGTAGAGAGCCGGAATCGCCTTCCGTGAGAAAAATTGGCGTTTGGGAACCTGCCACTGAGGAACCGCACATTGCACAAACTCACGGAAGGGGGCCGAGTCTACCAACTGAAAAGGCAGCAGTTGAAGCGCTAGCAATTTAGCCAAGCTAGCATTCAACCGCTGGGCATGTGGATGGCTGGGAGTGAACTTCTTTCGACGGTCCAGCAGCTGGGGCAGGGAAATTTGCCTGCTAGAATCGGACGTTGGTGTACTGCTAGCAGAGTGCCCGCAAGTACTTGGCTGTGACACACCTAATTCTACACCATCATTCCTCTCAGAGCAGGTTTCAGAGAGGACTGAAAGGTATAGTGGGGTTGGAGATCCCAGCTGATGCGGTGCAAGAAGAGGTCAGCTTTGTTCTTTGGTGTGGGTCTTTAAGGTAGGCTTGCCAACGAGCTGCATGGCAGGTCAACATATGTCTGGTCAAGCATGTGGTGCCCAAGCGGGTGATGTTTTGGCCACGCGATATACGCTTGAGACATATGTTGCAAACAGCAGCTGTGCGATCTGATGCACTCGACTCAAAAAAGGCCCACACCAAAGAACTTTTTGAATAACGGGCAGAGGCAGCGCCCTGCACAGGTGGAGCTCTGCGGTGTGATTCCGTTGGTGTGCTGCCCTTACGCTGGCCCCCCGAGGGCATCCTGCCTCGTTGGAGATGTGCCTCCTCCTCCTCCTCCTCCTCCTCCTCTCTCCTATTAGGCACCCACGTGGAGTCAGTGACCTCATCATCCCCTCCCTCCTCATCACTGGAGCCAATCTGGCAGTATGCTGCAGCTGCTGGAACATGACTGCCAGATTGGTGTCCTTCTTGAGCATCCCCTCTCTCTGCTCTCACGCTACTGCCTTCCTCTAGCTGGGTATCATCATCAGACCCTTCGAAACGCTGGGCATCCTCCTGGAGCATGTACCCAACACTGTGCTCAAACAGTTCGGGGGACTCCTCAGGAGGACATGGTTGGTCTAGGGAAGGAGTGACTGATGATGACATTGATACCAGGGAAGAGGACGCTTTGGCAGCTGCTTTGCCAGTACCCTGAGCCTGGGTGAGAGAGGATGAGGAGGATGAGGAGGGCTTAGTCATCCACTCTACCAAGTCTTCGGCATGATGCGGCTCAACACGTCCAGCTGCCGAAAAGAAGGACAAGCGTGTCCCATGGCCACGTGCTGATGGCGATGCACCGCGTCCACGACCAGCACTGTTGTCTCTAGACACAGAGCCTGCTTGCCCTCTTTTTTTGGCTCCTGACTGTCTGCCTCTCCTCGTTTGCCTTCCAGACATTCTAATGGCCTGCAGGGAAATGGGAAAAGCAGCAATACAGGCGAAGTTAAGGTGTAATATGGTCAGGAGGCACACTCCGCCCGCTGTAAGTGCCGCAAAATCCTGTTGGTGTAACACACCAGGAAAAAGCAGCAATACAGGCTAAGTTAAGGTGTAATATGGTCAGGAGGCACACTCTGCCCGCTGTAAGTGCCGCAAAATCCTGTTGGTGTAACACACCAGGAAAAAGCAGCAATACAGGCTAAGTTAAGGTGTAATATGGTCAGGAGGCACACTCTGCCCGCTGTAAGTGCCGCAAAATCCTGTTGGTGTAACACACCAGGAAAAAGCAGCAATACGGGCTAACTTCAGATGTATAATGTGCAGGAGGCTTAGCAACAATGACACTGACACTGTCCCCTGCCTATCCTTCTCTCTCCTTGCACACAAGGTTTATCAAAGTATATGACACTGACACTCTCCCTGCATATCCTTCTCTCTCCCTATACACAAGGTTTAGCAAAGAATATGACACTGACACTCTCCCTGCCTATCCTTCTCTGTCCCTACACACAAGGTTTAGCAAAGAATAGATTTGACAAGATTTGACACTGTCCCTGCCTATCCTTCACTTTCCCTGCTCCGGAACACACTACACAAGGCCGCCGCGCTGGCGGCCTTTTATAGTGTGGGTCGTGTACTAAACCCCCTCAGCTATAATTGGCCACAGGCATCCTGCCTGTGGCCAATCATTGCTCTCCTCGCTGCCGGCGCTGTGATTGGCCAAGCATGCAGGGTCACAGTGCATGCTTGGCCAATCATAGCGCCGGGATTACACTGCGATGGCGCAGTGTATTGTGGGCCGTTCGCGTCACTCGAATTTGGCGCGAACGGCCCAAATCGTTCGTTGTTCGCCGAACGCGCGAACAGCCGATGTTCGAGTCGAACCTATGTTCGACTCGAACACCGAGCTCATCCCTACTAAGGACTTGAACAGAAAAGGGGGAAAGAAAAATGAGGACTGTGATATGAAAGGGGAGGTGGAACTGAGGACTCTGATGTGAAAAGGGGGGGGGGGTTAGGACTCTGATGTGAAAGGGGGGCTGAGGACTATGATGTAAAATGGGGGAGGGCCCCGAGGACTATGATGTGAAAGGGGGGGCGGAGAACCTTGATGTGAAAGGAGGGGCGGAGGACCTTAATGTGATGGGGGGGCGGAGGACTATGTTGTGAAAGGGGGGGCAGAGGACCTTGATGTGAAAGGGGGGGCAGAGGACCTTGATGTGAAAGGGGGGGCAGAGGACCTTGATGTGAAAGGGGGGGCAGAGGACCTTGATGTGAAAGGGGGGGCAGAGGACCTTGATGTGAAAGGGGGGGGCGGATAGGGTGACCACATTTCCAAACTGCCATTCAGGGACACATCCCCCTCTCTCACCTTCCACAAAAAAAGATGAGGGGGGCGGGGGGAAATGTAGTCTTGGAGTCGATGGGGAATTTGGCGGCTGGTTATTTGTCAGGCGAATGTGCCACTTGCCACCAGATGCAGTGCTGCTGTCACTCCCTCTGCTTGAGCCACGTGCGTAGAAGGAAAGGAAAATTAAGATCACACACTATCTGGAAAATTAAGATCACACCAGTCCCTGCTGCTTGCCGCTGTGTCCCGGAGAAGGAGGAGATGCCGAGGTGGGTGGGGACAGCAGTGCTGCACTAGGCGCAGGCCTCGCTCCCGGTCTCACTGTCTGAGAGTAAATTGCCACTGGTTGCAAGATGCCAGGCAGCGCTGGCCCTAGCAACCAGTTCTGGAAATGTAGTTACTCGTTAGTAGGGGGTGGCTGTGTCCTCTATTTCATTCCGGGACATTGTATTGTCCCGGAATGAAGGTGCCTGGGACCCAGGACAGACATGTCAATTGCAGGACAGTCCCGGGCAATCCGGGACACGTGGGCACCCTAGGGGCGGAGAACTATGTTGTGAAAGGGGGGGCGGAGGACCTTGATGTGAAAGGGGGGCGGAGGACCTTGATGTGAAAGGGGGGGCAGTGGACCTTGACGTGAAAGGGGGGGCGGAGGACCTTGACGTGAAAGGGGGGGCGAAGGACCTTGACGTGAAAGGGGGGGCGGAGGACCTTGACGTGAAAGGGGGGGCGGAGGACCTTGACGTGAAAGGGGGGGCGGAGGACCTTGACGTGAAAGGGGGGGCGGAGGACCTTGATGTGAAAGCAGGGGTGAGGGTACTGAGGACTCTGATGTTAAAGGGGATTCTGATGTGACGGAGACCCCATTTGAGACTGGGGTGCCTCAAAACTTTTTCATACTTTCAAAGGGTACCTTAACTGAAAAAAATGTTAAGAAACCCTGGTATAGACATTCTTCTTCTAATCCCGTGGTGGTCCTCCAATGCAGGAGGAGGGGCAAACATGAGCTGAAAATCTCGTATTTAGACTTTAAAGTGAACCCGTGCTTTGATCTTGTCTCAAGTCTTCCTGACAGCCGTAAACTCCCCTTATTCCTTGGCCAATGAATAGAGAGCTCATCTGCCTCCAGTCTTGTGAATCCACCAATCAATCACAGGATACCGGTCGATAAGGACATGCTGAGAATTATAGTTCTCCAGCTGGAGAGAACTCGGTGATCCAAGTTGCCCACATTGGCCCTGGAGAATTTGTAGATGAGGAAAATAACCCGCAAATGTCAATTCAACGCTTCTGTATTCCAAGCCACAAACAAACACCGACATGTATTATTAAAGGATTAATGGAGGCGACGCATTGTACATGTCGTTTGAAAGCCGATGACTGTTGAGGAGATTTCATAAGCGTATTGATCTGTAATCAGCCAGAGACATGTCTGAGGAGGAAGTGGGAATCTTAGAAACCGCGGCAATAACCTACAGAATCCGAGTGATGGCTTCCATTCCCGTGCTGAAATGTCATCAATAATTTCCTCGGCAAATGCTTGGCCTTCACATCAATTGATCGCAGGGATGGCATTTGTCCAGAAAGGTGTTTTTTGACGGCTTCAAATATAAAACAAAAAAATAGTAATCTGAGAAATCATCTCCTCTTAAAGGTGCATGCCATTATAAAATGAAAGGGTAACCACTTTCGCTGGAAAAAATAGCAATAATAAATGAAAAATAAAATTAAAAAAAAATATATACACATATATATATATATGTATGTATGTATATGAGTATACAATTGCTGCACATTGAAATTGAATGTTATTAAAAATTACTTTTCCTTTTCAAGTGGCAGTGCTGTAATTTTCTGTAAAATGCAATATGGCCACCTGGAGGCGTTCTGTACATGGCACTAAGATAAAAGTCCGATTTTAGGCATCCACTGCAACAAAAATATAATATTGGTGAGATACTCCCAAAGGAAAAATCATGTCTAAAGGGATGCAGACCCTGTAACTTTGCTCATTAGAATGCTGCAAGCGCAGCAGCTGATTGATAATCACTCCCACTCATTTTGCAAATGGACACAGAGGGGTCAATTTACTAAAATTGGAGAGTGCAAAATCTGGCGCAGCTGTGCATAGTAGCCAATCAGCTTCCAACTTCAGCTTGTTCAATTGCTCTTTGACAAAAAAAAACAAACAAACTGGAAGCTGATTGGTTTCTATGCAGAGCTGTACCAGGTTTTGAACTCTCCAATTTTAGTAAATCAACCCCAGAGAAACAAACAGCTATTTCTTCAGAATATTAAAAAGGTAGGAATCTGCAACAAAGTTTGCTAAACTCCTTGCAATGTACACAGATCACCCAGAGGGGAATGTTTTATTCTCAACAAAAGTGGAGTTACTCTTTAACTTGTTCCCGCCCAGCCTATAGACAAATGACGGTGAGGCGGATTTTCTCCCACCCTCGGAGCACATCATGTGATGTCCTCCCAGGCATGCGCCTCATGCATGCTCTAACTGCCGCTTGATTTGTCACCCCCTGTATTCACCAGACACAGAGGATGACAGATCAGTGTAACGGGTTGGCCCCAGTACCATATGAGCACTGTGACCAAACAGCGATCACATGTCAAATGTTGCTTTCATTCATAGCCATTTAAATTTTGTACTGTTGTGATCTGATTGGCCACAGCGATCACATGGTACAGACAGGGCCAATCACTGCTTAACTGTACCACGTGATAGCTGTGTTCAATCATAGCTCTCACAATAGTACATACTGGCTACTAGGGATGAGTTTCGAGTTCGACTCGAACATCGGCCGTTCGTTGAATTACGAACTTCATGGGCCGTTCACGCCAAATTCGAGTGACGCGTCACGGACCATAATTCACTGCGGCATCGCAGTGCATTGCTGGCTGATGATTGGCCAAGCATGCACTATGACCAGCATGCTTGGTGAATCACAGCGCTGTAAGAAAAGAGAGCCATAATTGGCCAAAGGCAGGGTGCATTTGGCCAATTATGGCTCAGGGGGTTTAGTACACTCCCCACACTATATAAGGCCGTCTGCGTGTCGGCCTTGTGTAGTGTGTTCCGGGTGCTGAGAGAGATAGAGAGAGAGAGAGACAGTGTCATTTCATTTGAAGTAGCATGCAAAATAATTCCGCGCTGCCCTCTGGATAAGCTGCTAACACAACAAGTAGACAAATAGTAAAAAGCGTGGAAACAAAAAGTGTAGCGCTAATCAAAAAAAAATGAACAAGAATGCATGACGCACTCAAATGAGTATATAAAAACGGTGCAATATAAAAAAAAGACACTCAAATATTAAGTAAGAACAGTAAGAAGTCCTCATGTATGCAAAATGTCTGTATGCGAAATACAAGTGAAAACTTGTGCAACTGAGTGTCCTAAAGTAATTCAAAAATGAAGGCAATGGTGAAATTCAAAAGTGGGTGAAGACTTTGAAGGAAAAGTGACGGTGAGAAGATGAAGAGAACCACCACCAATAGGTAAGGAGCTTACCAGATAGTTTGAACCCAGAGGAACATATGTTCAGTGGGTCAAACGGGCTTGGTGTGGTGGAACCACGATGGAACCTGGACAATCTGTATGCTGCAAATTGCTGTGCTGGAAATGGCCAAACATCAACAGGGAGAGAGAAACCGCAGAAGAAAGGTGACCTCTTAGCAGATAACCTCATATGCAGTAGTAGTCCGGGAAAATCCCAAGCAATATGAGCAGGTAAGTATCATGTAATAGAGAAAAGAAACAGCCACATAGCGTAACTCTGTGTATAAATCAAAATTTTATGTAGTGGAAACACTTACATTTAAGTTGATATAAAAGCGCTTTGCAAAGAATGTGCCAACAATGGAGTTCACCCGACGCGTTTCGTCTCCTAGGACATCATCTGGGGTGTCCCTCCACTGTTGCCCCCCTTGTATATATAGGAAAAGTGACCCCAATCAAGAGAGTTCATCCCCGCTCGCATTGTCAGTGGAAATGGCATTACTATCTGGTTTTCCTAAGATGGCCTCCGGGCTTGTGTTCCAAACCTCCATCATTTCATTTGAGTTAGATAGAGCAGGCAGGCGAGTCAGTTAGTTGCAGTTACAGTGTATGCAGTATATATATGCATCCCAGGTGTTGTGTATGTATGTATGTATGTATGTATGTATGTATGTATGTATGTATGTATGTTATATATATATATATATATATATATGTGTGTAGCGGGTGGTCATATTTAGGGGAGGCATCTGAGTGGTATCAGGCTCAGATGCAACAATTGTTAGGATTCCTGGACCAATTTATGCCAGTGGAGGATATCAGTGGTGTTCCGTTCCCTGCGGCCTATAGGTGGCACTGTTGCCATAGGCCGGGGTTGAATCACCATTGGAGGGCTGCGCCCTTTTTTGTCCTCTCGCGGCAGTAGTACAGCGGGGCGGGGAACCTGCTGTGCATGCTGGGAGAGAGTATAAAGGGGGCAGACATCTTCCGCTCGGGGTCCACTCCCACGCACCTTCAGCCTGGGGGGGTGCGTGATGGCGGTCTCCGGGTGCCCTAGGCCCAGAGACGGAGTTGCGGTTCAACCCCAGACACCTTTGGTCTGGGATGAGGTACTCTCTGGAGGCCTGGGGCCCAGTACCTTTGACTGGGTCCCGCAAGAGACCGAGGGCTCCTAGGGTGTCCTCCGGTGTGGACACCCGAATCTGGGACGAGGAGGCCAGGGAGGTGACCCTTCCAAAGACCCAGTGCAGCATTTGCTGTTGACGGCGGGGCCTCTGGTAACTGTTGGGATGGATGTCCTCTCTCTGACAGGGGCCATTTTCTACAGAAGGTAGTCCAAGTTCTCATGGTCTGTGGCAGGGACCCATCGTGAATCAGGTCGGTGGCAGAGACCCAACAACCAGGTCTGTGGCAGAGGCCTTATTCATCTGGTCTGTGGCAGAGACCCCCCTCACGGTCGGTGGCAGCGACTGTGCGCCAAGCCTGTTCGCGCTAAAACGGAACAGGAGAAACCTAAGTTCAAGTTTGTGCCTGGATCTCCTCCCCACTGTGTTCTGAACTGTTCTATGTCTAACCAGTCGCTCTCAAAGGACTATTTATTGCTCTGAAGAAAAAATAAGTGTTGGACTTTCAGTGGTGTGGAACTTGGCTTTCTGGGAGTTAAAGGGTCATTCTCAAGGGAAGCTTTTGGCTCTGGACAGGGGCACAGGCCCGAAGGTAAAAGGTTATAGCTCACACCTCTACACACAAGAGGATCCGAGCTGGTGGTGCGTCACACTCTCCTCCCTGGTCCCCTAGATGAGAGCCATTGACCGAGAAGAGAAGGAGGGAGTGAGAGGTCGCTATATATATATATATATATATATATATATATATATATTTATTTATTTATTACACACACACACACACACACACACACACACAGTGGGTACGGAAAGTATTCAGACCCCCTTAAATTTTTTACTCTGTTATTTTTCAGCTATTTACTAAAATCATTTACTGTATATACTCGAGTATAAGCCGAGTTTTTCAGCACTTTTTTTGTGCTGAAAATGCCCCACTCGGCTTATACTCGAGTCACCTTTTTGCTCCTGATCTCCCGGATTTTGGGGACCCGGTACCGGCCGGCTGTAGGTCCTCTGGACCCAAAACTTGGCACACATGTAGCCCCACTCATCCTCTACAAGTGTGCAAAGTTTGTTGTCCAGGGGACCTACAGCCGGGGAGCTCCCATGTTAAACAGTCATTTCTCTAGTGACTGTGGGGACCCCGTACCGGCGTGTCGTAGGTCCCCTGGACCGGAAACTTGGCACACATGTAACCTCATTTATCCTCTACAAGTGTGCAAAGTTTGTTGTCTGGGGGACCTACAGCCACCGAGCACCGATTTTTCAAAGTCGGGCACCCCTTCCATAGACTCCCATGTTAAACGTCAGTCTTGTCATGGACACAGTGAGGCATGGGCACAGTGAGGCATGCACATAGACACCCTAGGCTTATACTCGAGTCAATAAGTTTTCCCAGTTTTCTGTGGTAAAATTAGGTGCCTCAGCTTATATTCGGGTCGGCTTATACTCGAGTATATACGGTAAGTTATTTTTTTTTCCTCATTAATATACACACAGCACCCCATATTGACAGAAAAACACAGAATTGTTGACATTTTTGCAGATTTATTAAAAAAGAAAAACTGAAATAATCACATGGTCCTAAGTATTCAGACCCTTTGCTCAGTATTTAGTATTTGCACTAGGGTTGTCCCGATACCGATACTAGTATCGGTATCGGGACCGATACCAAGCATTTGCGCGAGTACTTGTACTCGCGCAAATGCTCCCGATGCCCAGTCCGATACTTTTTTTTTTTCCTCAGAGCGGGGGGTGGAGAGCAGAGCGGAGACCGGGGCGGAGAGTGTGCGGCGGGGGGCGGAGAGTGTGCGGCGCGGGACGGAGAGCAGGGCGGAGACCAGGGCGGAGTGCGGGGCGGGGGGCGGAGACCAGAGCGGAGAGCAGAGCGGGTCTTCAGGCGGGTAAGTAAAAATAATCTGATCCAATTGCCTTGCCTGTCTGCTGCTCAAATGCTACCTGTTCCCCCTTCACCTCCATGCCGCCGTCCCCCTCCGTGCTGCCGCCCCCTCCGTATCTCAGGATGGAGAGCGGAGGTAGGAGCCGGTAAATCCGGCTCCTTACTTGTCGGAATGTACAGAGTCATCACTGACTCTGTCCATTCACATAACTGAAAAATCGTAAACTGTGTTTACAATGTTTCAGTTTATGAATGGAGAGGAGCCGCTGTCTTCTCTCCATTCATTTTCAGCGCAGCAGAGGCTGCTGAGAAAGGGACTGGGGAATATGTGTCCCTAGTCCCTTTCTCTGTCTCAAAGGGGAGATGTCAGAGGTTTGTTAAGACCCCTGATATCTCACCAAAGCCCCCCCACAACAGGGCTGATAAAAAAAAAAGAATAAAATAAAAATGAATTGTAAAAAAAAGAAAAGAAAAAAACACACACACTGACACTGTCCACCCCCCCCCCCCTTAAAAAAATAAAGCATTGTAAAAAATAAATAAATAAAATAAATAGTAAAAAAAAAAAAAAAAAAATACTGACACATGAGATTAAAAAAAAGTATCGGTATTCGGTATCGGCGAGTACTTGAAAAAAAGTATCGGTACTTGTACTCGGTCTTAAAAAAGTGGTATCGGGACAACCCTAATTTGCACCCTTTTGATCTAATACAGCCATGAGTCTTTTTGGGAAAGATGCAACAAGTTTTTCACACCTGGATTTGGGGATCCTCTGCCATTCTTCCTTGCAGATCCTCTCCAGTTCTGTCAGGTTGGATGGTAAACATTGGTGGACGGTCATTTTTAGGTCTCTCCAGAGATTCTCAATTGGGTTTAAGTCAGGGCTCTGGCTGGGCCATTCAAGAACAGTCACAGAGTTGTTGTGAAGCCACTCCTTCGTTATTTTAGCTGTGTGCTTAGGGTCATTGTCTTGTTGGAAGGTAAACCTTCGGCCCAGTCTGAGGTCCTGAGCACTCTGAAGAAGGTTTTCGTCCAGGATATCCCTGTACTTGGCCGCATTCATCTTTCCCTCGATTGCAACCAGTCGTCCTGTCCCTGCAGCTGTAAAAACACCCCCACAGCATGATGCTGCCACCACCATGCTTCACTGTTGGGACTGTATTGGACAGTTTGGCCGGACGGCCAGCTCTAGGAAGGGTTCTGGTCGTCCCAAACGTCTTCCATTTAAGGATTTTGGAGGCCACTATGCTCTTAGGAACCTTAAGTGCAACAGAATTTTTTTTGTAACCTTGGCCAGATCTGTGCCTTGCCACAATTCTGTCTCTGAGCTCTTCAGGCAGTTCCTTTGACCTCATGATTCTCATTTGCTCTGACATGCACTGTGAGCTGTAAGGTCTTATATAGACAGGTGTGTGGCTTACCCAATCAAGTCCAACACATCTGGACTCGAAGGTGTAGAACCATCTCAAGGATGATCAGAAGAAATGGACAGCACCTGAGTTAAATATATGAGTGTCACCGCAAAGGGTCTGAATACTTAGGACCATGTGATATTTCAGTTTTTCTTTTTTAATAATTCTGCAAAAATGTCAACAATTCTGTGTTTTTCTGTCAATATGGGGTGCTGTGTGTACATTAATGAGGAAAAAAAATGAACTTAAAGGGGTGTTCCAGGCAACCCCGGGCAAAAAAATAATAATTAAAAGCCAGCAGCTACACATACTGCAGCTGCTGGCTTTTAATAAATGGAGACTTACCTGTCCTGGTGTCCCTCGATGTCGGCACCGCAGCTGATGTTTCACATCAGCTGTCGGTGCTTCCGTCGCCATTGCGGGTAAGGGAACCCGGCAGTGAAGACTTTCGGCTTCACGCCGGGAACCCTACTGCGCATGCGCGAGGCCCCGCTCCTCTCTCCTATTAGCCCAGCGGCCAGGGGAGGAGGAGGAGGGAGCCTCGCGTGACTTCACCGCCGCGGCCGGACTCCAGTAAGTGGGTAAGGTTACCTGTCTTTGACAGGTATCCTGTCCCCCCCGAAAGGTGCCAATTGTGGCACCGGAGGGGGGGGAGGAATCCGATGAGCGGAAGTTCCACTTTAGGGTGGAGCTCCGCTTTAAATAATTTTAGCAAATGGCTGCATTATAACAAAGAGTGAAAAATTTAAGGGGGTCTGAATACTTTCCGTACCCACTGTACATTATATATATATATATATATATATATATATATATATATATATATATATATATATATATAGTGACAGCAGGAAGGTAAAGTCACCTGGTTGCATCCAGGGGGGTAGATATATTTCGCCCAGATTCAGGCTTTATGCCGACTTATACAACTAGGTGGAGAGTTGTATAAGCCCAGCTGAGGCTAGTGGGCTCATGGATGACTCATACCTCTAGGGAGAGTGTGGGGCGTCGTGCAGACAGGGAGTTGATGAGACCAGCTGAAGCTTGTCAGCTCATTTAGGCCTCTATAAGAACTCCCAGCTTCATTAGATGTTAGCTCATGCCTGGAACCAGACCTGTGTGGACTGTCTAGGGAGAGTGAACCCCTGTGCGGTGAGACAAAGCCTGTGTGGCTATTTGCTTGGACATTTAAAACCAGGGACTTAGGGACTAGGACAGCACTAGGCTGATCCCAGTTGTTAGTTAGGAAACCTGTATGTTTAGTCAGAGGTCAAGTTGACCAGGATTTATTTTGTTTATGTTTCTTTTGCTTTGCTGTGTTTTGTCACTGTAAATAGAAAATAAACCGCACCTTTTTGATTTTGAAAACCACAACCTCCGTTTGCTGGGCCTGTTTTTGTGTGGGGAGCCCATCCCGGGGGTCACACACACCCGCTGCCGAGCTAACTCCCTCACAGTTGGTGGAGAACCAGTGGCAGTTTTTTTTTAAGCCAGCATGGAGGAGATACTGAAACAGCTGGCTCTAGCAAATGCCAATCAACAGCAGACAAATGCAGGTTTGCAAAAGAGCCTTGCAGCTCATCAACAGAGCCTTGCAGCTCAACAACAGAACTTCGCAGCCCAGCAGCAAGCTCATCAACAGAGCCTTGCAGCCCAGCAGCAAGCTCATCAACAGAGCCTTGCAGCCCAGCAGCAGACAAACGCAACTTTGCAACAGTCTGGAGGCTCAGCAACAAGCCCAGCAGCAATCTGAGGCCCGCTTCATAGACCTGTTGCAGAAGCAAGAGCAGAGACTACAACAACAGATGGAAGCAGTAATGCAGCAACGTCCGCAGACCAGTGAGGAAAGCCGTCCCACTAATACCGCGTCCTTTGGGGTGAGTCGTTTATTGACAAAAATGACTGGAGAGGATGATCCAGAGGTATTTTTGACCACATTTGAAAGGACCGCTGAAAGAGAAAAGTGGCCTGAGGAGCAGTGGGCTGGACTGGTGGCTCCTCTGTTAACTGGTGAATCGCAGAAAGCTTACTATGACCTAGAGCCTAACCAAGCAAAAGACTATGTGATGCTAAAAGCTGAAATATTGGCAAGGCTGGGTGTCACCCTGGCTGTCCGGGCTCAGCGTGTGCATAACTGGACTTTCCAGCTTGGAAAACCCCCCAGGTCTCAAATGTATGATCTCATTCACCTGAGCAGAAAGTGGCTACAGCCAGAGACTTTGTCCGCACCAAAGATTGTGGAACGTGTTGTAATGGATCGGTTTTTGAGAGCTCTTCCTACTGCCATCCAAAAGTGGGTAAGCCATGGAGACCCAGAGACGGCCGATGGTCTTGTGGATCGTGTGGAGAAATACTTGGCTACAGAGAACCTGACGGCCTCTTCCAGAGACACTCGGACTTTCCACCCTAAGACCAGACCATCCCCAGGGGCGGATAAGAGGATTCCAAGGGGTGAGGGTGGAGAGAGTGAGAGGGTGGGAGCTCTACCCCAAGTTTGGCGAGAACAGCCTGGGAAATCAGCGGCTCAAGAGGCGGCAAGAAGGATCGTTTGCTACCGCTGCCGGCAAGCGGGACATATTGCAGCCAATTGCCCGGTTGTGGAGGAACCCATGCAGTGTGACTTTCTGACGGGCAGACGTCAGTCGCTGTGTGCGACAGTCGCATGCACTGCCATTCGAGGAACTGAGAAACATTTATGCAAAATGTGTGTTAATGGTAGAAATGTTGTGGTATTGCTGGATTCAGGTAGCCTTGTGACCCTGATAAAGGCTGAGTTACTTAAAACAGAGGTCTCTGGGAATAGCAAGGTAGCTGTTATTTGTGTGCATGGGGACACCCGAGAGTATCCAGTGACTACAGTGTGTTTCGAGACCCCCAAAGGTACCCTCTCTCATCCAGTGGGCTTAGTATCTCAGTTACCGCATGACGCCATTGTGGGAAGGGATTTTCAGAAGTTCTGGGAACTGTGGGATGATCCTGAGCCCCCCACTGGTGCCCCTATGTACCAGGAATGTGATAGCCAGAACTCCCCTGAGAGTGGTGAGGACTCTCCGGAATTTCCCTTATCAGTATTGGCAGGGGAGACTCAAGAAACTGGAGAGGAGCCCACCTCCTCAGACGAAAACCTACCGTCTGTGGAGTTTTCTGATCTTGAGGTTCACAGGGAAAACTTTGCCACAGAACAGTTGAAAGACCCCGCCCTAATAAAGGCACGGGAAAACGTAGTGAAAATAGATGGCGAGTTAGTGAACCCAGATAATACCTGCACTTACCCATACTTCAGCGTAGAGAAGGACCTACTGTATCGGGTGGCAAAAAGGGCAGAAGAAACCGTTGAGCAGCTTGTGGTGCCCAAACCTTACAGGAAGTTGGTGTTGGAGTTGGCCCATGGGCACATTCTTGGAGGTCATCTGGGGACAGAGAAAACCCGAGAGAGGGTATTACAGAGATTCTATTGGCCGGGGGTGATGAAGGACATAGAAAATTATTGTTCCTCCTGCCCTGTGTGTCAGAGGTCGGCCCCGATGCCACATTTCCGTAGCCCGCTGGTCCCTCTACCCATCATTGAGGTCCCGTTTGAGAGAATCGCAATGGATTTGGTAGGTCCTATAATCAAGTCCGCTAGGGGGCACCAGTACATATTAGTTATAATGGACTATGCCACCCGTTATCCAGAAGCGATCCCTCTCCGAAATACCTCGGCCAAAACCATAGCCAAAGAGCTATCTCTTGTGTTTAGCCGGGTGGGTATTTGTAAAGAACTGCTTACGGACCAAGGTACACCCTTTATGTCCCGGGTTATGAAGGAGCTGTGTAAATTGTTCAAAGTGACGCAATTACGTACATCTGTGTATCACCCCCAAACCGATGGGCTGGTTGAAAGATTCAACAAAACCCTAAAACAAATGTTGAAGAAAGTGGTGGATAGAGATGGAAAGGATTGGGACTGTCTACTTCCTTATCTGATGTTTGCTATTAGGGAGGTGCCCCAATCCTCTACGGGATTCTCCCCCTTTGAGTTACTGTATGGGAGACACCCAAGAGGGCTGTTGGATATTGCCAAGGAAACTTGGGAAAGTGAGAGTTCTCCCCACAGGAGTGTGATTGAGCATGTCGCCCTGATGCAAGACCGAATTGCACAGGTAATGCCCATCGTGAAGGAACATTTGGCCCAAGCGCAGTTAGCACAGCAGAGAGTGTACAACCGTGGAGCCAAGACCCGTACCTTTTCCCCGGGGGATAGGATACTGGTACTTGTCCCTACGGTTGAAAGTAAATTCCTTGCCAAATGGCAAGGCCCCTACGAGATAATGGAAAAAGTGAGCGAAGTGAATTACAAGGTCAGACAACCAGGAAGGCGAAAGCCCGAACAGATCTATCACGTTAATCTGTTGAAAGCCTGGAGGGATAGAGAGTCCCTAGTCGCAGACACTTGGTCACCAGCTCAAACTGGTTGCGTGATTCCTGAGGTTGGAATAGCAGCCACCTTGTCACAACCCCAACAACAGGAGGTTAAGGAGTTTGTGCTTCGCAACAAGGAGGTATTCTCTGAGCTGCCGGGACAAACATCTGGGGTAGAGCATGACATCATTACCCCGCCCGGTGAAAGGGTGAAGTTAAAACCCTATCGGATCCCAGAGGCCCGACGGGAGGCAATACGGGAGGAAGTACAGAAAATGCTGAACTTAGGGGTGATAGAGGAGTCCCAAAGTGATTGGTCTAGTCCCATTGTGTTGGTGCCTAAACCGGATGGGAGCTGGCGATTTTGTAACGATTTTCGTCAGTTGAACAAAGTTACAAAATTTGACACCTACCCCATGCCACGTATAGATGAGTTGATCGACCGGCTGGGAACAGCCCGATACATGACGACTCTTGACCTCACAAAAGGTTATTGGCAAATCCCCCTGGCCAAGTCGGCCAAAGAGAAAACCGCATTTGTAACCCCAGACGGGGCGTTCCAATATAAAAGAATGCGCCGGCCACATTCCAGCGGAAAATGGACCAGATGCTGAGGCCCCATCGGAAGTATGCTGCGGCTTACCTGGATGACGTAATTGTCCATAGCACAGATTGGGCCTCACATCTGCCAAAAGTGCAAGCAGTCCTGGACTCTGTTCGGGAAGCGGGGTTTACGGCTAACCCCAAGAAGTGTACCATTGGGCAGGAGGAGGCCAAATATCTTGGGTACACCATTGGGAGGGGAGTAATAAAACCCCAACTCAACAAAGTCGAGGCCATCCAGAGTTGGCCACGTCCCAACAGCAAGAAGCAGGTACGAGCCTTTCTGGGAATCGCTGGGTATTATCGGCGATTCATTCCCCACTTTGCTTCTAAGGCTGTGCCCCTAACCAACCTGACGAAGGGGAAAGGGTCGGTCATGATTAAATGGACCCCCGAGGCTGAGGCAGCATTCCAATTCTTGAAACAAGCCTTATGTAGCCAGCCAGTGTTGTACTCACCCGACTTCTCTAAAGACTTTGTCGTACAAAGTGATGCGTCAGATGTGGGGATAGGAGCAGTATTGTCCCAGGTCTGGAACGGGGAAGAGCACCCAGTCATTTACCTCAGCAGGAAGTTGAAGTCCCATGAGGTAAATTACGCCACCGTTGAAAAGGAGTGTTTAGCGGTGAAGTGGGCTCTAGATTCCCTTCGGTACTACCTGCTAGGTAGGCACTTTGACATGGTTACGGATCACGCTCCGTTAAAGTGGATGGCTCAAAACAAGGAAACAAATAGAAGAGTGAATAGGTGGTTCCTGGCCCTCCAGGAATTCAACTTCACAGTAAAGCATCGCCCTGGCGTTCAAATGGGGAATGTGGATGCTTTGTCTCGAGTACATGAATGCCTGATTGCTGGTGTTCCAACCCCGAGGTTAAAACAAGAGGGGGGGGGTATGTGACAGCAGGAAGGTAAAGTCACCTGGTTGCATCCAGGGGGGTAGATATATTTCGCCCAGATTCAGGCTTTACGCCGACTTATACAACTAGGTGGAGAGTTGTATAAGCCCAGCTGAGGCTAGTGGGCTCATGGATGACTCATACCTCTAGGGAGAGTGTGGGGCGTCGTGCAGACAGGGAGTTGATGAGACCAGCTGAAGCTTGTCAGCTCATTTAGGCCTCTATAAGAACTCCCAGCTTCATTAGATGTTAGCTCATGCCTGGAACCAGACCTGTGTGGACTGTCTAGGGAGAGTGAACCCCTGTGCGGTGAGACAAAGCCTGTGTGGCTATTTGCTTGGACATTTAAAACCAGGGACTTAGGGACTAGGACAGCACTAGGCTGATCCCAGTTGTTAGTTAGGAAACCTGTATGTTTAGTCAGAGGTCAAGTTGACCAGGATTTATTTTGTTTATGTTTCTTTTGCTTTGCTGTGTTTTGTCACTGTAAATAGAAAATAAACCGCACCTTTTTGATTTTGAAAACCACAACCTCCGTTTGCTGGGCCTGTTTTTGTGTGGGGAGCCCATCCCGGGGGGGTCACACACACCCGCTGCTGAGCTAACTCCCTCACAATATATATATATATATATATATATATACACACACACACACACACACATATATACACACACACACACACACACACACACACTGTATTCAGTTTAGCTAGATCCGTTCCTATTATTCTCTTCCTAATATACTGACAGGCAGGCAGTTGATTCAGCTAGCTGCAGTATATTAGTGTACTGTATACTGGGCACAGTGTGCAGCTAAAGCTCACTGCAGAAATGTCATTTTGTGCAGGGACAGTTCAAAACACGGGAAACACGTGCCACTTCACAGGCATACTATAGACACCCCCCAGGCACGATATTTAAAGAAATATATCACTTTTATTTTTTCACTTTAAGCATCATTAACCACTTAACAACCACCTGCCGACAAATAACGTCGACAAGGTGGTTGCTTAACTCTGGGAGGACGTTATATAACGTCCTCCCAGAATCGCGCTCCTGCACGCCCCCTGGGGCGCGCACACGGGAAACTCCGTGACCGCTGGGTCCAGAGGACCCGGCGGATCACGAATCGCGGTAAATCGCCGCTGATAGCGGCCGTTTACCACGTGATCGCTCCGTCAAATGACGGAGCAATCACTTGTAAACAGACCGGCGTCATTTACCGATCGGTACAGAGAGGGGAGGGGGAGGGAGCGGATGGCAGCAGCAGCACTGTGGGCTGGATCTGTGACAATTGCAGTCACAGATCCAGCCATCCCTGCTCAGCCATCCCTGTGCTATACCCTGCCAATACTCTGCAATACACCCTGCCAATACTCTGCAAAATACCCTGCCAATACCCTGGTGCAATACTCTGCAAAATACCCTGCCAATACTCTGCAAAATACCCTGCCAATACTCTGCAAAATACCCTGCCAATACTCTGCAAAATACCCTGCCAATACTCTGCAAAACCCTCCACAATACCCTGCCATACCCTCCACAATACCCTGCCATACCCTCCACAATACCCTGCCATACCCTCCACAATACCCTGCCATACCCTCCACAATACCCTGCCATACCCTCCACAATACCCTGCCATACCCTCCACAATACCCTGCCATACCCTCCACAATACCCTGCCATACCCTCCACAATACCCTGCCATACCCTCCACAATACCCTGCCATACCCTCCACAATACCCTGCCATACCCTCCACAATACCCTGCCATACCCTCCACAATACCCTGCCATACCCTCCACAATACCCTGCCATACCCTCCACAATACCCTGCCATACCCTCCACAATACCCTGCAATACCCTCCACAATACCCTGCAATACCCTCCACAATACCCTGCAATACCCTCCACAATACCCTGCAATACCCTCCACAATACCCTGCAATACCCTCCACAATACCCTGCAATACCCTCCACAATACCCTGCAATACCCTCCACAATACCCTGCAATACCCTCCACAATACCCTGCAATACCCTCCACAATACTCTGCAATACCCTCCACAATACTCTGCAATACCCTCCACAATACTCTGCAATACCCTCCACAATACTCTGCAATACCCTCCACAATACTCTGCAATACCCTCCACAATACTCTGCAATACCCTCCACAATACTCTGCAATACCCTCCACAATACTCTGCAATACCCTCCACAATACTCTGCAATACCCTCCACAATACTCTGCAATACCCTCCACAATACTCTGCAATACCCTCCACAATACTCTGCAATACCCTCCACAATACTCTGCAATACCCTCCACAATACTCTGCAATACCCTCCACAATACTCTGCAATACCCTCCACAATACTCTGCAATACCCTCCGCAATACTCTGCAATACCCTCCGCAATGCCCAGCAATACTCTGCAATGCCCAGCAATACTCTGCAATGCCCAGCAATACTCTGCAATGCCCAGCAATACTCTGCAATACTCCGCAATGCCCAGCAATACTCCGCAATGCCCAGCAATACTCCGCAATAACCACTTCCCGCCCTCCGGCCGTCATATGACGTCCTTGACTTTGTGCGGGGATATCTGAATGATGGGAGCAGCTACAGGCATCATTCAGATATTAGCTTTTTCAACCGGCGATTCCCTACACCATAAGAACAATCATAGCGGCTGTTCCGCCGCTTGATCATTCTTACGGGAGGCGAGAGGGGATGTCCCCCCCCCCTCCGGTGCTTCTACCGACTCACCGCTACGATCAAAGCCAGGATTGTTGTTTTTTTTTTTGTATTTTTTTCAGGCTTCCCAGCCTAGAGGTGAGATGTGGGGTCTTATTGACACCCCCCCCCCCCCCATATCTCACTGTAAAGAGGACCTGTCATGCCATATTCCTATTACAAGGGATGTTTACGTTCCTTGTAATAGGTATAAAAGTGATCAAAAAAATGTTTAGGGCGGAAAAACATGTCAAACTAAAATAAATAAAGTAAAATGAAGAATAATTTTTTTTTTTTTTTTTAAAGCGCCCCTGTCCCCGTGAGCTCGCATACAGAAGCGAACGCATACGTAAGTCCCGCCCACATATGAAAACGGTTTTCAAACCACACGTGAGGTATCTCTGCGAACGTTAGAGCGAGAGCAATCATTTTGGCCCTAGACCGCCTCTGTAACTCAAAACATGTAACCAGTAAAAATATTTAAAGCGTCGCCTATGGGGATTTTTTAAGTAGCGAAGTTTGGCGCCATTCCACGAGTGTGTGCAATTTTTAAGGGCGACATGTTAGGTATCTATTTACTCGGCGTAACTTCATCTTTCACATTATGCAAAAACATTGGGCTAACTTTACTGTTTTGTTTTTTTTTTTTAAGCACAAAACATTTTTTTTCCGTAAAAAACGCGTTAAAAAAATTGCTGCGCAAATATCGTGCGAGATAAAAAGTTGCAACAACCACCATTATATTCTCTAAGGTCTTTGCTAAAAAAAACATATATAATGTTTTGGGGTTCTATGTGGAAAAATGAAAATCATATCCACCCAGAGTGGTACTGGGGATACAATGTAATAAAAAATTGCCACGTCCCGAAATTGTAGATTAAATAAAAATAGGATAAAAAGATGGACTTTATGGGCACGACAAATTGATATAAAATTACTCAAGTTTTATTAAAAATTAACAAAAGAAAAGGATAACAAAACATACAAATAAAATGAATATTATATAGAACTATTCATCAACCTAGTGTTGACACTTATACACATCACCCAATAGCCAAAATTCAATGAGGAAATAGAATTTATACTGGGTAGAATGACATCAAGGTCAATTCTTTCAGTATATTGGATACCAGTAATTGCTGGTGGCATTGATTGGTGGTGTGTCGTCAGAAATTCATTCCTAAACCCGACATGTTGCGCGACACAAGTTGCTTCTTCAGGAGTTTTTTGAATGTCTAAAAATATAAAATACATAACATAAGAACATATAGATAGATTGCAAAACACAACAAAACAAGAGAACCTGTATGTCTGGCCAGGTGCTTCAGAAACACGTGATCCCCCAACAGCAATACCACTATTAGAAACAAAATAAGACAAAACAAGACCAGAAGCAGTACAGAGAATTAAGAAAACCCTCACAGATTGAAAAAGAGTCCATTAGGTGGATGAATCGTTTATCATAACTTACATGGGTTAAAAGGTTTTTCAAGTAAAAACGAAGGTTTATAGATGGTCAGGATGGCAGTAGTAGTAGTAGTAGAACAATGCCTCTGGGTATCTTGAAAAAACTAGGCATGAACAAACACATGTGGATCAATCATATGATTACATCCAATTATACAACATGTATATAATTTAGAAGCATTGTCAGCATACTGAGAGCTGACCGATTCAATTCGGTGCATACAGGCTTACCTCTGCTTACCTGAGTAGCATAATATATAGCTACGATGTAGAGCCCAATATCCGTGTTTAAACCCCGATTATGGAGAAAAAAAATGATAAATTGATACACGGATATGGGTACTGGTAGTTTCAATTATGCTAGCAGGGATTCGGTATTGTCCTAACTTGCAGAGTTGCCCAGTCTGGACTAAAAAACGGGAGGGGAGGAGAGGGAACAAAGGAGGGAAGGGGAAACACAAAATTGAATGGCATTAATGAGATGTGTGGGTATGCGGAAATCTAATAGAGAGTAACCAATTGCTGGGCTGCTCAAGTGTCACCCCCATAACCAACCAGCAGGGTAAGAGACACTGGCCCATAATAACACAGAGAAAACCAGTTACCTTGTAATAGATGTTGGTGGGAGTGCCTCCGTTTAGTAGGTAGCAGCCCTCGGTAGTCAGGGATTATCTGCACCCTGGGCGATAATAGGTCCTGTGTTTAAATAGGACCAAATCGCGCCAGGACAACCCCATCCGGAAAAGCGTGCCGTCCGCACAGTGCCTCTGATAGGCTGGCGTCATAGCTAGGCGTCGGAATGCCCGCAGTGAGCTAGATAGTGGGTGGGGCCGAAAACGTGACGTGCCCCTGTTATCTAGCAATATGCGAGAAACAGGAAGTGTACATGGGAGGTTGGCGTGGCAACCGCGAATGCGCATAGGTACCCACACACTCATCTCGCAGCGGTGGGAGGGGCAGAGCCGCCCACCTCAGGACGGCGGCCTTAACACTGAAAACAGTCCCGGCTAAATCAAGCCCGCACATCGTCAAGCGATGCAATCAATTCCTTCCTCTACCCAGCACACTCAAGGGGAGAGCAAGCCCACACCATGCGACACTTAGGGCAATAGAGCAATCAGCCATGGAGCAAAGAAGATCTATATTACCATATAGACTCACAGATCATTATAGGGCAATTACACTTAGTATAACATTAAGTATAAAGCTCAAACCCCGATATTCGCCATCTAGTGGTCATAGAAAAAACAGAACAGACAAAAGTGGCATTGCAGCGAGGGGAACAAATTGTCTCAACCAGGACCACAGGGCCAGGCATCTTAACATTGGGTCTAACATTTTCAGCACATGCGATCACCAAGGGGACAAGAGGAACATATCCCCCATGGGGTCACATACAAAAGAAAAATACATAATGAATAATAATGAAATTATTAATATAAATAGTAAAAGAAAAATGGTCAACATATTTAACATAAAAATAGATAATCAAATATTACATTTATCTCAACTTCATAATATAGACCTAAGTCTATATATAGTATTATATGATGTTATATTAAGGGAGAGATCCCTTAATCCAGCAATGAATTAAACAGTGACTTACAACAAGAGAGAAATGACCCAGAATAACATCTTGGGCCATATTAGGAATCCCATAAGAAGGGAGGGGAAAAGAAGGAAAAAAGGAGGAAGGGAGAAGAGAAAGGCTGTATAGAGGTTATTGATTGGGACTTGGAAGATTATAAAGTAGGGACCTACAAAGCGCAGTTGATGAAATCATGCGTGTGTGGACAACCAGCTCAAAAGGAAAGATTTGTATGATTGAGTTTCATTCAACCCAGGTGGTTGTGTGGCAGCGAGTCGTTCGATCCATATAGTTTCTCTTTGTAAGATTATTTTATCCCAATTACCACCTCGTGGGTCCTTGGGAATCACTGCCAATGCAATGAAGGATACACAGGTGGTGTCAAATTTGTGGTATAGATCTATATGACGGCTGACAGTTGTCAGCATCTTACCACTCCCTGAATAATACACATGGTCTTTGACACGCTGCCAAAATTTACGGACTGTCTTTCCAACATAGAAGGCTCCACACACGCATGTCATCAAATACACGACCCCCTCAGTGCTACAATCGGCTCTAAAACCAGGACAGAACCTCTCCCCATTAGGTAGGGTGAAGCTCTGTCCTGGACAGATCCACGGGCAAAAATTACATTGTCCACATTGGTGAATCCCTTTAGTGGTGTTGTTATTGATAGTAGAGGCCACGTAGTGGCTTGACACCAGTTTGTCTCGTAGGGAGTTTGCCCGTCTGAAGGTTATCTCTGGTCTAATGCCTAGATGTTTGCGAACTGTGGGGTCTTGATATAGCACGTGCCAGTGATTAGTAAGTATGGCACGAACTTCTTGATGTTGTGATGAAAAACGTGTGATCATTCGCAGAGGTGCTCGCGTATCAGATACATTTTTGTTTTGAAAAAGCAGATTATTCCTTGGTTGTCGCAGGGCTTTATTGAAGGCCTTGCGTAAAAGCGACTTACTGTAGCCTCTGGCTAACAGTCGTGTGCGCAACATTTGTGCTTCCCTCTGAAAGTCCTCTGTATGGGTGCAGTTACGACGAAGTCGTATATATTGTGCATATGGTATGCTACGTATTAGTGCCACCGGATGTGCACTTGTGGCGTGCAACATAGTGTTGCCAGCCGTTTCCTTGCGATAAAGGCTTGTTGCTAAGCAACCATCATGGTCTTTAAAGATTGTTAAATCTAAAAATGTTATTTTGGAGCGGTCGAAATTGAGAGTGAATTTTAAATTGAAAGAGTTGTGATTTAATACATCAACAAAGGTCCTGAGGGAATCAGGTGTACCCGCCCATACCATGATGATATCATCAATGTATCGCATCCAGCAAACCACCTGTTCAGTATAAACCCCCATCCCCTCATCCGAGAAGATGTAACGCTCCCACCCCCCCAGGTACAGGTTGGCGTAGGCCGGTGCGCAACAAGTGCCCATGGCCACCCCCTGTACCTGGAGGAAGTGGGAACCGTTAAACCCAAACCAGTTGTGGGTAAGGACGAATTGAAGCAATGTGAGTACGAACTCATTATACTTCCATTGGGTATGGGGTTCCTCATAGAGGAAGGCACGTACCATCCCGATGCCCTGCTCGTGAGGGATACTAGAGTATAAGGACTCTACATCCAAGGTCACGAGCAGGGCATCAGGAGGGATTGCCATTCCCTCAATCTTTTTTAACAAATCTAAGGTATCCCTAGTATATGAGGACAAGCTCATTACATGAGGCATAAGTGTGGCATCAATGAGCCTGCTGGCATTTTCAGTCAAGGACCCGATACCTGATACAATTGGCCTCCCCGGTGGTTCAATAGAATTTTTGTGAACCTTGGGCAATGAGTAAAAAGTAGCTTCTCGAGGGAATTTGTTATTAAGATAATCATACGTATCCTGGTTAATTAAACCTTTCTGATATCCATCATTGATGATAGATAGATAATCATTTTTGAAGGTTGGGATAACTGTAGCAGGGATTTTATGATACCAACTAGTGTTAGATAGGATGTTATAGCACATCCTTTCATAGTTGGCTTTGGTCATCAGGACAACGTTCCCTCCTTTGTCCGATGCCTTGATGACCAAATCAGGATGTTTGCTAAGTTGGAGGATAGCTTTCTTCTGGATAGAAGTTAAATTGCTAGAATGCATTGGAACTGACATCTGCTTGATGTCACTCACAACCCCTATTAAGAAAGCCCATATAGATGGGTTAGTGGAGAGATCAGGGAATCTAGTAGACTTTGGCTTGAATTTGTACAGTTTAGGGAGAACAGAAGCTTGTAGGGGAGTAGTTGAGGACGCACATGTTGTGTTGACAATGGGAGATGCAGCTGCATCACTCAAGTCATCAGTTTCATTGTTTTCGTCCAGTAGTAGCATTAAGTCACGAAGGGCTCTAAAATCCTTCATAGTGTAGAGTTTAATGCTTTCAGCAAATTCCCACTCCTGTCTCATTCTTATGTTATCTTGATCATAGATGTATCTATATGTCAGATTGTGTACAAACATATAGACATCCTTAATCAGTTCATATTTATCTAAGTTAGCTGATGGACAAAAGCTTAGACCCAGTCTCAAGACTTCCAACTGTTGATCTGTAAATGAGTAGGGTGTGAGGTTAATAACATCCAGTGCTAAGTTTGTAATGGTGGAGGCCCCGTCAACTGAAAATTTGGTAGAGGTGTGTAAGGAAACGCTAAATGGGGGTCTAGAGTACTTTGTTTGGTAAACACAGGTGTCTGAGGTGGAAGTAAAGAATTCAGAGAAGGTTGAAAATTAGAATTAGAAGGCATAGACAATTGAGTAGAGATGGATGGATCAGAAGAGGACATATTGGAGAAGGTGGGTGCCTGTCCTGATACTATCAGTGGTGTAGTAGATGGTCTCGGATTTTTAGGTTGTATATTTAATAATTGGGCGGCTTGCTGAGCAATAGCCCCCATATATCTTGGTTGTGAACTATTCCCACCACCATTAGAAGCGACGGCACCCCCTTCTTGTGCTTGGTTTCTATTTCTTACATCAAATTAGCTTTTTTTAGAATAGGGTGTGTAGTACCCACCACCATGACCCCGCTTACGTGACTCTTTTACATTTGTAACAGGTGTCGGTGCTCCTCGTCTAATCGGTGGCTGTAATACAGGAACAGACATAGAGATAGATGAGTCAGATTCAGTATCATCTTCCGTAAAACCAAAGTCATTACCAACATTACGAGTTTTAGCAGTTTTCTTTGGCCCTCTCCCCTGGTGGGGGTTTTGCCATTTGTATGCAAAGCCCTCCAAGAAAGCCATTCTATCCTTGGATATTTTATTTTGTTTCTTGGATATTATATCCCTAGTGATTTTGGTAATATATTCCTTGACTTCTTGCCACCGTTTGTTATAATGGGTGTGGTCCTTAAATATATCCCCAGTAGATTGTAACAACAAAATATCCTGATCTAAACTAGTGAGTTCTGATTGATATTGAATCACTAGTAGATTCATTAGGTCAATACTACATTGTGTAAGGACTTTCTCCCATGATTTTTTGAAAACCTCAGTGTAAGTCTGAAATGAGGGGAATAATTGTACCCGTAATCCAATCGGGCTAATATTCTCACGGGCATATTGCTGTAAAAAGTCAATGTGCCAGTGTAGATTGGCTTTCTTTTTGAGAAGTCTTTTCATTTTGACCATATATTGGTTGATATTGAGCTCTGGCCCAGTATCAGTGTTGACTTTGGTTTGAATTTCCTGCATAAAGCCTATCCAGGCCTGCCCCATAAAGTCCATATTGATCCTAAAGACAAAAAATTCGGAATAATCCGATACCAATAAGAAAAAAAAAAAAAAAAAAAAACGGGGGAAAGAATGAGTAACAAGGGGAGGGGAAGAGGGGAGACTTAGGGGAGAACAAATTCTCTCAGTAGTCACAGTAACAAAGAAATTAAATTAATACCGTAAATACCACTGAGTTGGTTTTGAATGGGTGCTTCCACCCTAGTAATATGGAAAAATGAAAATCATAAATCATATCCACCCAGAGTGGTACTGGGGATACAATGTAATAAAAAATTGCCACGTCCCGAAATTGTAGATTAAATAAAAATAGGATAAAAAGATGGACTTTATGGGCACGACAAATTGATATAAAATTACTCAAGTTTTATTAAAAATTAACAAAAGAAAAGGATAACAAAACATACAAATAAAATGAATATTATATAGAACTATTCATCAACCTAGTGTTGACACACTTATACACATCACCCAATAGCCAAAATTCAATGAGGAAATAGAATTTATACTGGGTAGAATGACATCAAGGTCAATTCTTTCAGTATATTGGATACCAGTAATTGCTGGTGGCATTGATTGGTGGTGTGTCGTCAGAAATTCATTCTATGTAATTTTCTAGCAAACAAATGATGATTTTTACATGTAGGAGAGAAATGTCAGAATTGGCCTGGGTGCTCCAGAACGCCTGAAGGTGCTCCCTGCATGTTGGGCCTCTGTATGTGGCCACGCTGTGTAAAAGTCTCACACATGTGGTATCGCCATACTCGGGAGGAATAGCAGAATGTGTTTTGGGGTGTAATTTGTGGAATGCATATGCTGTGTGTGAGAAATAACCTGCTAATATGACAATTTTGTGAAAAAAAAAAGAAAAAAAAAAATCTTGATTTTGCAAAGAATTGTGGGAAAAAATGACAACTTCAAAAAACTCACAATGCCTCTTTCTGAATACCTTGGAATGTCTTCTTTCCAAAAAGGGGTCATTTGGGGGGTATTTGTACTTTTCTGGCATGTTAGGGTCTCAAGAATTGAGATAGGCCGTCAGTACTTCAGGTGTGATCAATTTTCAGATATTGGCACCATAGCTTGTGGACTCTATAACTTTCACAAAGACCAAATAATATACACCAATTTGTACTTATTTTTACCAAAGATATGTAGCAGTATAAATTTTGGCCAAAATTTATGAAGAAAAAATAGTAATTTGCAAAATTTTATAACAGAAACGAAAAAAAAATCATTTTTTTTACAAAATTTTCAGTCTTTTTTCTCTTATAGCGCAAAAAATAAAAAACCCAACAGTGATTAAATACCACCAAAAGAAAGCTCTATTTGTGTGAAAAAAAAGGACAACAATTTCATATGGGTACAGTGTTGTATGACTGAGTAATTGTCATTCAAAATGTGAGAGCACCGAAAGCTGAAAATTGGTCTGGTTATTAAGGGGGTTTAAGTGCCCAGTGGTCAAGTGGTTAAAATCAATGCTCCCGAAAAAAAATGCAGTTTTTAAAACTTTTTTTTGCATTGATTCATGTCCCCTGGAGCAGGACCCGGGTCCCCAAACCCTTTTTTAGGACAATAAATTGCATATTAGCCTTTAAAATTCGCACTTTTGATTTCTGACGTTCGAGACCCATAGACTTTAACGGGGTTCGAAAGTTTGCGCGAACTTTCGGTCCGTTCGAATGTTCTGATGCAAACCGAACCGGGGGGTGTTCGGCTCATCCCTACTGGCTACGAATGAATGGCATTCATAAAAAGTATTGCTTATAACAGTGATCATCACTGTTATAAGCAATCATACTGTAAAAAAAAAAAAAAAATCAACCCCCCCCCCCCACCCAGAGTAGTATGGTGTCACTATAGTAACACTGCACTGCTTTGGTCACAGTATGTAAAAATTATATACACACACTAATATATATATATATATATATATATATATATATATATATATATATATATATATATATATATATATATACACATACACACACACATATACACATACATATATATATGTAGCGGATGGTTGCTACTAGTTACTCCACCATATCACCCTGCTGCCAGACCTCCATACATGGGCATCCGCTCCATAGGGCAAGGGGGGTCAATTGCCCCCCCTGGAAGTCAGAGTGAAGATACACACTTGCCCCCTGTGTTGAAATGGCCGCCGCGGCCGCCTCCGCGACAGCTGTGGACTTTTTTTTCTAAGTCTGCAGACTGCTGCTGGCCTGGGGGCTGGGGCTGCTCTCAGTCTTTTCCAACTATCCGTCCCTCCCTCCTCACCCCCGGCCTGAGCATCGTATTGGCTTAACATCACCGTGACCCTGACCCAGCTGTTCCGAGATTGGCTGCTACCTAAGCCTGTCTCTGCCTGTGTAAATGTGCCTATGCCGATCCGGCCGGCGCGCCGCCGGCTCCTCCCACAGGTGCGTGGCGTGCAGTGGCCGAGACAAGAGACTGAATACGCTGCCAGTGCCTGCCCTATCGCTGAAGAACTACAGGTAACAGCAGTGCCTGTGCCAGGACACCACTGTGTACATCTTTTTGTATTGCAATACATCTGTGTTGTGGGCGGCCATATTTTGATCTTGATGAAAACAACCTATACATACAGTATAGGCTGTTTTCATCAAGATCAAAATATGGCCACAACAGATGTATTGCAATACATTGTGAAGCGGAATTATCCTCAAGAGCTATTTCACACTGCCAGCTGGCTGCGTTATCGGTAAAGCGCCGCTAGTTTTAACAACGCTTTACCATCATTTTAGTGGCGCTATTCAAGCCGCTAGGGGGGGTGGGGGGTTAAAAAAAATTAGAAATTGCTAATCAGACAATGGCAGCTGGATCCTTCTATTAAGCTTTTGCATCAGGTTTCTCAAACCTTTGCATTAGGGTGACCACATTTCCAAACTGCCATTCAGGGACACCCCCCCCCCCCCCCCCAAAAAAAAAAGTGATGATTTTTGACCAAAAAAAAAATCAGATTTTTGGGGCAGGGGCGTATCATGAAATCAGCGGGCCCGTGTGCAAGATCAAAAGTGCTCCCTAGGCATCAAGAACAACAAAAATATGGCGCGGAAAGCGCATCGTGGTGAACAGTGGACATGTCTTAAATTGCGCTAAATATTGGCTTAAAGGGGGTGTTGTTAAAGAGTCTGAGATGACTTATATAGTGCAAAATGTGATAATGTTAAATAGGGAATGCAGAGTGTATGGTGGTGAGTAGTATGTACAGGAGAGGAGTGCGGAGTGTATGGGGGGGGGGTAATATGTACAGGAGAGGAGTGCGGAGTGTATGGGGGGGGGTAATATGTACAGGAGAGGAGTGCAAAGTGTATGGCGGGGGGTAATATGTACAGGAGAGGAGTGTGGAGTGTATGGCGGGGGGTAATATGTACAGGTGAAGAGTGCAGAGTGTATGGCGGGGGGGCAATATGTACAGGAGAGGAGTGCGGAGTGTATGGCGGGGGGGCAATATGTACAGGAGAGGAGTGCGGAGTGTATGGCGGGGGGTAATATGTACAGGAGAGGAGTGCGGAGTGTATGGGGGGGGGTAATATGTACAGGAGAGGAGTGCGGAGTGTATGGGGGGGGGTAATATGTACAGGAGAGGAGTGCGGAGTGTATGGCGGGGGTAATATGTACAGGAGAGGAGTGCGGAGTGTATGGCCGGGGGTAGTATGTACAGGAGAGGAGTGCGGAGTGTATGGCGGGGGGGGTAACATGTACAGGAGAGGAGTGCGGAGTGTATGGCGGGGGGTAACATGTACAGGAGAGGAGTGCGGAGTGTATGGCGGGGGGGGGGTAATATGTACAGGAGAGGAGTGCGGAGTGTATGGTGGTGAGTAACATGTACAGGAGAGGAGTGCAGTGTATGGCGGTGAGTAGTATGTATATGAGAGGAGTGCTGAGTGTATGGGGGGGCACTGTACTAAGGGGCACTCTGGAGGAAGTAAGGGGGCACTCTGGAGAAAGTAAAGGGGAGGTAGGGAGCACTCTGGAGTGTGACAAGGGGGGGTCATAGAAACATTGGGGGGGGAGACAGTGTGACAAGGGGGTCAGTGTGACAATGGGGGGGTCATAGAAACATTAGGGGGAGACAGTGTGACAAGGGGGGTCATAGAAACATTGGGGGAGACAGTGTGACAAGGGGGGTTCATAGAAACTTTGGGGGAGACGGTGTGACTAGGGGGGTCAGTGTGACAAGGGGGGGGTCGTAGAAACATTGGGGGGAGACAGTGTGACAAGGGGGGTCATAGAAACATTGGGGGGGGGGGGGGAGAGACAGTGTGACAGGTGGAGGACATGTGGAGTGGACACTACTCTCCCTCATGTGCAGGGCACTCTGTCTTATGCTGGCACCAGCCCTGACTGACAAAATCATCTCACACCACAACACAGATCAGAGAATCCTCAGAACTCCCCCCCCCTCCCTTCCCCCCCCCTTCTCCTCCTCAGGTCGGCGTTTCTCTTACTGTGGCTGGTCTCCTGAGTCCTGCAGCATCTGTTCCTGGTCGGCTGTGTGGACAAAAGACATGCTGCTCAGCCAATCATCCCCGATCCAGCACTGAGGTCCCTTCATTTTGCAGTTCCGCGCCAACACTATGCAGACTGCCATGTGACACACGGGGCCTCTGAATGGGGAGGGGGCGGGCTGGAAGGAGAGGACAGCCAGACAGGCTTCAGCTGACGTCACTGGTTGCTAGAAGCGGAGTGGCCCCTAGCCTAGCAACCAGACTGTATCATCAAGTGAGAGATGCCTTAAACTTTAAGGTGGTGGCGGCAGAGTTGGCGGAGCGGACTGGTGTGGACTGGTCACTGTGGTTTTTGTTCATTCCGGGACTTCTGTATTGTCCCGGAATGAACTAGCCGGGACACAAATCACCAATCAGGGACTGTCCCCGGCAATCCGGGATACGTGGGCACCCTACTTTGCATGCCTGCGCTTTATGTCATAATGACTAAGCCCCTCCCCTTCATGACATTGTCAAAAAGGGACCGAGCATGGATGACCTTAAAATGATGTCCCCCCCCCTGAAAAAAAGTTCAGCGGACGCCCATGCCTCCATATATCACTCTCAGAGACAGTGAACAGTCATTTGCGTTGTTTTGTTTATTCATGGTTACTGAATAGATCAAATGAATTGAGCCTTGAAGAACTGACGGACCCTAATATTCACAATCACTTCCCCTGCATAACTCATGCAGACAGTTGCTCCTCCTCTGCATCAACTCCTGCAGACTGTTACTCCCAGGACTACTCTCCTCCTGCACAAAACTTCACTGTACTTTCACACCGGCAGATGGTGGGGGGGGGGATCGGATGAACACGGACCGTCTGTCTGTGTTCATCCGATCCGCTCTGCAGACGGATGCAAAAATAGGATTTTTTCTCCGTCTGCAGAAACGGAGCATAGCGGAGCCGGATGAGATCAGGTGTCAGCGGATGTTCATCCGCTCACACCCGCTATCCCATAGGCCCCTTTCACACTGAGGCGTTTTTACCGCGTTTTCGCGCTAAAAATAGCGCTGTAATAACGCCTGAAATAATCCTGCCCCAGCATTCTCAATGTGAAAATCTGAATTACACACCCCCGCTCCTACTAGCTTAATGGGTGTATTTTTTAAATTATCTGTGCCCCTTTCTGATGATCAGGTGCTGGTCGGAGCGGAGGGAATATTTCTTCAGTTTCGGGTGCATGCCCATTCAGCTCCGCTCGCATGTTCTTCTGCCTTGGCTCAAGTCCCGGCCAGCCGCCTGCCTGCTTATCTCCTTGCCTTCCCTGGCGGAGTGATCTTCCTTTGCTCCCCACCCAGTAGTAACCGGAACCCGGAGAGTAAGACTTGACAGGCTGTGAGGCGGGCAGTGGCGACGGGCAGAGAGTCACTGATTGCCGCCATTACTAGTAAAAAAAAAAATATATATATATATATGTCCCCGGATTTCATTTTAAAAATCTGGTCACCTTAACATAGTAGGCCCAGCTAGTCTGGCTGAGGCCTGCATACTGAGAGGGGATCCCAAGCTGTCCGTCCAAATGGGGAGGAAGCTGTCTTAACCACTTCTCTACTGTGCACGAAAACCCCCTTCCTGCCCAAGCCATTTTTCAGCTTTCAGCGCTGTCACACTTTGAATGACAATTGCACGGTCCTGCGACGTGGCTCCCAAACGAAATTTGTGTCCTTTTTTTCCCACAAATAGAGCTTTCTTTTGGTGGTATTTGATCACCTCTGCGGTTTTTATTTTTTGCGCTATAAACAAAAGAACACTATTTTTTACTTTTTGCTATAATAAATACCCATTTTTTTTTTTTAAATAACATTTTCCTCAGTTTAGGCCGATACGTATTCTACATATTTTTGGTAAAAAAAAAAAAAAAAAAAAAAAAAATCGCAATAAGCGCGTATTGATTGGTTTGCGCAAAAGTTATAGCGTGTACAAAATAGGGGATAGATTTATAGCATTTTTTTTTTTTTTTTTTTTTTTATTAGTAATGGCGGCGACCTGCGATTTTTTATTGTGACTGCGATATTGCGGCGGACACATTGGACACTTTTGACACATTTTTGGGACCATTCACATTTATACAGCGATCCCTGCTATAAAAATGCATTGATTACTGTATAAATGTGATTGGCAGGGAAGGGGGTTAACCACTAGGGGGCGGGAAGGGGTTAAATATGTTCCCTCAATGTGTTCTTACTGTGGGGGGAGGGGACTGACTGGGGGAGGTGACCAATGATTGTCCCTATGTACAAGGGACACACCATCGGTCCCCTCTCCCTCACAGGACGTGGATCTCTGTGTTTACACACAGAGATCCACTTTCCTGCTCGTTTCCCGGGCAATCGCGGGTGCCCAACGGCAATCGCGGCCGCCGGGCACGCGCACCGGGGCCTTGTGAACGCGCCGCTGGCGGCGAGCGCGCGCCTCCTAGCTCGTTTTAAAGGGAGGACGTCATATGACGTCCTCCCAGAACGAGAGTATCCTCCGCCCGCCGTCAATTGACAGTGGGCGGGGGACAAGTGGTTAATGAAGGAGACCAGGGGAGGACCTGCCCTGGAGGAGACCGGCAGAGTGCTGACGTCTTGGGTGAGGCCTGGTAACTTTATTGAGGAGGGATCCATCAGATCACAGTTCGCCGGATTGGCTTAAAGTTTCTTTTCACTGCACGGTTGGAAGTTTGGGACTTTGAAATCCTGTGGCACAGGATTCCTGAACTATCCATTTGCTCAATTCCAAAAACGTCTGTGGCAGAGATTTTGTTCATTTCAAAAGGTCTGTGGCAGAGACCCATTTCATCTTGGGCAGTCTGTGGCAGAGACAGCCCTGTTGCTGGTTCGTGTGTCACTCCGGCTGCTGGGCCATGTGAGAGGGGACTATCCGGGTGACCAATACCCACTCTAACATTGAGAGTGGTGAGTGACTTTAAACTGACACCTTTGCATAGTTGTGGCGAGTGCCTGAACCTTTCCCCTGCTCTTCTCTACCTTCTACTTTCTCAACGTTTACTGCATAAGAAAATAAAGCCTGACAGTTGAAGGTTTTACATCTGTGTGGACATTGCATTACTACAGACTTTCCTATCCGGACAACGCAGCTGAAGAGGTAACGTGCAAAACCCAAAACTAACCAGCAGCTCCTACAGGGGTAGTGCTACATTTATACACCCAAAAAATTAAAATAAAACAGTGGTGATTAACCACTTCAATACCATGCACTTATACACCTTCCTGCCCAAGCCAATTTTGAGCTTTGAGCGCTGTCTCAATTTGAATGACAATTGCGCGGTCATGCTACACTGTACCCAAACAAATTTTTTATCATTTTGTTTCCACAAATACAGCTTTCTTTCGGTGGTATTTGATCGCCTCCGCGATTTTTATTTTTTGCACAACAAATAAAAAAAAAAAAAAAGAGTGAAAATTTTGAATAAAACAATGTTTTTCTTTGTTTCTGTTACCGTATATACTCGAGTATAAGCCGAGGCACTTAATTTTACCACAAAAACTGGGAAAACTTATTGACTCGAGTATAAGCCTAGGGTGTGCCTCACTTTGCCTCACTGTGTCCATGCCTCACTGTGTCCATAACTAGACTGACGTTTAACATGGGAGTCTATGGAAGGGGTGCCCAGTTTTGAAAAATCAGTGCTCCCCGGCCGTAGGTTCCTTGGACAAAAAAAACTTTGCAAACCTGTAGAGGAAGAGTGGGGCTACATGTGTGCCAAGTTTGGGGTCCAGAGGACCTACGACCGACCGGTACCGGGTTCCCAAAATCACCAGAGAAATTACCGTTTAACATGGGAGTCTATGGAAGGGGTGCCCGGTTTTGAAAAATCGGTGCTCCCCGACCGTAGGTCCCCCGGACAAGAAACTTTGCACACTAGAGAAAGAGTGTGGCTACATGTGTGCCGGTACCGGCTCCCCAAATTCCCGGGAGATCAGGCGCAAAAAGGTGACTCGAGTATAAGCCGAGGGGGGCACTTTCAGCACAAAAAAAATTGTGCTTAAAAACTCGGCTTATACGGTATTTTTTTTGTAAATAAGTACCTTTTCTACTTCAATGACGGGCACTGATAAAGCGGCACTGATAAGGCGACACTGATGGGCACCGATGAGGTGGCACTGATATGTGGCACTGGTATGCAGCACTAATGGGCACTAATAGGCGGCACTGACATGTGGGCACGGATAGGTGGCACTGATGACACTGGTGGATGGCATTGCTGGGCATCACACATTGTGGTCGTGCCATGATGGTGCCAGTCAGTGCCCATTTGTGGGCACTGATTGGCATATTTTTTTATGTATTTGTACATGTGGATGGCCATGGGGGACTTACCTGGCCATCCACATGCTTGGGGCTTCCCTGGTGGTCTAGTGTAGGTATCCGAGGGGGGGGCTGCGCTGATAAACAATCAGTGCAAACCCCCCCCTGTCAGGAGAGCCCCCGGGCGCGCTGCGGCTGTTATCCTGCAGGACGTCAATAGACGTCCAGTGTGGATAACACAACCACTTCCCGGACGTCAATCTCCTATTGACTGGGCGGGAAGTGGTTAAATACCAAAAGAAAGCTTATCTGTCTCGCAAAATGATAAAAGTTTCATATGTGTACAGTGTTGCATAACTGAGTAATTGTCTTTCAAAGCGTAACAACGCTAAAATCTGAAAAATGGCCTGGGCAGGAAGGTGGTGAAAGTGTCTGATATTAAAGTAGTTAAAATAGATCTAAATCAAATCATTAAAATTGTCATTTAAGCTTCTAAGCAAATCTCCAGGCAGTCCTTAACTAAACTCTTAGACCCCTTTCACACTGAGGCATTTTTCAGTTCTTTTAGGGCTCGAAATAGCACCTGCAAACTGCCTTCCATGCCGCTAAAATAGCGGTAAAGCGCCGCTAAAATGAGCAGCGCTTTACCGCTAACGCATTGGTGGCCCCAGTGTGAAAGAGGTCTAAAGTTTTTTTTTTACCTTAACGCATTCTCTGCATTAGGGTAAAAAAGCTTGTACTGCCTGCTACCCCAAACCCCCACCCCCAACACTTACCTTTATTGATCCAGCGCTGTGCCTGGCTGCAAATCTTCTCTCCCCTCCTGATCTAACAGTTTTTAATGTGAGCAGCGGAAGCCATTGGCTTCTGCTGCTGTCAATCAAATCCTGTAATGAGGGAGCGGAGGGGTGGGACTGATCTGTGCTGTGTGTGTTTATGGATGCACACAGCCTGGCTATAGAGACTTCAGACCAGCACAAATCTTTGCTAAAATAGTTAGATGAGACATTTGAGCAGCAGTTGATAGCATCTTCAATCTGTTCCTCACAAAGTTCTCTCTTACCCCTGAATAATGCCCCACGAGGTAGTCATAACTTGTTTAAGTAGTAAGTACATAAAAAGAGTCCCTTTGAATGCAAAAGTTCATAATTGGCAGTAATCCACAAGATAGCAAATACAGTGGAACCTCGGATTACGAGCACAATCCTTTCCAGAAGAATGAAATCGAACTTCCCCTTTATACTGCCATCGTACGTGTTGGACGTGACCGCGCTTTCCAATGACGAGATTTGGAATTGACAGTGTGTATGCAAGGAAAGCTTGACAAGAAGCTCGTCGAGAAAAACAGGTTTTTTTACGACAAGATTCTCGGTCGTGTGTACGAGGCTTGAGACTGGGATGCCATTAAAGTTCATGTGCGTGTAAAGGCAGGCGTCCCAATACTTTTGACAATAATAGTGTATGTTTCCTCATACAACAGTGATGGAAATGAATAGATATTTTTGCAACCTACAGAGTGAATGTTAGAGTCTTTGCCAACCCAATTACACTGAGCTGAAGGTGATCCTTATCCTGGGCTGGAACACTTTATAAGCCAGGGCCGCTCTGTAGCCCCCAGCCTGACTCTATTCGCACCTATTGGTTAGATGGCCCTTGGAGCCTCTCCGTACTTTTCCTCCAGTCTGGGCAGCGATTACGGAAGCGCACAATATTGATGACACGACGGCCTGTACATGACAGTTTATTTTCCTTCTCTTCAAATCACAGAAGAATTTGATGCGATTATAAAACCCCAAATATGGCTGTGCGTCTCGGGTTGTAACAATTATGCCTATCAACTCAAAAGGGGCGACGAGCATATTTACAATTAGTTCTCTGAAAACCATCTGCACTCAATTAAGCCAGGTAATTGCCTGAGTGGATGTAATAGTGTTGTGTACTGTTTTTGTCTAATGAGCCTGAAATTCATTGGCTGATTAGGTTAACAAATGGGAATGGCAGGAGAATTCCTAATTTGATGAAGTTACACATCGGACTCGTACTCAATCACACAGACAAATAAATAGATTAAGTAAAGAGCAAGCACAATGGCGCAGTGATTACATACAGGGGAAAAGCACAGGAAAACGTGAACTTGCACTCAAAAAGTGAAGACTTGTTATGTTATAGAGAAATTTCACAAATATTAATTGTGTCGTACCCCAAGGCTTCATTCATAGGTCCTAAGGTTTCATACATAATTGTTAATGGGGCAATCACTTCATCTACACTGCGTCTAGGGGCTTTACCGCACCCCAACTGCCCACCTTAACCTGGGCATGCAGCCACTCCGCTGCCGTATGCAGGGCTGCTATCAGAAATTACGGGGGGGGGGGGCACCATACAGCCCGACAGGGCCCCCTTCCCCCTGGCTGAAAATGACTGACATACAGTGCCTTGCAAAAGTATTCCGCCCTCTTGGCTTTTTACCTATTTTGACACATTACAGCCTTTAGTTCAATGTTTTTTTAATGTGAATTATATGTGATGGATCAGAACACAATAGTCTAAGTTGGTGAAGTAAAATTAGAAAAATATATACATAAAACAATTTTTAGAAATAAAAAAAATTATAATTGGCATGTGTGTATTGTGATATTGGGGTGTTTTAGCTCAAGTGGATAGATGCGTTTTTATGCAGTGAGTCCATATCAGACAGGCATTCTAGTTAAGGGCCTGGTAGCCCACGTTTATTTAAACAGAAAAAACAAAAGCAAACTGTCCCTTCAGGATTCCCACGCAGGGGTTTAACTGCATTTAGCAGTCCAAAAATAAGAAAAACATACCAAGCCACCTGGCTCTCTTGTTAGCAGTTCCTCTGCTTGCTTTAGGTACTGATACCTTTAAACCACCAGATCTTCCAATCTCACAGTCTTGGATGCACACAGATTTGGGCTTCCTAAACGCACACAGCTTGAAGTCCCTTCATGCACACAGCTTCTGGCTCCTTGGACGCACACAGCGTTTGTCCTCACACAGAGACACTCACTAGCAGCCACTGCAGTAAGCAAGCTGCTCACCATCCTTCACTCTCACCAGCCCCTCATTATATTGGTTGTGTGCACCTGAGCACACACCATGCTGGCTGTCCACAACACCCGGACACAGGGTTGGAGATCCCATCCCACCCAAGACTCTGAAGGATCTCCAAGCCATAGAAGCCCATAGTTGCCAACATTGCAAAAAAAACATCTGGGACACTTTTTTTGTATTGAGGCGGAGCCTTGCTATAATCAGGGGGCGGGGCATTTGTTTGTAGGCATGTCATGCCGCGGCGAAAAATGGGCGTGGTTTACGCACGATAGTGGGTGTGGTTTAAATGGGCGTGGTTCAAAGGGGTGTGGCTAGAGTCCGAGGTGAGAGAAAGTAAGAAGCCAGATCCTACACCACAATAGTAATGTGTAACAAAATTGGCAGATAAGGATACTCCAAAACACCTGTTGGCGCTTCAATCATCCCGGCACCATGGTTGTTACGGTGTCAGGATGATTGAAGTGCATTATTTCTATTTTTACATTGTAATATAAAATGAAATCATTCAACTCACCATAATGCCGAATCAGTGGAAGCCCTGAGCGTGTTACCTGCCACGTCGCCTGCCACCAGATGGCCTCCCCAGCAGTCCGTCCTTGCATCAGGTGCCTCCCCAGCAGTCCGTCCTTGCATCAGGTGCCTCCCCAGCAGTCCGTCCTTGATTCAGGTGCCTCCCCAGCAGTCCGTCCTTGATTCAGGTGCCTCTCCAGCAGTCCGTCCTTGCATCAGGTGCCTCCCCAGCAGTCCGTCCTTGCATCAGGTGCCTCCCCAGCAGTCCGTCCTTGCATCAGGTGCCTCCCCAGCAGTCCGTCCTTGCATCAGGTGCCTCCCCAGCAGTCCGTCCTTGCATCAGGTGCCTCCCCAGCAGTCCGTCCTTGCATCAGGTGCCTCCCCAGCAGAGCCCCCTCCACACTTGTGGACAAGGGTCCAAAAATCGTGCTTGTCCCGGGAAATTCGGGACTGTTGGTAACTATGCAGGCGTCCCCAGTGGAGTCCCCCCTTACATCAGGCGTCCCCAGTGGAGTCCCCCCTTACATCAAGTGTCCCCAGAGGAGTCCCCCTTACATCAGGCGTCCCCAGCGGAGTCCCCCCTTACATCAGGCGTCCCCAGCGGAGTCCCCCCTTACATCAGGCGTCCCCAGCGGAGTCCCCCCTTACATCAGGCGTCCCCAGCGGAGTCCCCCCTTACATCAGGCGTCCCCAGCGGAGTCCCCCCTTACATCAGGCGTCCCCAGCGGAGTCCCCCCTTACATCAAGCGTCCCCAGCGGAGTCCCCCCTTACATCAAGCGTCCCCAGCGGAGTCCCCCCTTACATCAAGCGTCCCCAGCGGAGTCCTTCCTTACATCAGGCGTCCCCAGCGGAGTCCCCCCTTACATCAGGCGTCCCCAGCGGAGTCCCCCCTTACATCAGGCGTCCCCAGCGGAGTCCCCCCTTACATCAGGCGTCCCCAGCGGAGTCCTCCCTTACCACAGGCGTTCCCAGCAGAGTCCCCCCTTACCACAGGCATCCCCAGCGGAGTCCCCCCTTAACCACAGGCGTCTCCTGTCTCGGCCGCCATTATTGTTTCCCCTTCCCCGAAGGGGAACAAAATAGAGGCGGAGCCGACAGTGTGGCTGAAAAAAAAAAAAAAATTAAGCTGTGGCGCTGCCGACCCCCACCCCTTTCCATTACAGACAGACCTGCAGCGGGGCGGGGCGGGGCGGGGGGGGTGCGGTGCCGGCCAGCCAAAACACAGATGTAGTACAATAGAAGATAAAGCTGCTGCGGCGCCGCCCACCCCCGGGGAGGTGCGGGGTGTGGGCGGCGCCGCAGCGGCTTTATTTTCTATTGTACTACATCCGTGTTTTGGTCTTCTTGAACATGGCGGCCGGCCGAGACATTGTCTCCGCCAGCCGTGGACCTCTAGCGGCGGCAGCCTGCGGCGTCCAAATTCGGGGAAAACGGGAAAAATCGGATTGGCCGGGACAAAATAAATCCGGGAAAAGGGTTTGAATCCCGGGAACGTCCCGGCCAATCCGTGACTGTTGGCAACTATGGAAGCCCCATGTAGAAATAGCAAAATCTGAGAAAACTGCCAGAGCAGTTTTCTCTGTTTTTTAAAATTTACGCTCTGTAGCTCTGCACTCAGCAGATATGCAGACTGTGTCCACTTTAACCCTTTTTTCACTGGGACAGAGCCTCGCTCTGCCACATACCCCCCCCTCTTGTTTTGATCCAGAGGGAGAAACACCTGCACCCATCATAGTAGTTGGGACACCTCTGTGCTGGCCATCAGCCACGTAGGCCCAACCCTTTTTTCGGGTGTGCTTCCAGGTACGTCCCGGCTTGGATCTTAACAGGGTCCTATAATTCCGTATACTCTGCCTTCCCTCTCTTCTCTTTGGGTCCCTGAGCATACTCTCCTCTCTTGGGGGAACTCTGCCTACCCTGATCCTACCTTTCAGCTTACGTAAATAAGTTTTATCTTTCACCACAGGTCTTTCAGGTTCAAAAACCTCTCTTGTTACCCAGGGCAACCACATTGCTTTTAACAGCGCCAATCATTAAATCATATATTTTAATGTCACACTTTCCAACGCAATCAGTGCTGTCCATCTCAGTGCTTGTTAGTACCAGACCTGAGGAGGGACCACACATAGGCGAGAGATTAAATCCCACAGGACTAAAGCCAAGTTCTACCTCACCTGTTGTCCAACACTCCATGGGTAACTGATCTAACAGATGACACTGATCTAGGCACAAACTACTTCTTTCTGATGTACACATTACATTGTTGCAGCATCCACCTATAGCACTTTTTCTCACAGTGTCTCCGGGTACTTTAAGTTGTACCTCTTTCTGAGTGATAGAAAGCATCTCTGCTAGTGCTGCATCTATTCTGGGCCCTTCCTTCTCATGAGATTTAGCTGCCGAGACAGTATCTGCGCCCTCTACTGACCACTGCTCAGCTGCACCTTGGAGCACACCAGCAGAGATGTTTCCAGTCACTACACCAGCCGGAGAGACCTTTGATGACTCCAACAGTTCTGAGCGCCTTCCAAACAACTCAGTAACTGGGAGCACCCCCTTAGAGAACCTCAGAACTATTTGCCACACTGTTAACAAGCTTCCCAGCACAGCCTGTACCACCTGGCTCCACCTATTGGAACCACGCAGCACCACCTGGTCCGACTGCGGTGGAGACACCCAAGTGTACAGTGAGGGCACTTTTACCAACTCCAGCATTTCTAATAAAGTTTTTGTCAACTCTATGCAACCAATGTCTAAATGCGTGACCTTTTTGGGAACCTTTCCCCTGTCCGAGACATGGAGGGGCTCATCCATTGCAGCTTGTGAGGTTGAGACATTTGAAGAGACCACCATTTCCTTGAAGGTACCCCTCATCCCAGCCTGTTGCTCCCCTGGAGCGCTGTCAGACACATGTCTCCTCTTCACCTCTAACGCTACACCAATGAGCCTCTGCGAGTCAACATTAGTCACATTGTCAACTTGACACTTGCCATTATTTAGTTGCTGGGCCGTGGACAACCCATCTGCCATGCCTGCGCCCAGAACCGTTCCTTCAGACTGGAGGGCATCAGCCTTTGCAGGGGCTGGCGTGCCCTTGAGCACTGGCCATTCTGCGATCCCTCCACTGGGCACAGCAGGTGTTCTGTCCACAACTCTGTCACACATCATTGCTTCGTAATTCCTTGTCACTTGGCCTAGTGCCGCAACTGCTTCCTTGCACCAATCATCCCAGTCTCCTGTGGTTCCATCACTGGTGCTCCACAGCACTGCATCACCTGCTCTAGAAGGCCCAACAGGAACCTGGGATTCACTAGCCAAAACAACACACTTGTCACTTCTATCTACCTCACATTGTGACAATATTTTTTTTCCTCACATCACACTGGGAGATTGCATCCTCAACCAAGGCAAGGTGCAATACCTTATTTTGAACACCTTGCTTTGGTGGCGCTACAGACACATACAGCTCTTCACTTTCAGCTTTTGCAGGCTGATCTAACCCCTTGACAACTGGGTTACACTTAGTGAGTGTGTGTGGGCGCAGCCCCACAACCCTATGTAATACAGTCTTCCCTTGTTTCACCAGAGTAGCACCACAGCAATCCTGGAAAACCTCTGGCTCCAACACATGGAGGCCCCATGAGAGTTCCATGGACAATCCTGTGCTTCTGGTTGTCATGGGAGATATCCTACTCCCATCATTGGTAGTAAACACATTTCCAACATTTTCAGACATGACACTAAAGGAAACACATTTTTCAATGTCATGATCACCAATACCATCACATTTGCCAACAGTAACACTTTTGTCAGCATAACCATTAGAATTTTCACTATGTGTAGACATAACTGCTACTTTTGTGGATTGTCTATTACCCACCAAAGCCTCTGAGTGACTCCTCACAGCGCCCTCCTTTTTTAAAGGGGCACCCTTTCCTACATGGGCAGCTCCAAAGTTGACCTGGGAAACGCTCGGCTCCGTCACCGCGGGCTTCTTGGAAGTCTCCCTGGGCAACCCTGCAGTACTTGTCACTAGGGAACATGGCACAAGCACTGTTTTGGTCACCCCTAACTCTATTTTCCCAGCCACCTGCTGGACTATAGCAGGCACATGCAGAGTCCCCATGTCCTTTCCAGTCTTTAGCCCTGTGGCTAGTTGGGCTTTATTCTGTGCCTCCCCACTGCTCTGGGTAGCACACTGCCGCAAGTCTATGTCCATTGGCACTGCGGATCTCCCCACTGGATCTACTCCCACTTCACTGGGTTCAGTACCATAAACTGGAACAGTCTTACCATTTTCAGTGGCTGGCATCATAGCCTTCACTTGAGTGCGCTGTCTCTCAGCTGCATCCATACCAGTTACTGTCTCTTTGGGGCCATATGGCGACACTGCAGCCTTTCCAGACTCTTCAGCGGTGTTCCAGAACCTTGGGCAAGTAAAGATCCCATGCCCCACTTGACCACATTCCAAGCACGGTACTGGACGCTGAAATTTAATTTCTTGGCATCTCCTCAATGCCTGGCTCTCTGTTGCCATGGGATACCACTCTTGAGGACTCCACTGGTCATGACCATCAGCAGACAGACTCCTTGGATCCCCAACATCCCTGCTGGCCTGGACATTGCTTCCACGGACGACCATTCTCCTCTTTTCCACATGCTGTTGTCCACCCGGCTTCCTGTTGCCAGGGACAACCTCTTTCACTTCACTTTTAACTGGGGGTGACATGAGTAACTTACCCCAGATCACAGAGATTTCACACTCAGCCAAATTCTCTGGTTTGGCTGGGGCATGTGGTGAAATACCCTCTAGCCACAGTAGCCTTTCTCTTGCTTCAGCAAGGATCGCCTCCTTTTTCTGCTTTGACCGCCCCATCCTTGCGGTGTTGCACACAGCACCAGTAACACAGTTCACAGCAGAGGGAAGAAAATGTGATTCTCCTTTCACAGGTACACAACCTGCATGCAACACAGTCCATCAAACTTCTGTGCAATGATGTTCGCCTGGCTGCCACACACAGCTAGCAGCAGTTCATCGCAGAGAAAAAAAATTGACTTTTCGTTCACAGGTACACCACCTGCAACACACAATGCCTTTCGCCTGGCTGCACTTCCACACTCAGCCAACAGTTCCTGACCTCAACTCACTGTGGAGCAAGGACCCGGATTCCACCGTAGTGTTGCCCGCTGAATCCACCACTGTGATATTGGGGTGTTTTAGCTCAAGTGGATAGATGCGTTTTTATGCAGTGAGTCCATATCAGACAGGCATTCTAGTTAAGGGCCTGGTAGCCCACGTTTATTTAAACAGAAAAAAACAAAAGCAAACTGTCCCTTCAGGATTCCCACGCAGGGGTTTAACTGCATTTAGCAGTCCAAAAATAAGAAAAACATACCAAGCCCCCTGGCTCTCTTGTTAGCAGTTCCTCTGCTTGCTTTAGGTACTGATACCTTTAAACCACCAGATCTTCCAATCTCACAGTCTTGGATTCACACAGATTTGGGCTTCCTAAACGCACACAGCTTGAAGTCCCTTAATGCACACAGCTTCTGTCTCCTTGGACGCACACAGCTTAAAGCCCTTCACCGCACACAGCGTTTGTCCTCACACAGAGACACTCACTAGCAGCTACTGCAGTAAGCAAGCTGCTCACCATCCTTCACTCTCACCAGCCCCTCATTATATTGGTTGTGTGCACCTGAGCACACACCATGCTGGCTGTCCACAAGACCCGGACACAGGGTTGGAGATCCCATCCCACCCAAGACTCTGAAGGATCTCCAAGCCATAGAAGACCCATGTAGAAATAGCAAAATCTGAGAAAACTGCCAGAGCAGTTTTCTCTGTTTTTTAAAATTTACGCTCTGTAGCTCTGCACTCAGCAGATATGCAGACTCTGTGTCCACTTTAACCCTTTTTTCACTGGGACAGAGCCTCGCTCTGCCACAGTATGTATTCACCCCCTTTGTTATGAAGCCCATAAAAAGCTCTGGTGCAACCGATTACCTTCAGAAGTGACATAATTAGTGAAATGATGTCCACCTGTGTGCAATCTAAGTGTCACATGATCTGTCATTACATAGACACACCTTTTTGAAAGGCCCCAGAGGCTGCAACACCTAAGCAAGAGGCACCAGTAACCAAACACTGCCATGAAGACCAAGAAACTCTCAAAAACAAGTAAGGGCTCTCTCACACGGGTGGATCCCGTGATGATCCGCCCCGTGAACATCCGCTTGCTCAGCGGGGATCTAATCTATTAACCTTCTATGAGGAGGTGAGTTGCCATCTAGATAAAGGAAGGCCCGTAGATGTGGTGTATCTGGATTTTGCAAAAGCATTTGACACAGTTCCCCATAAACTTTTACTGTACAAAATAAGGTCCGTTGGCATGGACCATAGGGTGAGCACATGGATTGAAAACTGGCTACAGGGGCGAGTTCAGAGGGTGGTGATAAATGGGGAGTACTCGGAATGGTCAGGGGTGGGTAGTGGGTCCCCCAGAGTTCTGTGCTGGGACCATTCCTGTTTAATTTGTTCATAAACTACCTGGAGGATGGGGTAAACAGTTCAATCTCTGTATTTGCAGATAATACTAAGCTAAGCAGGGCAATAACTTCTCCGCAGGATGTGGAAACCTTGCAAACAGATCTGAACAAATTAATTGGGTGGGAAACTACATGGCAAATGAGGTTTAACCACTTGCCGACCAGCCGCCGCAGTTTTACTGCGGCAGCATGGCACGGCTGGGGCGAAACAACGTTATGTTACGTCGCTTCGCCCTCTGCCGGGCACCCACGATCGCTCGTGACACAGCGAGAACCGGGAGCAGGGGAGAAATGACTGATCGTGTGTTCATACAAAGTATGAACAGCGATCTGTCATTTCCCCTAGTAAGTCCCACCCCCCCTTCAGTTAGAACACAGAGAGGGAACACAGTTAACCCCTTGATCGCCCCCTAGTTTTAAACCCTTCCCTGCCAGTGAAATTTTTACAGTAATCAGTGCATTTTTATAGTACTAATCGCTGTATAAATGACAATGGTCCCAAAAATGTTTCAAAAGTGTCCGATCTGTCCGCCTTAATGTCACGGTCCTGGTAAAAATTGCAGATTGCCGCAATTACTAGTAAAAAAAATAATAATAATAAAAATGCCATAATCCTATCCCTTATTTTGTAGATGCTATAACTTTTGCGCAAAGCAATCAATAAGCGCTTATTGCGATTTTTTTTATTTTACCAAAAATATGTAGAAGAATACATATCGGCCTAAACTGAGGAAAAAATTTGTTTTTTTGAAAAAAAAAATGTGGGATATTTATTATAGCAAAAAGTAAAAGATAATTGTGTTTTTTTCTAAATTGTCGCTGTTCTTTTGTTTATAGCGCAAAAAAAAAAAACCCTGCAGAAATGATCAAATACCACCAAAAGAAAGCTCTATTTGTGGGGAAAAAAGGACGCAAATTTTGTTTGGGTACAATGTCGCACGACCGCGCAATTGTCAGTTAATTGTCAGTGCCAAATTGTAAAAAGTGATCTGGTCAGGAAGGGGGTAAAATCTTCTGGGGCTGAAGCGGTTAATGTAGAAAAATGTAAAATATAACTCCCCAATCTGGCTATACAAAATGTGGTTCCAGAAGATAGATAGCGTGTTTAGGGAACTGATCTGGAAGGGTGGACAGGTGAGGATCCAGTTAAGTACTCTGCAACTACCAAATCAGGAGGGAGGAGTAGCGCTCACGCACCCCTTTAGCTACTTCCTAGCTGCACAATTCCAGTATATGGGGGGGTGTTTAACTTAGAAGGGGGAGAGGCAGGGGGGAAGTTGGTGTTACAAAACACCACACACGACTCAATAGTTGAAGCCCTTAAGGCAAGATCCTTCCCCCCAACACTCCCCACTCTGAGTCTTATGATAAGAGTGTGGGATATAGCGAAGGCTACACTGAATTATAGAGGTCTCATGGAATATACCCCTCTGTGGGAGAATAGCAAATTGGGAGAACTGCAGAAGCTGGGAGTAGTGAGGGAATGGGCAAGACGTGGAATAAAATGTATTACCCAGTTATATCAAGACGGCATCTTGAAAACTTTTCAGGAACTTAAGCCCCGTACACACGGTCTGACTTTTGCCCAACAAACTTCGTTTTAAGCAAGTTGGACCAACAATCCGACCGTGTGTACGCTCCATCGGACAAACTTTTTTTCGTTTGGTTTTGTTTTCATCGGACAAAAGTTGGATCTGCAAACGGACAAACTTTTGCCCAACAAAAGTCTGATGGAGCAAAGTCCTACCATGTGTACAGAAAACCATAGGACTTTTGTCCGATGGACAAAACAACTAATGTTAAAATCAACCAACAATAGCAGAAGTTGACCAAAGGGTGGCGGTAAAGAGCAGAAAAGTGCAGAAAAACCATGTGATGTTGCAAAAAGTTTTGGGAAAGTTTGCAGAAAAGTCCTGTGGTGTGTATGCTATGGGTGTGCCCGGCCAACTCCGTTTGGACAAAAATCCACGGAAAAGTCTGATGGAAGTCCGACCGTGTGTACGAGGCTTTAGAAACCAATTTGCATTACCAAACAAATCCTTCTTTAGGTATCTACATGTAGCGGACCCCCACTCTCTCTCCGTCTGTCTTTAACGGCTGCTCCGGCTCTGGTCTAGGGGTACCTCGGAGGAGAGAGAGGGGCGGGGCACTACGCCAAGCTTTCACCACAGATGTAGTAGGTGTATGCAAAGTTCTGTTACCTTTCAGGCCGGTGTCCTGCAGTAAGAGCTCCTTCTCTGGAACAGTGTCTGTAGTAAAAGAGCCCCACACCACTAAAGTCCAACACTCCTTTATTTCCACAACATAGAACGACACACCATCAGTTGGACTTCCTTTATACGAACAGGGGGGGTGGATACAAGTAAGCCCAGGCACAGTGAACTCTCCTATTCCTGTAATGAGTCGAATAGGCATGGCGCACGGTCTCTGCCACCGACTGTGAAGTGGTAGCTGCCACCTACCGGGTGAACCGTTGCAGCCTCTGCCACAGGCCTGTAGATAACGGTCCTTGCTTGCGACCTTTAAGAGGAATGTCTCTGGCAGACTTTTCCTCAATAGAACCACCTTCCATGTGTATCAGCCCCTGTTTTGAGAAGGCATCCCTCCAGACGGTCTCCGGAGGCCCTAACCCGGCACCGGCAGTCTGCTGCACCAGATCTACAGGAAGGCCACCCTCCAGTCCATTGCGTCTTAGATTCGGGTATCCATCCCCCAGGTACCCTAGGACGATTCCTCCCGGGCGGGACCCAGAGGAAGAAGCTGGGCCCCAGGCTAGGACAATTACCTCACCCCAGACTGAAGGTGTCTGGGATGGCTCCCGAACTCCCGGTGTCCAGGCCTAGGCCACCTGGACACCATTCACGGACAGCAGCCCTCAGGCCAAAGGTGCCTGGGACTCGAAGACCTCGTGGCCAGGATGTCCGCCCCCCTTTATGTCCTCTCCCGGCATGCGAAGCGGGTTCCCCGCCGCGCTGTACAGGTGCCGCGAGAGACCACAGAGGGACCCGGCTCTCCAGTAATGGTTCAACCCCGGCCCAGGGCGACAGCGCCACCCTCTGGACCGCAGGGAACTGAGCATCACTGATGTCCTGACCCAAACAACAAATTCCAAAACCACATGCCCGCTACATCCTCCCCCTGGTACTTTGACACTGGTCCCCAGTGTCTGGAGTGAACCATGCCCTCCCCGGCTGACATGGCACAGTCCAGAGACCGACTGAAAATTCAAAACCCAAAAACTTTGAGAAAAAAAAATACTAAAACTTACTAGCGTAGCTGTGCCTGAGCTTCACACTTAAAGGGGGGAAAAGGGAAACAACAACACATAACTGTAACACTTTTCAGCAAATCACATCAACATTTTTTCTTTTCCACCCATCCTAACTAAGACCCGCCCATCCTCAGCGGTCTTGACGGGATGCTCTCATGCAGAAAAAACATTAGCACATATAAAACCCTGACACAGATGTTCGTGTACGAGAAAAAAAAACCCTCCGTGAGAAATCTTTTTTCTCCTATGAGTGCATGTTTTGGAAAGTGTATGTCGTTGCACAGCACTGCCACCTGGTGACAGCGCCGCGGTAACTGCACTTGTAGGAACTTCATCGGTGGCCCTATGTACCCCAGAGTCCATGATCACTTGCTGAAGAGAGAAGAACAAACAACCGGAACAGTTCCTCAACTCCTCCAAAGAGCACAGATGCCCCTTTTCTGGGCACAGTCACTGATGAGATTCAAAAAATCAAACAGCAAAGTCTGGGAAGTGCAGTATCAGCGGAAAACAAGAACGGAGTCTCTTTCTCCTCACAGATAGAAACGGGGATGCAACAGGACAAGGGGCTTCAAATGCTGGTCCATAGTCTCTAGATGGTATTCAACATCTTCTCCCTCTTTGCGCCGGATCAGCACCTTGTCCGCATGAATATGCCTCCCCAGCATCCACTCTGCCTTGCAGTCCTTGAAACGCTGTGATGCTTTTGGAGAGCATGCCAAGTACCTGCGAGCGTGTGGAACCTGAAGGTGGGTCCACACAAAGTCATTATACCAGCGCTCTCGGCACACCTCCACCTCATACAATAGTTCTTTGGAGAGATACGGATATTCCCACCCATAATCGGCAGCAACTTTTTGACAAAACAACCGCTGGAGCCTCGCCAGCAGAGGCATGGTGGCTTTGTCCCCTTCACCAGGTAGAACTATTGAGTCCGGATGGTGAGGGACCTTGGTCACATCAGATCTGGGCATAGGTGCCCGAAGCACAAGTCTCTTTTCCCCGGTATTGGCTGTAGATGGCACCAGGGAAGTGAGGACAGGCTGGGGACTGGATCCCTCCTCAGGCGCTGGTGCCTCCACCCGGGGTGTACTATCCCCTGTAGACATGGGTGGGTCCCCACTTCTGCGGGACGAGGCACAGGGAATTTTATCCCAGCCCTTTGTAGTGAACAGTTCATCAATGATGGCGTCGTCTCCAGCATCGGAGAGCGACTCCAGGTCAGAGGTGTCACACTCCTCCGCGGGTATGTAGCCTGTTGTGGAAACGGAGCTACCACCTCCCGCGGACTTACTGGGCCATGACTTCCCGACACCTCCGCCCACACACACAGTCCCTCCACCCGGCTTACCTCGGCCTTTGCTGTGAACTGTATGTCCGGGACTCTTCCCACCGGATCCATCCGGGCCGGGCGTAGGCGAGCAGGATAGTCCACCGCAACCGCTGGACGGGGCTACCCAGCCGGTCTTTCTCTTTGGCGGTGGACGCTGTGAGACTGTGGTGACCGAGTCAGCATCGGATTTCTCCCGTTGAGTCTGTGCAACCTCCTCCGCGGTCGCTGCAGTGCGCATAGGGATAGCTCTCTCAGCAATGATTCCTCCCTCTAGAGTGGTGCTGCCTGTATTTTGACTGGGGTAAATGGTTCGTGGCCTTTTAATGACTGGATCCACTTCAAAGAGAAACTCCCCACAGGCCTTGCATCGCCCGAATGGCTTCAGCTGACACACCAGTCCCGAACAGCCGGGACAAATCAAACCCAGGGCCTCAACGTCCATACATGAGTACAGGGCGAATCGTCCCCGGGGCTTCAGCCGGATCCCCGTATCTGTCACCGGAGCAGCAGTAGTCAAAGTCGTGGATGAAGGGTGAACAGGAATCCAAGATGTCTGTCCGAACATGGTGACTTGCTGCCGGTCCATTACGCACTGCCAGTTTCGCGCCAAAGTCCCCACGTGTAGTCCTTCACACGGCTGGACTTCTCCCTCTCCCCGCTCTTTCTGCATGGGCCTTTCCCATCTTGGGGTCATTTCCATGACTTCGAGCACAGGGATGCACTGTGGGCCTACTTGTAACTCTTCTGGGCAAACACTCTCCGGTTCCATACTTCTTGCTCCAAGTTGCACGAACACCATCCCGGACCCGAGACCCCACGTGTAGCGGACCCCCACTCTCTCTCCGTCTGTCTTTAATGGCTGCTCCGGCTCTGGTCTAGGGGTACCTCGGAGGAGAGAGAGGGGCGGGGCACTACGCCAAGCTTTCACCACAGATGTAGTAGGTGTATGCAAAGTTCTGTTACCTTTCAGGCCGGTGTCCTGCAGTAAGAGCTCCTTCTCTGGAACAGTGTCTGTAGTAAAAGAGCCCCATACCACTAAAGTCCAACACTCCTTTATTTCCACAACATAGAACGACACACCATCAGTTGGACTTCCTTTATACGAACAGGGGGGGTGGATACAAGTAAGCCCAGGCACAGTGAACTCTCCTATTCCTGTAATGAGTCGAATAGGCATGGCGCACGGTCTCTGCCACCGACCGTGAAGTGGTAGCTGCCACCTACCGGGTGAACTGTTGCAGCCTCTGCCACAGGCCTGTAGATAACGGTCCTTGCTTGCGACCTTTAAGAGGAATGTCTCTGGCAGACTTTTCCTCAATAGAACCACCTTCCGTGTGTATCAGCCCCTGTTTGAGAAGGCATCCCTCCAGACGGTCTCCGGAGGCCCTAACCGGCAGTCTGCTGCACCAGATCTACAGGAAGGCCACCCTCCAGTCCAGCCTAGGCCACCTGGACACCATTCACGGACAGCAGCCCTCAGGCCAAAGGTGCCTGGGACTCGAAGACCTCGTGGCCAGGATGTCCGCCCCCCTTTATGTCCTCTCCCGGCATGCGCAGCGGGTTCCCCGCCCCGCTGTACAGGTGCCACGAGAGACCACAGAGGGACCCGGCTCTCCAGTAATGGTTCAACCCCGGCCCAGGGCGACAGTTGATGTCCTGACCCAAGCAACAAATTCAAAAACCACATGCCCGCTACATACAGGTTAGGCACGCATTAGAGGAACAGTTTGGAGGGTGGACTCTAGAATGGAGCACAATTACAGTACTCCAAAATATAATCAACGCTGAAACAGGGAAAGGCTTAATATTGAAAATATACTAGGGCTGTTACTGATTAAAATTTTCGTGTTCGATTAATCGACTAATTTTGATTAATTATAACGCACATACAGATCCAACTACTTTTAGCTGATCTCCTTGCAGGCTGATTCCCAGTGCAGCTACCAACCACTGGAAAAATGATTAACAGGATACAAAAAACACACAAAGGCAGCGCTCGATGGGAATAGTATTTAAACCTTTATAGTCTTCAAGTAGGTAACAAAATAAATATTGCACTGGAGATAAAATCGATGTAGCTACATAAACTGTAAAAATGGTAGCAAAAGCATTCATAAAAACATGTAGCCAAGTATGATACTGGTATAAAAATGTGCACAACGATACCACTGCTGAATCCAGAAGAGGAGGGGTTAACATCAGTCCGCCGGCATGTAGATGTCCCGTGAAGGGAACTATCACAACTCTCAGTGGATGGCTGTAGAAGTGGATGGCTCCCAGGTTGATAGAGGGAAGTGATAGAGGGAAGTGTAACAGTCCTTGCGTGTGGCAGATAGTAAGGTCCCGCCGGCATGCAGATATGAAGGCACAGCAAAGGAGCCCTTCAGATGGACACAGCAAGCCCCGTCGGTGTCTGTGGCGTCACCGGATCTCTGACGGAACTCCCTGAAGACCTGGAATTTTGATAGATCAAAAGAATTTTGATCAATCAAAAAACGTAATCGATTAATCGAGGAATTAATAGTTAATTTCCACAGCCCTTAAAATTTACCCACATTTAAACAAAGGGAGAATCATAGGGATAGAGGTCCCCAAGCACAAGAGTAATTGGGAAAAAGATGTGGGTGATATCTCCGAGATACAGTGAATTGAATTTTGGAACTCGCCCCACTGGTATCGGTGTCCCCCTCTCAGAGGATGTCACATCTGTTTCTATTATACAGAACCTACTACACCCCACGTAAACTATTTAAGTTTGGCCGTAGGTTGGATGCTTGCTGCCCTAGGTGCGAAGATTTGAAAGGAGGAAATGCTCCACATGTTCTGGAGATGCCCCAAGCTTTTCCGCTACTGGACAGAGGTGCTAGGAACCATCGACCAGGTGTTCTAAACTTCCACAGAGCTGGAAGCAAAGCACTGTCTCTTGGGATTAGTGGAAGGAGTTGGGAACCCAGGTAACACCCAGGTCGCGGTTCTGAGATGCCTATTTCAGGCAAGAAAGTTGATCGCCCTGAGATGGCAGTCGATTTCACCCCTGCCCAGTAGAGAATGGGCAAACAGCACGAATAGGGTCATTCTCAAGGAAAAAATCGGTTTATGTAAAGCAAGGGGTCTTAAAAAAATATTACATCTGGAAACCCTGGTGGGAAGCAAGAGGGATTGACCTATTAATATTAATAGAGTAGAAAAGTACCCAAATGATGAGAGGTGACCCAACAGATCAAGATTGAGTAGAGTGTAGTAGAGTGGATGAGTGAGCAAAAGGGGAATGGATGAGAGGGAGCAATGAGTGAGAAGGAATGAAGACTTAATGGGAACAATAGACAGGTCCACCTGTACGACCCCAACCCCCACCCACTTCTCACCATAAACTTTAATGTTTTAGTAATCCTTGTCTCTTTATGGGGGTGGGAAGGAGGGTGGGGGGTATGTGGGGATGACTGTATTGTTGTACTTTGTATGAACAAGAGAAAAACCCTAATAAAGAAATAAAGTGAAGAAAAATGTAAATTAATGCATTTGGGTGGCAAAAATATGAATGCAATCTATACACTGGGGGGAGGACCACCTCTGGGGGAATCTAGGATGGAAAAGGACCTGGGGGTCCTAGTAGATGATAGGCTCAGCAATGGCATGCAATGCCAAGCTGCTGCAAACAAAGCAAACAGAATATTGGAAAGCATTAAAAATTAACTCCAGAGATAAAACGATAATTCTCCCACAGTACAAGACTCTGGTCCGGCCATACCTGGAGTATGCCGTCCAGTTCTGGGCGCCAGTCCTCAGAAAGGATGTACTGGAAATGGAGCGAGTCCAGAGAAGGGCAACAAAGCTAATAAAGTGTCTGGAGGACATTAGTTATGAAGAAAGGTTGTGAGCACTGAACTTATTCTCTCTGGAGAAGAGACGCTTGAGAGGGAATATGATTTCAATTTACAAATACCGTACTGGTGACCCCACAATAGGGATAAAACTTTTTTGCGGAAGGGAGTTTAACAAGACACGTGGCCACTCATTAAAATTAGAAGAAAAGAGGTTTAACCTTAAACTACGTAGAAGTTTCTATACTGTAAGAGCGGCAAGGATGTGGAATTCCCTTCCACAGGCGGTGGTCTCAGCGGGGAGCATCGATAGTTTAAAAAAACTATTAGTTAAGCACCTGAACGACCACAACATACAGTAATATACAAGGTAATACTGACATATAATCACACACATAGGTTGGACTTGATGGACTGTGTCTTTTTTCAACCTCACCTACTATGTAACTATGTGTACTCAGAGGGGAAATTTGAGGGGTAGGGCCTTTTTTTGGGGAAGGGGCATTTGTGTTGGGGGGATTTGGGGGCAAAGATTTGTGTTGGCAAAGGGGATGTCAGCAATGGGGTTGATTTGTACTGGGGGAATTTATGCTTAGGGGGTAATCGTGCAGATTAGTGCTCAATTTTAATTGGGGTGGGGGGGGGTTGGGGATTTTTGCTGACACATAAAGCTCATACAGAAAAAATTTGACTCCGATAAACTGTCATGTACCATCCCCAATGAATATATAAAGGAATACACCTCAGGGAGAAAATTGGATTTTGAGGGCAATGAAACTAAATACAAAAAATATATAAATGTAGAAAAAATATAATTTATTACAATTTCATAGACAAACATGAAAACCACAAAGTGGTATAAGATTAAAAACAATTGTACATAGAAAATGAATAATATGTCAGTTACAAAAAAATTACTATATGGAAACCCCAGGAATAGAACCTAGAGGTAGCCAAGCTGCTAGAACTGACGCGTTTCAAATATGTGAGTTTACAATAAAATCATCTTCAGGGATAGCAGCATTTCTGGAATTGCAAAATACATTTCTGGAATTGCAAAATACATCATCAGTGAAATGAAAGACATATATTGCAGACCATAAGCAACATACAGGTCTGCATTATAACTAACAAGATACCACAATAAACATTATGGAAAACAAAAAAACAAAAACAAAGCAACAACAATAACTTACATGTGTACGCATTTTCAAGAAGGAAAACCAGCCCACCCCCCCATTCCAGACTCTCATAAGTGGTCCATCAATACTTTCACAGCATGAGGGAGTCCAAGAACCAAAGGGTTAACTTAGATTGCCAAACAGGAAGAATCCACAGAATCTCCTCAAACAATAAAGTAGGGGAGGAAGGGACAAAACCTATGGGGGAAAAAAGAATTGGAAATAAATACCTATACAACCAACAAAGACCCCCTCAAACAAGTGAGAGGGGTCAAGGATTAAGGTATTAGACACAATGGGAACCTACCCATGCAGGCATCCATGATACTTACCAAGGTCCTTAAAATCCCCAACAAACAGAAACGGCCGGAGAAGGAACCGGGGATGTCATATGATATTTAAACAATGGAGAGGAGGTCCAAAGGGAATCCCCAAAATCACCTCAAACAAAAAAGGGAGGGAAAAAGGGAGAAAAAACCTAAGGAAAAAGAGGATGAAGGAATAAATACCTATAAAACCAACAAGGACTCTCAAAAATTGTGTCTAATACCTTAATCCTTGACCCCTCTCATTTGTTTGAGGGGGTCTTTGTTGGTTGTATAGGTATATATTTCCAATTATTTTTTCCCCCATAGGTTTTGTCCCTTCCTCCCCTACTTTATTGTTTGAGGATATTCTGTGGATTCTTCTTGTTTGGCAATCTAAGTTAACCCTTTGGTTCTTGGACTCCCTCATGCTGTGAAAGGATTGATGGACCACTTATGAGAGTCTGGAATAATGGGGGGGGGGGGGCTGGTTTTCCTTCTTGAAAATGCGTACACATGTAAGTTATTGTTGTTGCTTTGTTTTTTTGTTTTTTTGTTTTCCATAATGTTTATTGTGGTATCTTGTTAGTTATAATGCAGACCTGTATGTTGCTTATGGTCTGCAATATATGTCTTTCATTTCACTGATGATGTATTTTGCAATTCCAGAAATGCTGCTATCCCTGAAGGAGATTTTATTGTAAACTCACATATTCGAAACGCATCGGATCTAGCAGCTTGGCTACCTCCAGGTTCTATTCCTGGGGTTTCCATACAGTAATTTTTTTGTGATTGACATATTATTCATTTTCTATGTACAATTGTTTTTAATCTTCTACCACTTTGTGGTTTTCATGTTTGTCTATGAAATTGTAATAAATTATATTTTTTAAATTTTTCTACATTTTATATATTTTTTGCATTTAGTTTCATTGCCCTTAAAATCTCATTTTTCTCCTTGAGGTAAATTCCTTTATACATAAAGCTCATACATCTTGGTGGGGGGGGGGGGTCAGTTTGGCATGTTCACCCTGGGCTCTAGATGACCTTGTCCCGGCACTGCTCCCAGCTAGGGATGAGCCAAACACCCCCCAGTTCGGTTCGCATCAGAAAATGCGAACAGGCAATAAATTCGTTCAAACATCCAAACACTGTTAAAGTCTATGGGACTTGAACATGAAAAATCTAAAGTGCTAATTTTAAAGGCTAATATGCAAGTTATTGTCATAAAAAGTGTTTGGGGACCCGGGTCCTGCCCCAGGAGACATGTATCAATGCAAAACAAAACTTTTAAAAATGCCCGTGATTTTAATAATGCTTAAAGTGAAACAATAAAAGTAAAAATTTCCTTAAAATTTCGTACCTGGGGGTGTGTCTAGTATGCCTGTAAAGTAGCGCTTGTTTCCCGTGCTTAGAACTGTCCCTGCACAAAGTGCCCCCCTCTGATGTAACGCAAGTTTCCGTTGCATCAGAGGGGGGCGAGGTCACCCGCACGTCACTGGGGAAGCCCGGATTTCCCCTTGCGTCAGAGGGGGATGGGGTCACGTGACGGGTGGCCCCGTCCTCAGCTACATAAGAGACCTGTCAGGCTGCTGGGATTCCCAGGGTGTCTCTGGTGGAGACAGGATGCAGGCTGATGCTGCTTGCTGGACATCTCATCGTTGGAGCCTGGACCTGGAGAGGAGAGATCATCCATCGCTGGACCCTGGAGAGGATATCACCCATCACAGGATACCGACAGCGTTGGAGTGGAGACCGAGAGTGGATTACCACCACTGGAATCTTTTTTTTATTTTTTTTATTTTTAACCACTTAAGCCCCGGACCATTTGGTAGCTAAAGGACCAGAGGTGAATTCAGAATTTTGCATTGCGCTGCTTTAACTGTAAATTGTGCAGACATGCAATGTTGTACCCAAACGAAATTTGCGTCCTTTTCTTCCCACAAATAGAGCTTTCTTTTAATGGTATTTGATTGCCTCTGCGATTTTTATTTTTTGCGATATAAACGGAAAAAGACCGAAAATTTTGAAAAAAAGTGATATTTTCTACTTTTTGTTATAAGAAAAATTGAATAAACTCAATTTTAGTCATACATTTAGGCCAAAATGTATTCAGCCACATGTCTTTAGTAAAAAAAATGTCAATAAGCGTATATTTATTGGTTTGCGCAAAGCCAAGGAAATTGCTGAGAGGCCTGTTGAGCCCATTGAATTTTTTTTTTTTTTGTCCCAAGTGATTGAATAATGACAAAAAAAAAAAAATTGCAAAAAGTTGTCACTAAATGATATATTGCTCACACATGCCATGGTTATATATGGAATTACACCCCAAAATACATTTTGCTGCTTCTCCTGAGTACGGGGATACCACATGTGTGGGACTTTTTGGGAACCTAGCCGCGTGCGGGACCCCGAAAACCAAGCACCGCCTTCAGGATTTCTAGGCACAAATTTTTGATTTCACTCCTCACTACCTATCACAGTTTCGAAGGCCATAAAATGCCAAAATAGCACAAAACCCCCCCAAATGACCCCATTTTGGAAAGTAGACACCTCAAGCTATTTGCTGAGATGCATGGTGAGTATTTTACAGCTCTCATTTGTTTTTGAAAATGAAGAAAATTTTTTTTTTTTTTTTTTTTTTTTTTTAAATTTTCAAAACTTTGTGACAAAAAGCGAGATCTGCAAAATACTCACCATACCTCTCAGCAAATAGCTTGGGGTGTCTACTTTCCAAAATGGGGTCATTTGGGGGGTTTTGTGCCATCTGGGCATTCCATGGCCTCCGAAACTGTGATAGGCAGTGAGAAGTGAAATCAAAAATTTACACCCTTAGAAAGCCTGAAGGCGGTGATTGGTTTTTGGGGTCCCGTACGCGGCTAGGCTCCCAAAAAGTCTCACACATGTGGTATCCCCGTACTCAGGAGAAGCAACAGAATGTATTTTGGGGTGTAATTCCACATATGCCCCTGGCATGTTTGAGCAATATATCATTTAGTGACAACTTTGTGCAAAAAATAAAAAATAAAAAAATAAATTGTCTATTTTCCGCAACTTGTGTCAACATATAAAATATTCCATGGACTCGACATGCCTCTCAGTATATAGCTTGGGGTGTCTACTTTCCAAAATGGGGTCATTTGGGGGGGTTTTGAACTGTTCTGGCATTTTATACACAACATTAGGAAGCTTACATCCACTCTTCTAACCACTTGAAGGCAAAGCCCTTTTTCACACTTTTTGTTTACATGAAAACATATTTTTTTTTTGCAAGAAAATTATGTTGAACCCCCAAACATTATATATATTTTTAAAGCAAAGGCCCTACAGATTAAAATGGTGGGTGTTGCAATTTTTTTTTCTACACAGTATTTGCGCAGCGATTTTTCAAACGCATTTTTTGGGGAAAAAATACACTTTTTTTAATTTTAATGCACTAAAACACACTATATTGCCCAAATGTTTGATGAAATAAAAAAGATGATCTTAGGCCGAGTACATAGATACCAAACACGACAAGCTTTAAAATTTCGCACAAACGCGCATTGTCGACAAACTACATACATTTTTAAAAGCCTTTAAAAGCCTTTACAAGTTACGCCGTTAGATTTACAGAGGAGGTCTACTGCTAAAATTACTGCCCTCGATCTGACCTTCGTGGTGATACCTCACATGCATGGTGCAATTTCTGTTTACATATGACGCCAGACCAACGCTTGCGTTCGCCATTGGGCAAGAGCAGGGCAGGACAGGGGTGCTTTTTTTTTTTTTTTTTTTTTTTTTTTTTTATTATTAATTTTGCTTTTTTTTTTTTTTTTTTTTTAAACTGTCGCTTCCATATTTTTTTTTTTTTATCATTTTTATTGTTATCTCAGGGAATGTAAATATCCCCTATGATAGCAATAGGTAATGACAGGTACTCTTTTTTGAAAAAACTGGGGTCTATTGGACCCTAGATCTTTCCTCTGCCCTCAAAGCATCTGACCACACCAAGATCGGTGTGATAAAATGCTTTCCCAATTTCCCAATGGCGCTTTTTATATCCGGGGGGGGGGGACATTCCCTCCCACTGCTTGTAAAAGCAGTCCAGAGGCTAATTAGCCACTAGGATTGCTTTTACATGAAAGCCGGCCGCTGGCTGAAAAGAATGATACCAAGATGATACCTAAACCCACAGGCATCATTCTGGTATAAACATTCAAAGTCCAGCAACATACCAGTACGTTGCTGGTCCTTGTTGGACATGTATTGTAATCTTTTTTTTCATGCAGCCTGTTGGCTGAACGAAAAAAAAAGATTGATCGGTGGGTATGCCCACCATTAGAATACCGCCATTCATCCACCCATTTCTAATGATGGGCATACATGCATCATTTATATATGCCGAAGCATGGGGGCATCTTCCCGCAAAAGTTATGCCGCGTACACATGGTCAGACTATTCCACGGGCATGCCTCTGTCGGAATTTCGACCGTATGTACGCGGCATTAGGAGCAAAATCGCTCCTCCGCCCCTGCTGCCCCAAAGCTTCGGCATATATGCTTTTTTTTTTTTAACTGTGGTGGTGAAATCACCTCTTACAGCACTGGAGTCGCAGGGATCAGGCCTGTCTCTGCGAACGCTGCAGTTATGTGTGTTGTGTTTTGCAAGTGACAGTGATCGATCGATACTGCACTTGGGTGGCCTGGGCTGGACGGAGGGGCAAAACGCAGGTGCTAGCAGGTATCTGGGCTGATCCCGCTAACACTGCGTTTTTGGGAACCCTAAACTGCTGGGGACGCTAGTATAGATCTGATCAGATCAGATATTGATCTGTTCAGATACTATACCACTAAGGGGGGTGTATGCTTAACGCGTGGGTGTTAGCGCTACTGGCACTAACCTGACGCTGCCTGGGGTGTGACGCAGACCCTCTCTGACGCTAAAACCTAATTGATATCACCCGCCGGGCGATCAGGGGGTTAAACCTTTTTATAGTGTCAGGGCACCCGCCGTATATATTGGGTTATATACGGCGGGTGCCCTGACACTATAAAAAGCAAACTAACTAACCAGCGTCACCAGTAACACTTATATGGTGATTACTGGTGAAAGGGTTAACTAGGGGCAATTAGGGGGTTAAAACCTTTATTAGGTAATATATGGGGGTACCTATATAAAAACCTGCCGGCGAACCTAAAAAAAAATTACTGGCTACCTATCGGCATCACCGACACTAAGACAACGATCATAAAAACGATCGCTTAGCGACAGTGGTGATAGGGGGTGAAAGGGTTACCTGGGGGGCGATCAGGGGGTTAAACCTTTATTAGATAATATATGGGGGTACCTGACGCTATAAAAACCTGCGGCGAACCTAAAAAAAATTACTGGCTACCGATCTGCATCACCGACGCTAAGACAGCGATCAGAAAAATTCTTGCTTAGTGACAGTGGTGATAGGGGGTGAAAGGGTTACCTGGGGGGCGATCAAGGGGGTTAAACCTTTATTAGGTAATATATGGGGGTACCCGACGCTATAAAAACCTGCGGCGAACCTAAAAAAAATTACTGGCTACCGATCAGCATCACCGACGCTAAGACATCGATCAGAAAAATGATTGCTTAGCGACGGCGGTGCTAGGGGGTGAAAGGGTTACCTGGGGGGTGATCAAGGGGGTTAAACCTTTATTAGGTAATATATGGGGGTACCCGACGCTATAAAAACCTGCGGCGAACCTAAAAAAAAATACTGGCTACCGATCAGCATCGCCGACGCTAAGACATCGATCAGAAAAATTATCGCTTAGCGACGGCGGCGCTAGGGGGTGAAAGGGTTATCTGGGGGGTGATCAGGGGGTTAAACCTTTATTAGGGGGGGTTAGGGGGCTGCACTGGACCTAAAACTAAATGTAGTGACACTTTTACAGTCACAAATGTCACTGATTGCAGTGATCACTAAATAAATGGTCACTGCAATCAGTGACACTGTGACTGGGGGCTGGGGGGTGATCTGGGGGGTGATCTGGGGGGCCTGGGGGGGCGATTTATGTGCCTATGTGTCCTGGTGTCAGTGTGCTGTTTTGTGCACTAACCTGCATCTTCTCCTGTACGGCGCTCGGTATATGTGAGCGCCGCAGGAGAGATGACATCACTTCCTCCTGCCTGTGTAAACAGTACACAGGCAGGGGAAGCTCTCTCATTCGCCGGGAGCGATCGAGAGGGGGGGGCCGGAATCGAACGGCCGTCCCCTCATGCCGGATCGCTCTCGAAGGTAAAACGACCACCCACTGTAAAGAAGGGGGGTCCGATCGGACCCCCCAACTATACAAAGGCAATCACATATATGTAAAAAAGGGGGGGTGTATCCGCGCTAACTCAGATCTCCTGTGGATACTCTAAAACCATATAAGGTAAAAAGAGTAAGTGGAAAAAAAACGTGAAGGGTATCATGTATATGTTTAGATATACATGAAAAAAAAAATATATATATATATATATATATATATATATATATATATATATATATATATATATATATATATATATATATATATATACACATACTGTGAGGGGGCTAGCTCGGCAGCGGGTATGTGTGACCCCCGGGATGGGCTCCCCACCCAAAAACAGGCCCAGCAGACGGAGGTTGTGGTTTTCAAAATCAAAAAGGTGCGGTTTATTTTCTATTTACAGTGACAAAAACACAGCAAGGCAAAAAAAACATAAACAAAATAAATCCTGGTCAACTTGACCTCTGACTAAACTTACAGGTTTCCTAACTAACGACTGGGATCAGCCTAGTGCTGTCCTAGTCCCTGGTTTTAAATGTCCAAGCCAAAATATAGCCACACAGGCTTTCTCTCACCGCACAGGGGTTCACTCTCCCTAGACAGTCCACACAGGTCTGCTTCCAGGCATGAGCTAACATCTAATGAAGCTGGGATTTCTTATAGAGGCCTAAATGAGCTGACAAGGTTCAGCTGATCTCATCAACTCCCTGTCTGCACGACGCCCAGCCCTCTCCTTAGAGGTATGAGTCATCCATGAGCCCACTAGCCTTATACAACTCTCCACCTAGTTGTATAAATCGGCGTAAAGCCTGAATCTGGGCGAAATATATCTACCCCCCTGGATGCAACCAGGTGACTTTACCTTCCTGCTGTCACATACCCCCCCCTCTTGTTTTAACCTCGGGGTTGGAACACCAGCAATCAGGCATTCATGTACTCGAGACAAAGCATCCACATTCCCCATTTGAACGCCAGGGCGATGCTTTACTGTGAAGTTGAATTCCTGGAGGGCCAGGAACCACCTATTCACTCTTCTATTTGTTTCCTTGTTTTGAGCCATCCACTTTAACGGAGCGTGATCCGTAACCATGTCAAAGTGCCTACCTAGCAGGTAGTACCGAAGGGAATCTAGAGCCCACTTCACCGCTAAACACTCCTTTTCAACGGTGGCGTAATTTACCTCATGGGACTTCAACTTCCTGCTGAGGTAAATGACTGGGTGCTCTTCCCCGTTCCAGACCTGGGACAATACTGCTCCTAACCCCACATCTGACGCATCACTTTGTACGACAAAGTCTCTAGAGAAGTCGGGTGAGTACAACACTGGCTGGCTACATAAGGCTTGTTTCAAGAACTGGAATGCTGCCTCAGCCTCGGGGGTCCATTTAATCATGACCGACCCTTTCCCCTTCGTCAGGTTGGTTAGGGGCACAGCCTTAGAAGCAAAGTGGGGAATGAATCGCCGATAATACCCAGCGATTCCCAGAAAGGCTCGTACCTGCTTCTTGCTGTTGGGACGTGGCCAACTCTGGATGGCCTCGACTTTGTTGAGTTGGGGTTTTATTACTCCCCTCCCAATGGTGTACCCAAGATATTTGGCCTCCTCCTGCCCAATGGTACACTTCTTGGGGTTAGCCGTAAACCCTGCTTCCCGAACAGAGTCCAGGACTGCTTGCACTTTTGGCAGATGTGAGGCCCAATCTGTGCTATGGACAATTATGTCATCCAGGTAAGCCGCAGCATACTTCCGATGGGGCCTCAGCATCTGGTCCATTTTCCGCTGGAATGTGGCCGGCGCATTCTGTAACCCGAACGGCATTCTTTTATATTGGAACGCCCCGTCTGGGGTTACAAATGCGGTTTTCTCTTTGGCCGACTTGGCCAGGGGGATTTGCCAATACCCTTTTGTGAGGTCAAGAGTCGTCATGTATCGGGCTGTTCCCAGCCGGTCGATCAACTCATCTATACGTGGCATGGGGTAGGTGTCAAATTTTGTAACTTTGTTCAACTGACGAAAATCGTTACAAAATCGCCAGCTCCCATCCGGTTTAGGCACCAACACAATGGGACTAGACCAATCACTTTGGGACTCCTCTATCACCCCTAAGTTCAGCATTTTCTGTACTTCCTCCCGTATTGCCTCCCGTCGGGCCTCTGGGATCCGATAGGGTTTTAACTTCACCCTTTCACCGGGCGGGGTAATAATGTCATGCTCTACCCCAGATGTTTGTCCCGGCAGCTCAGAGAATACCTCCTTGTTGCGAAGCACAAACTCCTTAACCTCCTGTTGTTGGGGTTGTGACAAGGTGGCTGCGATTCCAACCTCAGGAATCACGCAACCAGTTTGAGCTGGTGACCAAGTGTCTGCGACTAGGGACTCTCTATCCCTCCAGGCTTTCAACAGATTAACGTGATAGATCTGTTCGGGCTTTCGCCTTCCTGGTTGTCTGACCTTGTAATTCACTTCGCTCACTTTTTCCATTATCTCGTAGGGGCCTTGCCATTTGGCAAGGAATTTACTTTCAACCGTAGGGACAAGTACCAATATCCTATCCCCCGGGGAAAAGGTACGGGTCTTGGCTCCACGGTTGTACACTCTCTGCTGTGCCAACTGCGCTTGGGCCAAATGTTCCTTCACGATGGGCATTACCTGTGCAATTCGATCTTGCATCAGGGCGACATGCTCAATCACACTCCTGTGGGGAGAACTCTCACTTTCCCAAGTTTCCTTGGCAATATCCAACAGCCCTCTTGGGTGTCTCCCATACAGTAACTCAAAGGGGGAGAATCCCGTAGAGGATTGGGGCACCTCCCTAATAGCAAACATCAAATAAGGAAGTAGACAGTCCCAATCCCTTCCATCTCTATCCACCACTTTCTTCAACATTTGTTTTAGGGTTTTGTTGAATCTTTCAACCAGCCCATCGGTTTGGGGGTGATACACAGATGTACGCAATTGCGTCACTTTGAACAATTTACACAGCTCTTTCATAACCCGGGACATAAAGGGTGTACCTTGGTCCGTAAGCAGTTCTTTACAAATACCCACCCGGCTAAAAACAAGAGATAGCTCTTTGGCTATGGTTTTGGCCGAGGTATTTCTGAGAGGGATCGCTTCTGGATAACGGGTGGCATAGTCCATTATAACCAATATGTACTGGTGCCCCCTAGCGGACTTGATTATAGGACCTACCAAATCCATTGCGATTCTCTCAAACGGGACCTCAATGATGGGTAGAGGGACCAGCGGGCTACGGAAATGTGGCATCGGGGCCGACCTCTGACACACAGGGCAGGAGGAACAATAATTTTCTATGTCCTTCATCACCCCAGGCCAATAGAATCTCTGTAATACCCTCTCTCGGGTTTTCTCTGTCCCCAGATGACCTCCAAGAATGTGCCCATGGGCCAACTCCAACACCAACTTCCTGTAAGGTTTGGGCACCACAAGCTGCTCAACGGTTTCTTCTGCCCTTTTTGCCACCCGATACAGTAGGTCCTTCTCTACGCTGAAGTATGGGTAAGTGCCGGTATTATCTGGGTTCACTAACTCGCCATCTATTTTCACTACGTTTTCCCGTGCCTTTATTAGGGCGGGGTCTTTCAACTGTTCTGTGGCAAAGTTTTCCCTGTGAAGCTCAAGATCAGAAAACTCCACAGACGGTAGGTTTTCGTCTGAGGAGGTGGGCTCCTCTCCAGTTTCTTGAGTCTCCCCTGCCAATACTGACAAGGGAAATTCCGGAGAGTCCTCACCACTCTCAGGGGAGTTCTGGCTATCACATTCCTGGTACATAGGGGCACCAGTGGGGGGCTCAGGATCATCCCACAGTTCCCAGAACTTCGGAAAATCCCTTCCCACAATGGCGTCATGCGGTAACTGAGATACTAAGCCCACTGGATGAGAGAGGGTACCTTTGGGGGTCTCGAAACACACTGTAGTCACTGGATACTCTCGGGTGTCCCCATGCACACAAATAACGGCTACCTTGCTATTCCCAGAGACCTCTGTTTTAACTAACTCAGCCTTTATCAGGGTCACAAGGCTACCTGAATCCAGCAATACCACAACATTTCTACCATTAATACACATTTTGCATAAATGTTTCTCAGTTCCCCGAATGGCAGTGCATGCGACTGTCGCACACAGCGACTGACGTCTGCCCGTCAGAAAGTCACACTGCATGGGTTCCTCCAAAACCGGGCAATTTGCTGCAATATGTCCCGCTTGCCGGCAGCGGTAGCAAACGATCCTTCTTGCGGCCTCTTGAGCCGCTGATTTCCCAGGCTGTTCTCGCCAAACTTGGGGTAGAGCTCCCACCCTCTCACTCTCTCCACCCTCACCCCTTGGAATCCTCTTATCCGCCCCTGGGGATGGTCTGGTCTTGGGGTGGAAAGTCCGAGTGTCTCTGGAAGAGGCCGTCAGGTTCTCTGTAGCCAAGTATTTCTCCACACGATCCACAAGACCATCGGCCGTCTCTGGGTCTCCATGGCTTACCCACTTTTGGATGGCAGTAGGAAGAGCTCTCAAAAACCGATCCATTACAACACGTTCCACAATCTTTGGTGCGGACAAAGTCTCTGGCTGTAGCCACTTTCTGCTCAGGTGAATGAGATCATACATTTGAGACCTGGGGGGTTTTCCAAGCTGGAAAGTCCAGTTATGCACACGCTGAGCCCGGACAGCCAGGGTGACACCCAGCCTTGCCAATATTTCAGTTTTTAGCATCACATAGTCTTTTGCTTGGTTAGGCTCTAGGTCATAGTAAGCTTTCTGCGATTCACCAGTTAACAGAGGAGCCACTAGTCCAGCCCACTGCTCCTCAGGCCACTTTTCTCTTTCAGCGGTCCTTTCAAATGTGGTCAAAAATACCTCTGGATCATCCTCTCCAGTCATTTTTGTCAATAAACGACTCACCCCAAAGGACGCGGTATTAGTGGGACGGCTTTCCTCACTGGTCTGCGGACGTTGCTGCATTACTGCTTCCATCTGTTGTTGTAGTCTCTGCTCTTGCTTCTGCAACAGGTCTATGAAGCGGGCCTCAGATTGCTGTTGGGCTTGTTGCTGAGCCTCCAGACTCTGTTGTAAAGTTGCAAGGCTCTGTTGATGAGCTTGCTGCTGGGCTGCAAGGCTCCTTTGCAAACCTGCATTTGTCTGCTGTTGATTGGCATTTGCTAGAGCCAGCTGTTTCAGTATCTCCTCCATGCTGGCTTAAAAAAAAACTGCCACTGGTTCTCCACCAACTGTGAGGGGGCTAGCTCGGCAGCGGGTATGTGTGACCCCCGGGATGGGCTCCCCACCCAAAAACAGGCCCAGCAGACGGAGGTTGTGGTTTTCAAAATCAAAAAGGTGCGGTTTATTTTCTATTTACAGTGACAAAAACACAGCAAGGCAAAAAAAACATAAACAAAATAAATCCTGGTCAACTTGACCTCTGACTAAACTTACAGGTTTCCTAACTAACGACTGGGATCAGCCTAGTGCTGTCCTAGTCCCTGGTTTTAAATGTCCAAGCCAAAATATAGCCACACAGGCTTTCTCTCACCGCACAGGGGTTCACTCTCCCTAGACAGTCCACACAGGTCTGCTTCCAGGCATGAGCTAACATCTAATGAAGCTGGGATTTCTTATAGAGGCCTAAATGAGCTGACAAGGTTCAGCTGATCTCATCAACTCCCTGTCTGCACGACGCCCAGCCCTCTCCTTAGAGGTATGAGTCATCCATGAGCCCACTAGCCTTATACAACTCTCCACCTAGTTGTATAAATCGGCGTAAAGCCTGAATCTGGGCGAAATATATCTACCCCCCTGGATGCAACCAGGTGACTTTACCTTCCTGCTGTCACAATACATATATACATACACATATATTTTCTATTTGGCTTTAAGTGCTGCAAATGAATAACTGGAATATGCAATTACAAATATATGAGAAATAAAGAACAAATGCGCAACCTCTTAGTGACAAATACTATACTAAAAATTTGCAGCTGACATAGTGCTGCAATTGGGTGTATGTAAAACAACAAAACAAACTTTTCATAAAAAGCACAACAAAGTTCATAGAAGGGATGGCCACTCGGAATATTATCCTATATTCCCCACATTGAAGATGGGTGCAGGTAAAAATTCAACACTTCCCAACTTGCTCAGGTAGAAAATGGATGTACAAACTGCTTACCAGATCAGACGGATCCCCATTACAGGGATCTTTTGAGGCTCAATGTCCTTCACGGATCACTCAGATGGTAGGAACCCAGCAGCACATCCAGCAGGAACTCCAAGGAACACGTCTGCAGAGGCAGGGAAAAACCGAACCACCTTTCTGTTGCTCAGCTTGTCAATTCCCCCTCCAGGTGTGTTAGATTGTATAGTGGGATTTAAAAGGAAAAAAGACGCTTCATGGTGCAGTATTCTTAAAAATAAGATACCCTTTATTTACAATCCTGGGTATGATACATGAAAGCGCCAAAATTTTCAAACGAAAAAAAGGATTCTCAGCTGCGGTGTAATCCGATCAGCTGATGCGTGGTGACGTCAGGATCTTACAGCTCCGCCCGACGCTGCGTTTCTCCGTATGAGGCTTTGTCTGGGAGAGGAGGCTGGATACGGACGTCACACACCACTAGTTATATATCCGCAGGTAAGGTTGACACCGGAAATTCCAAAGCAACCTACATCCGGGTATCACGATTTATTCCTCTTACTGAAAAATGCAAGCGTGATCCCACAGCAGTCAGATTGCTTTGGAATTTCCGGTGTCAACCTTACCTGCGGATATATAACTAGTGGTGTGTGACGTCCGTATCCAGCCTCCTTAAGCATTTTTAAAATCATTGCTCCCGAAAAAACGTCAGTTTAAAAAAAAAAAAAAAAAATCCATTGATACATGTCCCCTGGGGCAGGATCCAGGTCCTCAAACACTTTTTATGACAATAACTTGCATATAAGCCTTTAAAATGAGCACTTTAGATTTCTCCCATAGACTTTTACAGGGTGTTCCGCGGCTTTTGGAATTTGCCGCGAACACCCCAAATTGTTTGCTGTTTGGCGAACGGGCGAACAGGCAATGTTCGAGTCGAACATGAGTTTGACTCGAACTCGAAGCTCATCCCTACTCCCAGCTACGTGGATTCCAAGCTTCTCCTTTTACCTTATCAATCAAAAACGTGAATGGTGGGAGCCCATCTTTATTTCCACATTAGATGTCAGGAATTCAGTGCAGGGATCTCACCAACTGAATTCCCAGGTTATAATAAACTGTCAAGTGGTTCAGATCTCCAGCATCTACCACTGAAATATCAGTTTTGATTGGTATTGCTCTTTAAGAAGCGTTATCAATAATTTCTGTCATGTCCTTTCCAGGCCCTACTGTGATAGTTACCAGCAATAGCTATACATTTATAGCATTCATGCGTATTTTGAGAAGACAATTGTATGTATGCTATATAATCTCTTAACGTGATGTGTCCACCAAGCATGAATAAAATGCATCTTTAGATGTATGGCTCACTGTAAAAGGAGCCGTGTCTGAGCATTATACCGAGGATTTGGTAAGAGCAAAATGATGAGTTTTTATTTCCATACATTTCTATACAATTTTGGCAAAATGTTGCCATTCTGGTAAATGCATTGGAGCCAATTAATTACTGATGGTAGGTATAGGTAATGATTGATGTATTTAAGGGTACAGTGGGCTTTAAATGAGCTGTTGAGTTTCTTTTGTTCATTGGGATAGAAAGAAAATTTACAAATCGGCACACAGTTGCAAGAAAAAAAGTTTGTGAACCTTTAAAAATGGATTTGGCACAATTAGCTTCTAAATGCGGTGTTATGTTTAACTATGTCATAATAGTAGACTTAGAGCCGGTTCACACAGGGGCAACACGACTTCCAGCGCGACTTTGGGAGGCAACTTGGACATGACTTGAGCATGAATCACAGCGCGACTCCAGGCAACTTACAAGGCAACTTCAAGTTGCCTCCAAGACAGGCGACTTTCCAGTGGCCAATCAAACAATAATCAGCTAAGTGGGAGGGAGGGGTATGCCTGGAAAACTATTTTTACTTCCTGGAAAGTTGCTTCAGTTAAGACAGGGGATCCGACTTGGAGGCAACTTCCATTGAAATCAATGGGTACAAGTCGCCTAGAAGTTGGATTGAAGTCGTACAGGAACCTTTTCTGAAGTCGGAGCGACTGCAGTAGTGTACATTAAGACGGCTCCATTCACTTCCATTACTTTTCTAAACCGCGAGACTTGGGGCGACTTGAAGTCGGATCCCAGGACGCCCCTGTGTGAACCGGCTCTAATAAAACTGGTTTATATTAATAGTGCATAAACCATTCTGCTCCTCGATCACCCCCATTGAAAACATCTTGAAGGATCTTGAAAGAGTCAAGTTTTTAATCATTTTGTAGAATTTAATTTAACCGCTCAAGATCATTTCCTATAAGCTACTATCAATGCTGCACAGTACTTAGAAGGAATTGTTTTCGTTAATTAGCATGTCTGGGATTCTTAATATAAAAGGCTCTCTTAAGGTCATGCCACAGTAACTGATTTGGATTGAGGTCTGGACTCTATGCCCTGTCTATTCCAGAATATAACACATGTTTTTTTCTAAATGTATCTAAACCCAAGAACAATGTCATTATATTGCATCTTACCAGCCATTGAATGTAGTGGTTGCATTCATTTTCTTTTCTTAAACTCTTTATTTTTATCTGGTGATCCTGTCAGTAACACATTTCCTGCAAAATACACCTTGTCTCCAAACCGTTCTGTCGTTTTTTACAGGCGGTCTGTAGTGGGTGGAGCCAGCTGAGTCCCTCCCATTTCTCTGCTCCCTGTACAGTGATGTGGTCGTTGCTACTGGGTTTGCAAAGGCATTTGGCGTACACAAAATGGATTTATGTCTGTAGCGGTGTCCCCGACCCCTAAAGGCCTAATGGTGACCTCCAGAATCAGGGAGAGCTGACATCCTTCCTCGAAGTGTGGGTTATTAGGCATGGGGGTGTAATGCAAGTTGGAAACATGGGCACCAGTCACTTTTTGAATGCAAGAAAAAGAGGTTTATTGTCTCTTAAAAAAAACTGGTGGAGAGAGGGTTAGGGCCAGGACAACCTTAGGCAGATGCAATAGTAATTGGCAGACTCAGAGGCAAAAATAATAGGCAGACAGCTATACAGGTGGAGGGCCTTTAAGCTGGATGAATCAACTTTATTTGTAGAACTGCTGTCTCCTATGGCAACTGAACTTTCAACAGTCAATAGAGATCTATACAAGTAACTCACAGTAACCCATTACAGATCTTCTCTCACATCTCACAGTATCCTACTGTAGATCTTCACTCACTGGATCCCCTGAACTCTTCCACAGCTAACCTGCTGTATACTCCTTAAGCTTCATCCCTGCTAACCTGCTGTGGTTCCCTGGCTTGACACTCTGCTGAAGCTTTCCCACTTGTTCACCTGGTGAAAAGGCTTCTCTGGTACTTCTTCAGACTTCCATACACTGGACTCTGAGAACAGGAGTGGTTGTCCCTTGGTGGCGACTGCTTCCCCTTTACCACTGGCCTTGATCCTCACTTGCCCCTGGTGACAGGAGTGGTCGTCCCTTATGGCAACTGTTTCTCCCTCACCGCTGGCAACAATTCGGTTCCCCATCCGGCAGAACCTCTGCAACTTGGTTGGGCTTCCGGCCAGACCACGCTGCTTCTCTCAAACCTGGATAGGCCTCAGACAGCCTAGCAGCCAGGTGCTCCCGGGATATTCCTCTGGCTTCTGGCTGAGCAACCCAGAGCCTTGTAACACACGTCCACCCAGACAGTCGTCCAGGTGGCACAGAACCCCGATCACATGACTCCTCCCTAATAAATAGGCTCTCCCAGCAGGCCAAGGGGCCAAAGAAACCCCCGCCAATTGGCCTGAGACACCCCATCCACTTCTAGTCAGAATTCACTATGCCCTCATCATTCTAATGCCACAGGCAACAATGCCACCTAGTGACAGAAGAGAGAGGTGCATTAAACCCAGTTAGAGAAAAGTCAGTGGATCCACCTAACAATAAGCCAGGCTAGTTACCACCTAGCAAACTAAATTTGTTAGCAACCCTGCCTACAACCAGGGTGCTACATGTCCTTTGGGGCTTTTGAAAAGTATATTTAAATTTAAAGTTTAGTGCCTTTAAGATTCCAAAACAAACCAAATAAGAGAGAAGTATTGTTGGGGCTTTATACCCTTGAAGCCATCCTGTTCATTTACTTTGCGTCATTGTCTTGTTGCATAAGCCAATTTCAATTAAGCTTGTGTGGAAAAATTGTGTGCCTGGCTGTGCAGAGTGGGAGATACCCATTTTCACCAGCCGCTCCTATGGGGGGTAACACTACAGGTGTAAGGAAAGAAATATGCTCAATTCCCCCATCAACACAGTCATTGTTATAGCTGATGGTACTAATCGTTCAGAAAAAACCCAACAGGCTGGTTGCGCACAAGCCAATCGATAGATCGACTTGTGTACAACCAGAATGCCCATACATGGATCGCAAATTTGGCTGGTCCCTGCTGAATTTCGATCCATGTATGGCTGGCTTTAATCCACCAGTTTTTCTTTCACCTCCACTAACTACACAAGTTTGAAAAGAGCAGAGCAATAATTTTTATATTTACAGTATGTGTCTATACATAAAATGAGAAACTGCAAAGTGGTTAAATTCTTCGGCATCTACTAAACACTATAATATCAGTGGTGATGCCCTTTAATTAACCACTTGCCGACCAGCCGCCGTCATTATACTGCGGCACCTCACCATAGCTGTATGTCGGTTCATGCAATAGATACAGTGGGCGCGCCTCTGGAGCTGAAATGGGTGACTGGCGGTCACAATGTCCGGTGGCCACCCGCGATCGCTCCACAGTGAGCCAGAACGGGGATCTGTCAATGTAAACAAACAGATCCCCGTTCTGACAGGGGAGTAGAGAGAGATCGTCTGTGCCTAGTGATTAGGAACAGTGATCTCTTTCCTCCTCCAGTCAGTCCCCTCCCCCCACAGTTAGAAACACCTCCCAGGGAACACATTTAACCCCTTGATCGCCCCCTAGTGTCAACCCCTTCCCTGCCAGTGTCATTTATACAGTAATCAGTGCATTTTTATAGCACTGATCGCAGTATAAATGTCACTGGTCCCCAAAAAAAAGTGTCAAAAGTGTCCGATCTGTCCGCCACAATGTCGCAGTCCCGCTAAAAATCGCTGATCGCCGCCATTACTGGTAAAAAAAAATAATAAAAATGCCATAAATCTATCCCCTATTTTGTAGACGCTATAACTTTTGCACAAACCAATCAATATATGCTTATTGCAGGTTTTTTTTTTTACCAAAAATATGTACAAGAATACATATCGGCCTAAACTGAGGAAGAAATTCATTTTTTTATTTATTTTTTGGGGATATTTGTTATAGGAAAAAGTAAAAAATATTGCTTTTTTTTCGAAATTGTCGCTCTTTTTTTGTTTATAGCGCAAAAAATAAAACCTGCAGGGGTGATCAAATACCACCAAAAGAAAGCTCTATTTGAGGCAAAAAAATCATAAATTTGTTTGGGTAGAACGTCGCACGACCGCACAATTGTCAGTTAAGCGATGCAGTGCCGAATCGCAAAAAATGGCCTGGTCATTAAGGGGGTAAATCCTTCCGGTCCTTAAATGGTTAAAGTTATTATTATTGTACACAAATGTACCATTTTTTTTAATGTATATTGTTTCAATCAACTCTAATTATCTCACTGTATGTATAAAAACAAGAGCTTATATTTTAACTCTTTGTATACGAAAAATGTAAAACCTTTTGCAAATAAAAGAACCTGTTTTTTACAAATCACATTTACTCTTTTTGCTGCTAAAAAACCCCGTGGGAAACTTTTTTCATTTTTCAATTACCATTATTGGGGTGAGCAGCGCTATTCTGACTCTCATAATGTGTTTTTCTTTGACACAGTTATTGTTATTTACTGTCATTTCCTTTTCAGGTTTTACCAGCAATAGCTATACATTTAGTATTTACACATCAGCATTCCGGCGCATACCGAGGAGACAATTGTATGTATGCTATATAATCCCTTAATGTGACGTGACCACCGAACCTGAATAAAACACATCTTCGGATGTATATCTCACTGTAAAAGGAGCCGTGTCTGAATTGCATTGAGTGTTTGGAATCAGCAAAATTAAAAGTTTTAATTTCCCCTTTATTTATTTAAAATTCTGGCAAAAGGTTTGCATTTTGGCAAGACACATTATGAAACATAAAAGAGAAAGGAGGGGAAGGAAACACAGTGACTGATTTGGTTTCAAAAGAAGGACAGTTTTCTTTTCTTGATTCTGTATTTAACAGAAGTGTTGCCAAGAGATGGTCAATGGGCATCCAAAAAACTGTATTTATTGGCGTATAACACTCAATTTTTTACCCTGAAAATAGAGTGTAAACTGTGCCTGCCTGTTATAGGTAGGGGGCTGTGGAAAGTTTTTTTTTCCTGAAACTTCCCTCTTAAAGTTAGGGTGCGTGTTACACGTCTGTGCGTGTTATACGCCGATAAATACGGTAATACTTTTGGAAAAAAATAAATTTAAAAAAATTAAAGATTTCAGCTAAGCACCACCGCTGTTTTCATCTATACCCCACCGACTCAAAGGCAGTGCTGAGTTGAGTATATACAGTATATTGACTTTTTTATTAACCACTTGCCGCCCGCCCTATACCGGATTGACGGCGGCAAAGTGGTTGCAGAATCCTGACAGGATGTCATATGACGTCCTCAGGATTTTGAGCCACTGCGCGCCCCCGGGGGCGCGCATCGCGGCGATCGTTGCTGCGGGGTGTCAGTCTGACACCCCGCAACACCGATCTAGGTAAAGAGTCTCCGACGGAGACTCTTTACCACGTGATCAGCCGTGTCCAATCACGGCTGATCACAGTGTAAACAGGAAAAGCCGGTCATCGGCTTTTCCTCACTCGCGTCTGTCAGACGCGAGTAGAGGAGAGCCGATCGGCTGCTCCTCTGACAGGGGGGGTTTGTGCTGATCGATTATCAGGACAGCCCCCCCGAGGATGCCCACTGGACCACCAGGGATGCCACTAGACCACCAGGGATGCCACTGGAGCACCAGGGAAGCACACCATGTAAGGTATGCCACCCTAGACCACCAGGGATAATGGATGCCAATCAGTGCCACAATGGATGCCAATCAGTGCCCACAATGGGCACCACTGATTGACAGGCATTATTGTTTGGCACTGATTGGCATCCATTACTACAGTACAGTGCCACCTATCAGTGCCCACCCATGCCACCTATCAGTGCCCATCTGTGCCCACCCGTGCCGCCTATCTGTGCCCACCCGTGCCGCCTATCTGTGCCCACCCATGCCGCCTATCTGTGCCCACCCGTGCCGCCTATCTGTGCCCACCCGTGCTGCCTATCTGTGCCCACCCGTGCCGCTGATCGTTGCCCACCCGTGCCGCCGATCGTTGCCCATCCGTGCCACCTCATCGGTGCCCATCCGTGCCGCCTTATCCGTGCCCGTCAGTGCAGCCCCATCAGTGCCCATCAGTGAAGGAGAAAACTAACTTATTTACAAAGTTTTGTAACTGAAACCAAAAAAAAACGTTTTTTTTTCAAAATTTTCGGTCTTTTTTTTATTTTTTAGCAGAAAATAAAAATCGCAGAGGTGATCAAATACCACCAAAAGAAAGCTCTATTTGTGGGAACAAAATGATCAAAATTTAGTTTGGGTACAGTGTACCATGACCGCGCAATTGTCATTCAAAGTGCAACAGCGCAGAAAGCTGAAACTTGGTCTGGGCAGGAAGGTGTTTAAGTGCCCAGTATGGAAGTGGTTAAAGGACCTACCCACTAGTAGAGCTAAGTATTTGCCAAACAGGAGTACCATACCACCAGATGGACCCTCCTTTGTAATAATTCCAAGTTTTCCATAGACCTCCAATGACCAAAAAAATCGGGTCGCTCCATTCTGTTTTACCATATGAGGGCGGGCAGGTGGCACAACTTGGGACAACAGATCCTGCCTACCTTCAGACTAATGACTGTCGATTAGGTAAGACTTCATATTCTTACTGTAGTTAGTTAGTTTAGTTAGCTCAGACTGCTTGTATAGTATTTCACCTAGTTTTTCCCTAAGCTTAAAGAGGAGTTACAGCCTTTTTTTTAGGTTTATTAAAAGTCAGCAGCTACAAAAAGTGTAGCTGCTGACTTTTAATAAACAGACACTTACCTGCTCCATGGTCCAGCGATGCGGCCACCTGGCGCCTCACTCCTCTCCCCCCCCTCTCTGCTGACGCCTCCATTCTCCCTGTGGGCACCCGGCCGTGACAGCTTTCGGCTTCACGGCCGGGCACGCACTGCACATGCGCGAGCGGCGCTGCACTCCCTGAGTGGACAGGCGAGCTCCTGGGACCTGTCATGTGTCCCAGAGATCGTCTAGAGTGAGGGGCCGCCTAAGGCGACAGGGGGAGTCGCCAAGGCAGTCTCTGGGCGGAAGGAGGAAGTGGGACAGGAAGTCCCACACCTACCGAAGTCCCCACTCCCCCCCCCAAAAAAAATTACATGCCAAATGTGGCATGTAAGGGGGTGAGGAGTGCTTGAAGCGGAAGTTCCACTTTTGGGTGGAACTCTGCTTTAAGTTGGCTTGTGACTTCTCACTGTCCCCAGGTGGTGTCACTGGTATCACTGGTCATAGTATGAGATTTCACAAATAAAACTAAGTTAAAAATATTTATATTTCCTTCGGCCAATCCAGTAGGAGGTTTATGCCACTGGTGCATGCTGGGGGAGGATATAATTATTTGGGACAGGCCATGTGATGAAGCTCTGCTGTTAGGCCCAATAGCCTGTTTGGGTGCCTAACATGTGCTGAAGTTGTCCTGAAGCTGTCCTGCCTGGTCTGGAGGAAGCTATGCCAAAGAGAAGACTCAGGGGAGGCACCTTGCTGGAGAAAGCCAGGAAGAAGGCTGGTCTCTCAGAAGGGCCTGGTGACTCATTTGGAGGATGCACTCAAATTTGGGAATGTGCTTACAGTGTTGCCGGGTTGGCTTAAAGGTTCAAAGGTTCTGACACTGTGAAGCTGGACATTGATCTGGAGAGCAGTGCGGCTTGTGGGTTCTTCTTTTGGGGGGGGTTGCCAAACAATAAACACCCCCCAGCGGTGTGGCGTGGCACTGAAACAGCACCCCAACCCCCCCCCCCGCGTGGGCAGTCCGGCACTTACCCGCTCGTGTGGCTGGGCTGTGGTGGCCTCTCCTCCTCTCCCGGAGTGCGGGCATCGGCCGCGGCGGCTCCGGTGTCCGCTCCTCCAGCTTCCTCCTTTTCTGCCAAAGTGCTAGCCATCCAATAGGATCGCCTGACACTTTAGCCAATCGGGAAACAGATCTCTCAGACCTGCCTCCTGATTGGCGGGGAGGAACTTTAGGGTGATAATAACAAAAATGTATTTGCTATGGTCACACAACTGGGTGGCCTTGGAGCACAATGCTCTACGCTCCGAGGCCACCCTTTTCTGAAGCCTATTAGAGCCTCTGGCTCTAACCAGGTGCTTTAAAAATAACACCCACCCCACATTGGAATCCATGGACCAGTGCCACTGATATGTAGATCAGGGGACCGGACGCCCGTGTGCCCTCTATGGACCGGCCGGCTGCTGGAGATTTTGCAAGTGATCTGCTAATATCCTAACCCTCACCTCCTTAACCGTTCTGCAATAAAACTTTAAAAAGACAAAAGTGAGTGTGCCAAATATTCTTTCTCAGCCCTCTCCCCCCCCCCCTCCATTTTATATTTGAGTCCGATTTTGCTCACATACAGAAGATAACATACATCATCTCGAGGTTCACATTGCCTTGGCTCCTGCTGTATTTTGCCTCCAGGAAACAAGTTTCGGAATTGTCATAATAAAAGAAATACTTTGCTATAAGTTATAGAGCTTCCTGTGGAAGATAAAGCATTAGCATACTGAATGCATGGTTAACGACAATGATGAGGGCCATGGGTGATTAATAGGATAATATATATGCAAATCTTTTCCCCTTTCAAGGTGATATTTTATCAGGAGAGCACATTTATCGCTCCTGTCTGATTTCATTGTGAATCGTATTGAAGTATTTGCACAGATCCAGTTGGATGTGCAGGACAAATTTCGGTTGTATCTACTCCAACGTCATACCAGAGCTGTCACATGACAACGGTGGACATAGGAACATAGGGATGGCTTTACCAGACAGAAGATTTGTAAAGTAGTGTACTTAGTTTTTGATTGCCCCACTCCTGCTGAAAAGTGTAGGAGGGGTGACAACAGTGGAGCGCCCTGCTCCCAATGACTGGGCGCTATATTCAATTTAGTGGGTGTCTGAGCCGATAGTTGGACTCAGACATAAATGATTGTGCTAAATTAGCCTCTGTTCAGCTGTGGCTGTGCCTGACAGGATTTCCAACTGTTGCCTGTAGGTGGCGATACCACCACAGGCCAGTGTTGGACAATGGGCAAGTCATTGTGGATTGAGTGTCCTTTCCCGGGAACAGCCAAGTGGGAGTGGTGTCCCCGCTGGCCATGCCGGGAAGGGATACTTAAGGGACAGACACCATTTTTTGGGGTCTTCGCCTCGTGGCCCTTCTGGCGTGAGGAATGTGCTGTGTGATTTCGGCCCCGGGACCATGTTGGTCCGAGGCCGCTTCTCTACCAAGTAGGCCCAGTTATGCTGTCTGGGGCCTATGATTTAGAGGGGATCCCAAGCTGTCCGTCTAAGCAGAGGAAGCTACTTAACGGAGGAAACAAGGGAAGGACCTGCCCTGGAGGAGACCAGCGAAAGGATAATGTCTTGGGATAGGCCTGGTGACCTTATTAAGGAGGGATCTACCGCTCAAGTTACCTTACAGTCCGCCGGGTCGGCTTAAAGACTCTTTGACTGTTTGGCTGGGAGTTCGGGCGTTAAGTCCTGTGGCAGAGGATTCCGGACTATCCATTTTTTTGTTCGCAACCAGTCTGTGGTAGAGACTGTTCCTTTTCATTGTCCGTGCATTATTCCGGCTGCTAGGCCAGGTGAGAGGGGTCTATCCTGGTGAGCAATACCGACTCGAGGGGGAGTGGTGAATGACTTTGGGGTTGAGAAGTTTTTCCCCAGTGATCTGTACCACGTACCTGAACATTCCCCTTCCTCCTTCATCCTTCTACTTTCTTCCCAAGTTTTGAGCAAAAATAAAACCTAACAGCAAAAAGGTTTTACATCTTGTGTGGACATTGGAGTTTCTTACAGACTTTATTCCCCTAGACAACGAATACCGAGGTAACGTGCAAGGCCCAAAACAAAAACCAGCAGCTCCTACGGGGGTAGTGCTACAACAGTTATCATAATTTGCAACTTGACATAATTTGTGACACTGGCCAACATCCCGTCTGCTGTCTGGGCTGTTAGTGAGCATTAGTACTAGAGAGTACTAGTGGGCTACACCCCCCCACCACCATCACTGCCATCGCCATATGCTTTGCTAGAATTTTCTAATTATTATAGTGATGGTCAAATCTGCATAGGTTTCATTCGCCAAAGATTTGACATCTATTGTTCACAATCTATCGAACAACCTAGACGCATATCCCATCAAAGTCTATGGGGGGGGGGGGGGGGAGGGCGAATCTTTTTAAGTTCTGTCCATTCTTATGTAGCACCCTCTACCATAGGTAGGTGCTAGAGTGAGTATTTTTGTGAGGTATGCTGCCAGCGCAGGTAAATTTAGGCAGGCCCATGCTTCAGGCTAGGCCTGCTTGTTTTGATCTGGGGGCAGGGAGTGGTTAGTGTAACAGTGGGTGTGACCACCTGTTCTTTAGTTGTGGGGAGCCTCCCCTGCTTCCAGGGAGAATGTTCTGGAAGAGGGGCTGGGCACAGGACTGGAGTGACAGGGAGCTCATGTGAGGAGCCTTGACCAATCCCCAACTGGAATTGGCAGGGGGCAGGCCTCCCATATAAGCTCAGGTCCAGCCCATTGGAGGGGAGTTGTCGGCCAGGAGAAGTGAAGAATGGAGTGTTAGATCGCAGCAGGGGCCCCATCCCCATCTGGGGGGGATGCAAGGCCCAGCAGAGGAGCCCAGAAGAGCTGGGAGGGAGCCTCATTCTTACACGGTCATGGAGGAGGTGTCCTGGAACAGAGGGGCTGGAGAAGCTATTGAAACGCATGTCCAGTTAAAGTTCTCCATCATGGACTCGGGGCAGGAGAAGGTCGGTGAGTGTGACACAGTGGATTTCTGAAAGAGGCATGCCAGGGGAACTGGGTGCGAGGCCAGAGGAGAGACTGTGGGATTCGTGTTAAATCGATGCGGCCTGCGGGCGCAGGATTAGCAGGTCGGGCTAGCTGGGATCAGTAGTCCACCCACTAATACAAACTGTTAAATTACTAGGCCACCTAGGAGAGGTTCTGCAGACCTCTGGCCTAGTAACTACACAGCCAATTACAGCAGGCATCTGGGATTATTCAGAGTGATCTCTTTTGTCAAGTGATGGGACAGGAAGACTAATGCCGCGTACACACGATCATTTTTCCCGTCGGGAAAAATTAAAAAAAAATGTGTGGGCTTTTTGTCATTTTTCCCGACGGGAAAAACGTCATTTATCACGACGAGAAAAATTAGAACATGCTCTAATTTTTCTCGTCTTGATTCCCGTCATTTTTTTCCGCGGCAGTTTTCCCATAGAGAAACACTGCCACGGAGCCCACACAGTCGTTTTTCTCGACCAAGAAAAAAAATGTTGGGAAAAACGGCCGTGTGTAGGGAACCAAGCCGTTCCCTCGTTTTTCCCGTCGATTTTCTCAACGGTGTTTTCACCGTCAAGAAAAATAGATTGTGTGTACGCGGCATAATAGTTTACAGTGGAAGTTTTGTGCAGAAGGAGAGAAGTCCTGGGAGCAACAGTCTGCAGGAGTTTATGCAGAGGAGGAGCTATAGTCTGCATGGGTTATGCAGGGGAAGTGACTGTAAATATTAGGGTTCATCAGTTCTTTAAGGCTCAACCTATTGTTATAAGTTCTTTAAATATGATGGCAAAACAACATGTTCTTTGGGCATCCCATTTTCCCTTTCCCCCCAAAGTTATATCCCCCAATAAACAAAAACAAAACAACGCAAATGACTGTTCATTGTCTCTGAGGTGATAGATGAAGGTCTGGCAGCAGGGTGATATGGTGGATGTTAGTAACCAGTAGCAACCATGCGCTACACTTAGAACTATTGGGCTGCTGCTAAAAAAAGAAGAAAGAAAGAATCTAGAAGCTGGGCACTGCCATGGGAACCAATGCAAAGACTTTCCCCCCCCCCCCCGGCCAGCAGTGGCGTCTCCATCTTTCATATTTAGGGGGGCACACGGGGGGACAGGGACAAAAGTAGGGGGGCCAACTATAACATGCAATTATATATATATATATATATATGTATCCTGGGGCCCTATACTACGATCCCACAATGGGCCCTTTCACATGTTCTGCAGTGAGCTCCCTTCCTACTATACTGGGGCCCCCTAGGGTGTCAGAAAACAAGAGATATATGTCACTAGCACACCAAGAAAATATAAGGGTCCAAAGCAGTGGGAGAACTATCAGGGTTGCAAAGGTTGTCTTGCCACTGGGCCCTGGTGTTTTGCCACTGTGGGGTTCCCCAGCTGTCCTGTCCCTGCTATTGACAGCACTGGTCTGGCATCTGTCTCCTTGGCAGCGGCAGCAGTCTATTAGAATGAAGTGCTGGTGACATTATGGGTGCATGCAGGGGAAGGCTGGCACTATTGGTTATAGAGAGCCGAGTCCCCAGCTGGTCACCTAGCAGCAGTAATGCTGTATAACCTTCTCTGTTGACATGCTGATCGGGATGTGATCCTGGTGATGCTCCCAGTCAGATCTAATAAACACAGTATTTATTAGCATCAAGAGTACAACTACATATATATAATCAACCGTATGTTCAGCAGCCATGTCGGCTCTATGCCTGTAAAGTGTGGGCTTTGATCAATAAAATCACTTGACTATTGACTCTATATTAATTGAGACCACACCAATTTTTGGAGTAAAAAACCAGGCCGTAGCAGCCTACTTTATTTAATCAAATATATAAATATAAAATTTAACATTAACGTAAAATAAACAGTTATTAAACCTTGACTACACAGAGTTGATCTTTGCAGGTTCTTCCATAAACCTCTGTGAACACCATACTGCACTGCGGTACCTCTCCAATGCGGATCCTAGGCCTCAAGCCGACAAGCTGGCTCAGAGACAATCCCTGACCGCAGTGCCCTTTTACCAATTCCCAGCTAAAACCTCCATTAGCTGGGACACCACTATCAGGACCCATACCAATGATGGATGCTGAACTCCTCCTTCTGAAATCTCTTCCATCCCCTGCAAAGATCAACACCCGCCACTGCCCCGACATCCAAGTCCAACCTGTGATAAGAAAACACAACATAGACACACCACAACACCAACACATACAGACACAACAACAAGAAAAAAAAAACAAGGGGAGGGTGGGCGGGAACTTTCCCTTACACTGCGATGACTCATGGGGAGGGGCTAACCCTTTTATTTGCTTCCCTCCCCTCCCACTCTGAAACTTCCCAAACCACTCCCATCTCTTTATTCAGTGTGCATGCTAACTCCGTCATGTCCGGCCCTCCGCCTATGCATTCCATTTATGTTCCGTGCCTTTCTTGACTAGTGTATAACATAGTACCCACTGCTCCCACCATTTTCTACCCCAAATTCTTATCCTCTATATTAATTGAGACCACACCAATTTTTGGAGTAAAAACCCAGGCCGTAGCAGCTTACTTTATTTAATCAAATATATAAATATAAATTTAACATTAACGTAAAATAAACAGTTATTCAACCTTGGCTACACAGAGTTGATCTTTGCAGGTTCTTCCATAAACCTCTGTGAACACCATACTGCACTGCGGTACCTCTCCAATGTGGATCCTAGGCCTCAAGCCGACAAGCTGGCTCAGAGACAATCCCTGACCGCAGTGCCCCATTACCAATTCCCAGCTAAACCTCCGTTAGCTGGGATACCACTATCAGGACCCATACCAACGATGGATGCTGAACTCCTCCTTCTGAAATCTCTTCCATCCCCTGCAAAGATAAACACCCGCCACAGCTACCAAGGTAAACACCTTAACCCTGGGAGCCCCTTCAAACCCGAAGTGCTCTCTGAATTCTGTCCTGCAATCCCAACACCGACATGTCAATTCCCACATTATTGAGATGCACACCATCCCTCTTCAAGTACCTCCAAGTCTCTCGTTCCAAATCCAGGTGCCTAACAGCCAACCCCCCGTTCCTAACCATAAACCTGCTCACGTCGCTATTGATTTTCTTCCGGCCCTGTTCACTCCCTCCACAGACCTGGCCATCCTCCATGTTGTATGAGCCACCATGTCCGACCAAACAATGACCATGCCCGGAAATTCCGTCATCAGCCTCCCCACATCGCACTTGATGTCCCGGGTAATGTCAATAAGTGAACAAACCCCTAGATCATTACCGCCCACATGTAATACCAGAATGTCAGGCGGCCTATCCCTTTGGGCATACCGCTGCACCTCAGAGACCACACTACCCCATAACATACCTGGGACACCCAACCACCTAATGCAGGGTCTTGAAAACCCCAACTGCCTACCATTGTACCTAATGTCACCCCTCCGGGCCCCCCAGCACACATAGGAATGGCCCATTATCCAGACCAATCCCATCACTGCACATGTAATAGAAGAGGACAAACAAAAAAAAACGGCCATGACCACCAACGCCATACATATGTAGCGGCCTCACCCCATCTCCTTTTGCTAGGGGTATGTCACACGACAGGGTGAGATGCGCTACGGCCCATGTCCTCCCCATAGCTGTGGGTGAGGTGAAGGCCAGTATCAGTATATTCCTCGGGCCAATGTGTGTTAGTTATGAAGCTCAGTCCTGCTATGCTGAAACCTCCCTTGCTCCCATTAACCAGAGTCCATACACCGATGCAGGGTCCAACACTTGTTTATTATATTTCCACAACAAACAGTCCTTTCACAGCCGACTGGTTGCGACCCATAACATAGCGCAAACGGTGGGATGGGCAGGTCGAGGCACTATCCTGATTTCAATCTAAACCCCTGTGGTTTCACCAGGGGTTATAGCAACTTTGCTTAGCACAGAACATAGAACTTGTGAGTCTCTACCAGCAACTCCATAGAACATAGATGGGAGTACCTTCGCTGCGCTGCGGCCCCTATCAGGGGAAGATGTCCCTCTAAGGGAGTTACCGAAGGCCCATCCGTCACCGGGTTGATGCTGCTCCGGAATCTCCGGACGGGTGACCTCCCCGGCCTCCTCACCTCAGATGCGGGTCCCCTCGCAAGGCGGCACCCTCGGATCACTTCGCCCTCGCGGGACCCAGTCGAAGTTACTGGGCCCCAGGCCTACGATATAGCACCTCACCCCAGGCTGAAGGTGCCTGGGAGGGACCCCAACTTTGTTCCGGTCAGGCCTAGGGTGCCTGGGCCGGAACCTTGAACCGCCTGCACCCAGGCCTAAGGTGCCTGGGTGCGTGAAGAGAAAATCCTCGAAGACCTTGTGGCGAGGGCGTCTCCCCCTTTTATCTCCTCCCATCAACACCACGGCGGGTTCCCCGCCCCAGCCGTACCATCTCCAGAAAGGGACAAAAAGGGTAGCACTGCGGCAGTGATTCTACCTTGAGCCTGTAGGTACCCCGCCAACCACAGGCCAAGGAGAATAATACACCACCCAATCCTCCACGATTTACAAAAGGGGTCCATAACCTTTCACAATTACACACCTGGGTCACACTACCCCCAGGTGTACCCCAACTAAATTTAAAGACCCCGCTACATACTCCCCCCTGTGATTTGACGCTGGTCCCCAGCGTCTGGTGCAACCCCATGTCTCCCAAGGGGTAGTGACATGAAGCGAGCCTCAGAGGCTATCCCTAAAAATTTTGAATCCCGTGTGTGCCAAGACCTGCTTAAGGGGAAAGGGAACTATCAAACAATAAAACTTTTGTATAAAACATCTATCATGTACACATATACAATCCCTCCCGTCACTGTCTAAGAACCACCCCATACTCAGTAGTCTTGACCGACGAATCTCCTGCAGAAGGGAAACAAAAAAACAGACAACATCCTAACATTATGTGAAAATTTGGAATGAATGGGTCCATCAGCCGAGGGACCCATTTGCTCCAATGAGTGTGGTGTAAAAGTGTGCAGAAAAACAAACAAACGTTGCACAACACTGCCACCTGGTGACAGCGCCGTGGTAATGACACTTGGTGCTCCTTCATTCTTCATGCGTCCCTACACTAATTCTACCCCAAAGTCTGTCCTTGATTCATAGAAAAAGAGAGTGGGAAGAAAAAAAAAACAAATAAAAAACAGGGTATTGTTCAGACGTTCTAGCAAAGGCTCTTCCAGGAAAATTTGTAGCTGAAAACATACTCCAGAGTCTCTCCTCACAAGAAAAACCTCGGATCAGGTAAGAACAACGGCTTCAGATGCTTATCAAACACTTAGACTGAATATTCAACATCCTCTCCCTCCTTTCTGCAGATAAGCACTTTATCAGCATGAATATGGCGCCCCAACTTCCAATCCGCTCTGCAGTCCTTGAATTTCTTGGACACAGGCGCCGAACAGGACAAGTGTCGCCAGGCCTGAGGCACTTTGAGCTTCTCTCAGACAAATTCGTCGTACCATCTCTGTCGCAGGACTTCAACTTCGTAAAGTAAGTCCCGAGGCAAGTAGGGATACTCCCATCCGTACTCACGGGCAACTCTGAGAGAAAAGTCGTTGCAATCTGGCCAAAGGAGGCATGACATCCCGCTCACCTTCTCCCGGCTGCACGATGGCCTCCGGGTGCCGAGGTACCTTCACTACCTCGGGTGGCTTTGCCTTTGGCGCACGCAATGACGCGCGCTGCATCCCCACAACCAAAGCAGGTGATGTTGTGGAATGTGGAAAGTCAGTCGGAGGACTAGACTCCCTCCTGAGCTCCGGAGCCTGCGCCCGGGGCGTGCTGTCTTCTATAGACATAGGGGAATCCTGCTGTTTGCATAGCACAGGTAGCGGGCGTTTGTCCCAGCCCTTCCGGTGAAACAGTTCATCTATTTCCCCGTCATCCCCACAGTCCGACAGCGATTCCAGGTCGGAGGTGTCATACATCTCGGCGGGAAGGTAGTCTTTAGTAGATGGAGAACTACCCTCCCTTGCGGGCTCCACCTCCAGTGGACCCCCGACACCTCCAACCACCACCACAGTCCCAGCCCCTGGCTCACCTGGACCTTTTTCAGCACTGGGATGTCCAGGACTCTTCCAACCGGATCCATCCAGGTCCGGCAAGCGACGGGGTAAAGCTCGACCACGACCACAGGAGGCCTGCACCAGGCCTATCTTCCTCTTCGGAGATGGCAGCAGGGAATCTGTGGTGACCGAAGCAGCATCCTCGGATTTTTCACTCTCAGTCTCTGGTTGGGCAGTCCCGTCGCCCTGGTCAGCGCGTACGGGGACCTCCGCAAAGGCCTGGATCTCCCCTTCCGGAGTGGCGGTACCTGTGATGCAATTGAGGCGAAGGGCCCGGGGCCTTACTGTGGATGGTTCGACCTCAAACAGAAATTCTTTACACGCTTCACAACGCCCAAATGGCTTTAGTTGGACCACCAGTCCCGAGCATCCGGGACAGATCACACCGAGGGCCTCCGTGTCTCTGCATGAGTACAAAGCCAACTGTCCTCGGGGCCTGAGTCTTATCCCCATGTCTGTAAGGGGAGCAGCAAAAGCAGTCATCTTCGTGGGGTATGATACCGGCATCCACGGGGAGCTTGAGGCCATCCCGACCACCTGCTGCTCCATCACACGCTGACCACACGCCGGAGTCTCCACGTGTATCTCCACATATGGCCAGACTCCTCCCACGACTTGCACGTTTTCGCGGGCTTCCCACAGTCCCCGCCCATGAATTGCGCAGTCATGGGGTGCCTCATGGCGCAGTGCAGCAAACACCCCCACATGTAGTACGTCACACAGCTGGGCTTTTCCCTCTTCCCGCTCTTTCTGCATAGGCCTTTCCTGTCTTGGGGTCATTTCCACGACTTTGAGCACAGGGACGCACTTTGGCCAATCACATGGCCGACCTGCTCGGACCTCCTCCGGGCAGCAAAGTCCAGACACAGCCATTTCAAATTTCAAAGTCAACACACATTTTATCCCGGACGAGCCCCCACGTGTAGCGGCCTCAACCCATCTCCTTTTGCTAGGGGTATGTCACACGACAGGGTGAGATGCGCTACGGCCCATGTCCTCCCCATAGCTGTGGGTGAGGTGAAGGCCAGTATCAGTATATTCCTCGGGCCAATGTGTGTTAGTTATGAAGCTCAGTCCTGCTATGCTGAAACCTCCCTTGCTCCCATTAACCAGAGTCCATACAACGATGCAGGGTCCAACACTTGTTTATTATATTTCCACAACAAACAGTCCTTTCACAGCCGACTGGTTGCGACCCATAACATAGCGCAAACGGTGGGATGAGCAGGTCGAGGCACTATCCTGATTTCAATCTAAACCCCTGTGGTTTCACCAGGGGTTATAGCAACTTTGCTTAGCACAGAACATAGAACTTGTGAGTCCCTTCCAGCAACTCCATAGAACATAGATGGGAGTACCTTCGCTGCGCTGCGGCCCCTATCAGGGGAAGATGTCCCTCTAAGGGAGTTACCGAAGGCCCATCCGTCACCGGGTTGATGCTGCTCCGGAATCTCCGGACGGGTGACCTCCCTGGCCTCCTCACCTCAAATGCGGGTCCCCTCGCAAGGCGGCACCCTCGGATCACTTCGCCCTCGCGGGACCCAGTCGAAATTACTGGGCCCCAGGCCTACGATATAGTACCTCACCCCAGGCTGAAGGTGCCTGGGATGGACCCCAACTTCGTTCCGGTCAGGCCTAGGGCGCCTGGGCCGGAACCTTGAACCGCCCGCACCCAGGCCTAAGGTGCCTGGGTGCGTGAAGAGAAAATCCTCGAAGACCTCGTGGCGAGGGCGTCTCCCCCTTTTATCTCCTCCCATCAACACCACGGCGGGTTCCCCGCCCCAGCCGTACCATCTCCGGAAAGGGACAAAAAGGGTAGCACTGCGGCAGTGATTCTACCTTGAGCCTGTAGGTACCCCGCCACCCACAGGCCAAGGAGAATAATACACCACCCAATCCTCCACGAATTACAAAAGGGGTCCATAACCTTTCACAATTACACACCTGGGTCACACTACCCCCAGGTGTACCCCAACTAAATTTAAAGACCCTGCTACACATACAACAGGCAAAACAAAGAAAAAAACAGCAACCCCTCCAACCATCCTGACCTAAATATCACAACCCAACCACCAAATGTGGCCTAACATATGATTGAAACCTACGTGATTCCCACCGTCCAATACGCTTCACAGCCTCCACACCCATGCCACTCCTAGCTGCCTCCGTCGCAGCCCCTTTCCTGAATGAGTGAGAAGAGAATTCCATCTCAACTAAACCCAATGCCCTTAAACACGTCCTGAAGACAGCAATGAATTTGAAATTCAAAAGAGGAGACCCATCGCGGTGCACCAAAAAGGACCCCCCCATTGGCGGACGAATATCCAAAAACTCCCGCACCGCCCTAACCGGGCACAACTGCGAACCCGGCACTGAAAAAACTTGAACTGACCTTCCTTTTCCCGTTTGATCCGTCTTTGACCTGCGCAAAAATAAGGATAATTCCTCCTCTCCACATGCCACCTCCTGTCTCCAAAGTCCCCCTTGAACCTTCTTAGACGGACTGACCAACTCCCCTATCCTGAATGCCCAAAAAACACCAATAAAAAAGCAGTCTTGAACAAAGCACCTTCATATTCTGAAAAACACAACCTTCCCAGCTGTGCAACAATACCCCCAACTATGTCAAAAGTTACAGGCCTCCTGGTATCCCTCCGGACCACCCCCCTTCGATACCCTTTCACTACCCAAAAATCTTTTGTAAAATCCGGTTGGCCTTGCAATTTGAATAAAAATGCCAACCCAGTTAATTTCTTTGTCAGACCAGATACGGACACCCCCTCCTACATCATTCTCGCCAAGTAATACAGCAATAGCAGGTGAACCAACTAACCTGTCGGATCCTCGCCCTCACCCTGCACAAACAACAGCCACTCCTTCCATACCTTGTCGTAAGCCGCCCACGTAGCCTCACTCACCGACTTCCGAATCCATCCTGCGACTAGGCCAATGCTATCCCCCACAACCACTCAGGACAAGGTATCCCCAGCTGCTCCGCCTTCGGCGCCAACTCTCGGAACCTGTCCCACTGGAAGCGAGATAACGCATCAGCTATGACATTCTCAACCCCCAGGAGGTGTACTGCATGAATAAATACGTTAAGCTGCAAGCATCTCAGCACCAAGTGTCGCAGCAATCTAATCACTGGCGGAGACGATGCCGACACCTTATTGATCACCTGCACCACCCCCATAATATCACCATGGAACCGCACCTTCAGATCCCTGAACAAAGCCCTCCACAATTCTACCGCCAACACCACTGGAAACAATTCCAGCAACACCAAATTTTTTGTGAATCCCGCTTCCACCCAAGACCGTGGCCACAGACCCGCACTCCACTGCCCTTGGAAGAATGCTCCAAAACCAGCAGATCCTGCTGCATCTGTGTACAATTCCAGGTCATAATTGCTCACTGGCCCCGACATCCACATAGCTCGCCTGTTAAACGATTCCAAGAAGGTATGCCACACCCTCAAATCCTCCCTGTGCTTCCTCACCAGACGCAGGGACTGGATTCCTGATGTACTCGCCGCAAGTCTACGACAGAAAACCCTTCCCATTGCCAAAATGCGACACACAAATTTCAGCTTACCCAACAATGATTGTAGCACTCAAAGCTGGACTTTGCGTAAGCCCATCATACCAGCCACCACCCGTTTTAAATCCGATAATTTGTACTCAGGCAGCTGGCACTCCATGGCCCCAGAGTCCAGAACAATGCCCAGAAACATGATGACCGTACGAGGTCGCTCCGTCTTCTCTGGGGCCAACGGAATACCAAACCTGTCTGCAATGTGTTCCAACATAGCCAGGAGCACTCCGCAGGTTCTGGAGCACGCCGGGCCTATACAAAGGAAGTCGTCCAGGTAATGAATAATGGAATTCACCCCCGACACATCCCGCACGACCCATTCCACAAATGAGCTAAATTGTTCAAATAAAGCGCAGGATATGGAACAACCCATTGGTAGCATTGTTCAACATAAAATTCATCATTCCACTGACACCCCAGCAACTGGAAACTATACGGGCGAACTGGAAGAAGCCGGAAAGCTGATTCCACATCTGCCTTTGCCATCAAGGCCCCCTTCCCGTACCGACGTACCCACCCCACTGCAGCGTCAAACGACGTATACGTCACCGAACATGCCTCCCTATCAATAGCCTCATTAACAAACCCCCCCTTCGGAAAGGACAGGTGGTGAATGAGCCGAAATTTATTGGGTTCCTTCTTTGGCACTTCCCCCAGCGGGGAAACTACCAAATCAGAAAAAGGTGCCGACGGGAAAGGACCCCCCATGCGACCCATGGCAACTTCCTTCTTTAGTTTCTCTGAAACCACGTCTGGATGTTGCATGGCTGACCGCAAATTACCCACCACCGGGGGAATGACCTGTAATGAACATGGAATCTTAAAGCCCACCGTGAAACCTTCCTCCAACAAACCAGCAGTCTGTCTATCCGGATACCTACCGAGGAACGGCCGCATCCTTTCCACCATCACCGGAGTCCTCCCTCTTGTTTCCAGCCTCTCCAGCACGTCCCTTACCTTGCTTGAAACATCTGGCTGATGGATGTGACCCCCCACACCCTGAACACTCATGTTTATACCTGCACGCGGCCCCAAACCTGCAGGTCCCTGCATTATATTGCCAACATACCCCTTTTTTGTTTACAGCCGATGTCCCTGGGCCGAAGGTCCACCAGCCCCTCTCTGAAAAAACTGATTTGGGGCCCTCGCAGTCATCATCAGGCGCATCCACAGGCTAATATCCTTATGGTCCCATCTCAAATCCGGCCTCACTGCTCTATGCTGCCGAAACTGCTCATCATATCTTAGCCATGCCGTTCCCCCGTAGACCCTATACGCCTCCCTGATCGAATCCTGATACCCAAAGAGCGCCGAACAGCATTCCGTTTTTTTCTCCCCAATCACACTTGCCATGATGGCGAACGCCTGCAGCAGGAGCGGTGCGTCCATAGTGGGCACAGGAGCGCCGCCCCCCCTCGCTCCTGTGCCCCCCTCGCTCCTGTGCCCGGCCGTCACTGCATGAACCTATGTATTGTCGCCGCCGCTGCCACTATTCAGATGGCCGCCCCCCTGTTGAGCGCCGGCCATCTGAATAACAGCGTCTGGTTGGTCTTTAGAAGTGCCTATCAGAGCCAGTAAGGACAGGAGAAATCAGTCTGTTTTTTCAGTAACTGAGATGAAGGCCCCCCCCCACAGTGCTCGTGGAGTCCTTCCTGCAACTCGTTCTTCTCCGTGCCAATGAGGATGCAGGGGAAGGAGCAGATCGGGCGGCTGTGGTTGTGTGAGCGCTCGCATTATGCAGTGTCAGCGAGCAGAGGGAGGGGGGAGGAATCCCCCGCAGGAGCTCACTGGGGGCGCTCTCCCTCTCAGGAGAGACTGTGTTACTCCAGCGGCGGCCTGAGCAAAATACAAAAAATGGCACATGGTGGGGCACAGCATAATGTTGGGGGGGCCAGGGCCCCCTCTGCCCCCCCCTAGGGACGCCATTGCCGGCCAGTAGCAGGACAAATGAAAATAGCAAGACTAGACCCAAATTTACTAGAGACAAACAACACAGACAGATGTTTTGTTAACCACTTCACTTTCACCCCCTTCCTGCCCAGGACAATTTTCAGCTTTCAGCCCTTTACATCCGAGCCAAGAGTCCCCCTTCACATCTGATTACCCCCTTCACATCAGAATGTCCCCATCACATCTGATTATCCCTTTACATGAAAGTTCCCTAATTAAATCACCCCCCCTTTACATCAATGCCCCCCTTCAGATCAGAGTCCCTCCTTTAATCAGAGTCTTTCCTTTTACATCAGATTCACCCTTCACATTAGAGTCCCCCCTTTACATCAGAGTTAAATTTAACACCATAGTTCCCCCTTTACATCAGAGTTCCCCTTTACATAAAAGCCCAACCTTTACATCAGACTTCCCCACTTCACATCATAGTTCACCCTTCACATTAGTGTCCCCCTTTACATTAGAGTCACCACTTCACATCATAGTTTCCCCTTCACATTAGTGTCCCCCCTTCACTTAGAGTCCCCCCTTCACATCATAGTTCCCCCTTCCCTTCATAGTTCCCCCTTTACATCATAGTTCCACCTTCACATTAGAGTCCCCCCTTCACATTAGAGTTCCCCCTTCACATTAGATTCACCCTTTATATCAAAGTTCCTTCTTTATATCAGAGTCTCCTTGCACATTAAATTCCCCTTTTTATCTGAGTCCCCCCTTTAGATCAGATTCACCCTTTATATCAGATTCTCCCTTCACATTAGATCACCCCCCTTTTATATCAGAGTTCCCCCTTTTTTAATCAGAGTCCCCCTTCACATCAGAGTCAGATCCCCCTTCTACACCAGGTTTCCCTCTTCATATCAGATTTCCCCCTTGATATCAATTTCCCCCCTATATCAGATACCCCCCTTTACATCAGATTTCCCTCTTTACATCAGCATCCCCCCTTCATATCAAATTCACTGCTTTACATAACCCCCCCCCCCCACTCCCTCACATCAGAGTTTTCCCTTTACATCAAATCCTTCCTTTACATCAGCCCACCCCCCCCCCCTTTCACATCAGAGTCTCTCCCCATCATATTGGATTACCCCCATTACATCAGATTCCCCCCTTCAAATCAAAGGTCCCACTTTCACATCGTTTTTCATATCAGATTCCCCTTCTTCACATGACAGTTCTCCTTTACATCAGAGTTCTCCCTTCACATTAGATCCCTGTCTTCACATCAGAGTTACCCATTCATCTTGAATTGGGCTGCCTTAATGCAAGAGCCAATCAATCTCATGTGCTGACAAGAAGCAGGCCAATTACTGCACTGCTTCTCCTTTCACTGTCCAATCACAGGATGGGGGTGGGTCCAGGACAACCTGAGCTCAGGAGGTAATAGGCTGAATAGTAATGGTCAGCAGACTGAGGACATCTAGTGACAGAAAAAAGTACTGCAGAGCTTATTTTCGATCTTTTAATGGGCTATTCATTTTAAACCTATTTTTAGGTGCAGCTCTGCTTTTAGGGTGCACTTTAAAAAGAAAAAAAAAATACCCCAAACTATTCTCTTTAAATTCACATCTAATGTTGGGATTCATTTAATGAAAATGGCCAATTATTTCCACCTTCTCCCTGGTCTTGGGAATATTTTTTTTTTCTCCAGAACCTTGTACAGCCAGATCTCTGAAGTGACAAGAAAATGTCCAGGTGTGTGTACCTTTCATGTCTGACATTCCTGCAGAGTACAGTGCAGTGCTCAGATGAGGGGGGCTGCCCCCCCCCCCAGTCATCTTCCTCAGTTTACATCCTCCATATCTGTTTCTTTTTTGCTTAAATATATATACAGTATATTTTAGATGTTAAATCCCCAGAGCTCATAACATTGACATTTCACCCGGTGTGATTGCCTTGTACGGGTTCAGAGCCGCTCTGCCGCCAACATCAGAAGATAAATAGCAATGCGTTAAATTGGATTGGGGGAATTCAGGAGGAATTGGTGCGCGGTTCTTCTTATCCCGCAGCAAATAGAGGTTTTATGTCACGTGCAGAAAATTGGACTAAGACATTAAAGCGATATTAAACGGAAAAAAAAAAACCATTTATTTAATTGTATTATATTGCAGCTTACCAATTCTTATGCCTTGTATACACGATCAGAGTATCCGATGGTCTAAAATCCGATGGAATTTTTCATCGGAATTCCGTTCAAGCTGTCTTGCATACACACTGTCAGACTAAATTCCGACCGTCCAAAAACGCGGTGACGTTAAACATTTTGACAAGCCGAGAAAAATGAAGTTCAATGCTTCAGAGCATACGTTGACTTGATTCTGAGCATGCTTGGGTTTTTTCTCCGTTGGAGTTCCACACAGGCGATCGGAATTTCCTATCGTATTTTTTTCCATCAGAAAAATTTAAAACATGTTCTATTTTTAAACACCGATGGAAAAAAGTCCATCGGATTTGTTTCATCGGAAATTCCGATCGTGTGTGCAAGGCATTAGATGTGATGTCTGCATTAGTTTTCTTTTTTAGGCTCTATGCATTCTACGCTGGATAAAAAAACTCTAGTAATAGCTTTTTGTAGTAGCATTTTAGGAGCATTTTTGCAGTAAAACAAAAAAAAAGGTAAAGCCTAATTAAGCTTTCTTTCCTCTATTTTCCTCTATGAGCACTTCAGGTGTACAGACCTGGGCACTTAGCACAGGGATGGTGGGAGCCCCTCATAATGGACACAGCTGGTGTACATACCCTGGAACTCATGGTGGGAGCCCCTCATACATATTAATTCGCTATTGTCTTCCTGCTTCTTCTCCCGGCCAATCAGGAAGCGGGTCCTGAGACCCGATTGGCCGAGAGGAGATGCTACCATATTGGCCGGGCAGGGGGGAGGATGTACAGGGAGATTTGGGAGATGGCCGCCCTCATTGGAGCGATCTCTCCATGCCCTGCATCGGCGCCAACACAGAGCCCAACCACGTGAGTACCACCTGCGAGGGGGGGGGGCGTGAGGTGGTTTGTTTGCCCCCACAGATCTGGGAACTCAGCACAGGGATGGTGTGAACCCCTCATAATGGGCACAGCAGGTGTACAGACCTGGGAACTCATGGTGGGAGTCCCTCATAAATATTAATTTGCTATTGTCTTCCTGCTTCCCGGCCAATCAGGAAGCGAGACCTGAGACACGATTGGCCGAGAGGAGATGCAACCGTATTGCCATACCTCCCAACTTTCCCATTGTCCACTGCGGGACTTTAATTCAAATTATTTTCCCCCCTCATCAAAGTTGTTGAGCGGGGGGGGGGTGCCACGGGACATTTAGTTTTTTTTGTAGGGGCGGTGGTGGAGTTGTTGAGCGGGGGGGGGGGCGGGTCGCGGAAGTATGACGTGACGTGTCGGGGGGGGGGGGTTCGTCGCGGAAGTGGTGTGACATGACGAGGGGAAGTGGTGTGACATGCCGCCCGCCGAACTCATCTGCTTTTCGCTGCCGCTCTATGCGGGAAAACAGTGTCCCGCACGGGTACGCGGGAAGATGATGTCCCTGCGGGAGAAATCCGCAGAATCCGTGCGGGTTGGGAGGTATGGTATTGGTCGGGCAGGGGGGAGGATGTACAGGGAGATCCGGGAGATGGCCGCCTTCATCGGAGCGATCTCTCAGTGCCCTGCATCGGCGCCAACAGTGAGATAGTTGCCCCCACAGACCCAGGAACTCAGCACAGGGATGGTGGAAACCCCTCATAATGCGCCCAGCAGGTGTACAGACCCGGGAACTCAGCACAGGGATGGTGGGAACCCCTCATAAGGGGAACTCAGCACAGAGCTCTCACCAATAGAGATAGAAGAGACTGTCATTTTAATTCACTAACATTTACTGAAAACTTGAAATATGAACTGAAATAAAAAGTTTACAATACGACCGCCTACTGTGGACTAATGGCAAGTTCTGATACCAGTACATATCCCAGCTTAGGAATAGTTCCAGCCAATTAATCAGCGGCAGTTAAGACGGAGTTATCGGGTGACAAAACAATGCCGGCTGTGACAGTCAGATCATATTCCTGAGTTATGAGAATCTCTGGTAGAGGCTCCGAAAATATGAAAACCTTCAAAGCATAAAGCAATAAATCTCCGCCGTACAGTAACGGTACAATAAAGATAAAACATTGATGTCATCATAGAGTCTCCAAGATCCTTCAAAGCTTATCAGATTTTTGTAGAATACAGAAGTCATTTCAGGTTGCAATAATTACGGTGGAAACAACATCGAAGGAGCAAAGATCACAGGACGTGTAAACTTTCTCTATGAATAAGTAACATGGCTTGTTAACATTGCTTGTGTCCAGGAGGGGGTGCTGGTGTTCAGTGGGGTGGGGGATAGCTACCCACCTGCTTTGTAAAGCTGTAAAGATCTTTCATAAACCTTCCCATGGACCTTCAGCACACTAGTTTTAAAAGACAAAAGACTTTACCCCACTTTACCCCATTTAATATTTCAATCATTTTAATTTGTCACATGAATTATCTTTAGGGGATTCCCACTGCGCATTGGGGCTTCTTTTCCAGAGTGTGAGGTGAAGCATTTTGTGTGTGTGTGGTGAGCTGCACAATCCTTATCACATACGCAATGTATCCTGGACCCTCAGACATTTCCAGGTTGATCCACCTCATTGCTCTGCTCACCCCCACCATCATCTCCCTGCCACCACATCCCTAAGGATCCGGCCCAAGTCCCATTCTCTACAACCTCCTGACCCACCCCCTTCCTCGTGTGCAAATGCTCCTCTGGCTGTGTATGTGCTGAGTGGAGGAGTAGGCCATGTCAGGGCTCAGTGGTCATCTTTCATTGGTAGCCAGGTCACGAGACAGTGGGGATGGGACAAGATGAGGCAGGAGAGGTTTACTGAGGGGGCTTATGTGGATGTAAAGATGGGTAGGGGTGGGCTCAGGGGTGGCAGATGAGTCACAATTGGGAGCGGGGAAACATGGTGAGCTGAGCTGGCCGAGTCTACTGGGATGGGGTAGAAGGGGAGCTGAGCTAGCTGAGTGAGTCTCTACTGGGACGGGGGAGTTGAGCTGCTGAGTCTCTACTGGGATGGGGGAGCAGGGTGAGCTGAGCTGCTGAGTCTCTACTGGGATGGGGGAGCAGGGTGAGCTGAGTTTCTGAGTCTCTACTGGGATGGGGGAGCAGGGTGAGCTGAGTTGCTGAGTCTCTCTACTGGGATGAGGGAGCAGGGTGAACTAAGTTGCTGAGTCTCTACTGGGATGAGGGAGCATGGTGAGCTGAGCTGTTGAGTCTCTGCTGGGACGGTGGAGTAGGGTGAGCTGTGCTACTGAGTTTCTTGGGACAGGGGAGCAGGGTGAGCTGAGTTGCTGAGTCTCTCCTGGTATGGGGGGAGCATGGTGAGCTGAGTTGCTGAGTCTCTACTGGGAAGGGGGAGCATGGTGAGCTGAGCTGCTGAGTCTTTACTGGGACAGGGAGCAGGGGGAGCTGAGCTGCCGAGTCTCTACTGGGGAGAGCATGGTGAGTTGAGTTACTGATTCTCTACTGGGATAGGGGAGCATGGAGAGCTGAGCTGCTGAGTCTCAACTAGGACAGGAGAGCATGGTAAGCTGAGCTGCTGAGTCTCTTCTGGGATGGGGAGCAGGGTGAGCTGAGCTGCTTAGTCTCTATTGGGACGGGGAAGAATTGTGAGCTGAGCTGATGAGTCTATTGGGACATGGAAGCATAGTGAGCTGAGTTGCTGAGTCTATACTGGGATAGGGGAGCATGGTGAGCTGAGCTGCTGAGTCTCTACTGGAATAGGGGAGTATGGTGAGCTGAGCTGCTGAGTCTCTACTGGGATAGGGAGCAGGGTGAGCTGAGCTGCTGAGTCTCTATTGGGACGGGAAGCATTGTGAGCTGAGCTGCTGAGTCTCTATTGGGATGGGGAAGCATTGTGAGCTGAGTTGCTGAGTCTATACTGGGATAGGGTAGCAGGGTAAGCTGAGCTGCTGAGTCTTTACTGGGATGGGGAGCAGAGGGAGCTGAGCTGCTGAGTCTCTACTGGGGAGAGCATGGTGAGTTGAGTTACTGAGTCTCTACTGGGACAGGGAAGCATGGTGAGCTGAGCTGCTGAGTCTCTACTGGGATGGGGAGCAGGGTGAGCTGCTGAGTCTCTATTGGGACGGGGAAGCATTGTGAGCCAAGTTGCTGAGTCTATACTGGGATAGGGGAGAAGGGGGAGCTGAGCTGCTGAGTCTCTACTGGGGCAGGGGAGCATGGTGAGCTGAGCTGAGTCTCTACTGGGATGGGGAGAAGGGGGAGCTGAGCTGCTGAGTCTCTACTGGGGCAGGGGAGCATGGTGAGCTGAGCTGAGTCTCTACTGGGATGGGGAGCAGGGTGAGCTGAGCTGCTGAGTCTCTACTGGGACAGGGGAGCAGGGTGAGCTGAGCTGCTGAGTCTTTACTGGGATGGGGGAGCTGAGCTGCTGAGTCTCTACTGGGGAGAGCATGGTGATTTGAGTTACTGAGTCTCTACTGGGATGGGGAGCATGGTGAGCTGAGCTGCTGAGTCTCTGCTGGGGGAGAGGTTCCTGGGCTGCTGAGAGAATGACTTTGCCTCTGTCAGTGCTTCAGTGCACTGGATGACCTTGTCCTGGCAATGAGTGGGAGGGGAGAGCAGGGTAAGCTCAGCTGCTGAGTCACAGTTAGGAGGGCGAAGCATGGTGAGCTGAGCATCTGAGTCTCTGCCGGGGATGGGGTTTGCTGAGCTGATGAGAGAATGACTTGGCCTATTTTGATGCTTTATTGCACTGGATGACCTTGTCCTGGCACTTACTGGGAGGGGGTAGCAGGGGAAGCTGAGCTGCTGAGTCTCTATGGGGAGGGGATGGCATGATGATCTGAGCTACTGCTGGGAAGGAGGTTGCTTAGCTTCTGAGAGAATGAATTGACCTACCTCAGTGCTTCAATGCAATGGGTGAACTTGTCCTGGTGCTGGCTGGGAGAAGGGACCATGGTAAACTGAGCAAATGAGTCACAGTTGGGAGAGGGGTACATGAGGAGCTGAACTACGGAGTCTCTGCTGGGGATGGAGGGGAGTTGAGCTGCTGAGAGAATTGACTTGGCCTATTTCAGTGCTTCTGCTGTGATTGTTTGATGGTGAATTACTCCACAGTGCCCGCAGCTACGGAGGTCAGTGAGGACTTTTTTTAAAGCTCATTAATAGGGATGAGCCCGATATTCGAGTCGAACGTAAGTTCGACTCGAACATCGGGTGTTCGCCTGTTCGCCAGAATAGCGAACAATTTGCGGTGTTTGCGGCAAATTCGAGGACTGCGGAACACCCTTTAAAAGTCTATGGGAGAAATCAAAAGTGCTAATTGTAAAGGCTTATATGTATGGTATTGTCATAAAAAGTGTTTGGGGACCAGGGTCTTGCCCCAGGGGACATGTATCAAGGCAAAAAAAGTTTTAAAAACTGCAGTTATTTCGGGAAGAGTGATTTTAATAATGCTTAAAGTGAAACAATAAAAGTGAAATATTCCTTTAAATTTAGTACCTGGGGGGTGTCTATAGTATGCCTGTAAAGTGGCACATTTTTCTTGTGTTTAGAACAGTCCCTGCGCAAAATGACATTTCTAAAGGAAAAAAAGTAATTTAAAACTGCTCGTGGCTGTAATGAATTGTCGGGTCCCGCAATACAGATAAAAGTCATTGAAAAAAACGGCATGGGTTCCCACCCGGTTACGTGTGCGGGTGAACCCGCCCCCCTCTGACGCCACGGCCTTTTTTAAAACTTCATGTTCGTGCCCCATAGACTTTAACGGTGTTCGAACAAATTTTTTGCCTGTTCGTAAGTTCTGGTGCGAATCGAACCGAGGGGTGTTCGACTCATCCTTACTCATTAATAGGGTTGGGCTTTATGTTTGGATCGAACATAAGTTCTACTCGAACATTGGCTGTTCGCCCCGTTTGCCCGTTGGCCTCATCTCCACAACGCTTGCCCGGTAGGTGTGGGGGTCTGCGGGCGGGGGGCTTATCGGAATCTGGACAAAGGGGACCCCCAGATTCTGGCCCCCCTATGTGAATTGGAAACGGGGTACATTGTACCCCTACCATTTCACAAAATAAAGTGTCAAAATGTTAAAAACCACACAGACACAGTTGGGACAAGTCCTTTAATAACAAGAAAAAAAGAAAAAAAAGAAAGAAACCCGCATTGCATCAGAGGGAGCGGGATCACCCGTACACGTCACTGGGTAACCCAGGCATTTCCCCGTTGTGTCAGAGGGGGCGGGATCACCCGCGCAAGTGACAGACGGCACCGACCTCAGCTTCAAAAGAACTGTCACGGAGGGAGAGCGTCATTCCGTGGGTACCTCCCATGGAGAGAGGATCGAGTCGGCTTTTTTTTTTTCCGTATTGCTCGAGACTGGATTACATCATTGGAATTTTTTCTTTCTTTTTTTTTATTCTTATTAAAGGACTTGTCCCAACTCTGTCTGTGTGGTTTTTACTATTTTTGACACTTTCTTTTGTGAAATGGTAGGGGTACAATGTACCCCGTTACCAATTCACATGGGGGGGCAGAATCTGGGGGTCCCCCAGATTCCGATAAGCCCCCTGCCCGCAGACCCCCACAACCACCGGGCAAGGGTTGTAGGGATGAGGCCCTTGTCCCCATCAACATGGGGACATCCTCCCCATGTTGAAGGCACGCTCTCTCTGCCCCCCTCTTTTCCTGCGGCCTGCCAGGTTGCGTGCTCAGATAAGAGTCTGGTATGGATTTTTTTATTTTATTTAAATTTTGGTGCGGGGTTCCCCTTAAAATCCATACCAGACCTAAAGGGTCCAGTATGGATTTTTAAGGGGACCCCTACGCCATTTAAAAAAAAAATATTTTGGTTCGGGGTTCCCCTTAATATTCATACCAGCTCCAAAGGGCCTGGTAATGGACTGGGGGGGCTCATGCCCTTTTTTTCAATGACACCCCCCAGGTACGAAATTTAAAGGAATATTTCACTTTTATTGTTTCACCTTAAGCATTATTAAAATCACTGCTCCCGAAAAAACGTCAGTTTTTAAAACTTTTTTTTGCATTAATACATGTCCCCTGGGGCAGGACTCAGGTCCCCAAACAATTTTTATGACAATGACTTGCATATTAACCTTTACAATTAGCATTTTTGATTTCTCCCATAGACTTTTAAAGGGTGTTCGGCGGCTTTCGAATTTGCTGCAAAAACCACAAATTGTTCGCTATTCGGCGAACGGGCGAACAGCCAATGTTCGACCCGAACATAAAGCTCATCCCTACTCATTAACTACTTCCTAAGAATATGTGGATATGTAAGTTTGTGAATGTATTGCCTAGTCACAAGTTTGAAGCTGAAAACTTTAAATCTGATAAAAAAGTAGTATTGTAAGTGGTTGTCTTTAAGCTCTGTAACCTTCCACCATTTGCTCATTATTGTGTTTTGCCAAAGGTCGTGCAAAGGGCAAACGATTTAAAAAGAGCTTCGAATAGCGGCAAAATAAGGAAAAAGAAACAAGATTTGGATTAATCTTGTCACATCATACAGATTTGTAAGAGATGAGCATGACACTAAAAGCTTTTTTTAGCGAGCACGGCGCTGCCTCTGCGAAATGAATCACTCTAATTGTTTAAAGCCGCTCTTCCTATAGTCATCATCAACCTAATGTAGGAAATAATGACAAAGGTAGTAACATAACTGCGATAGTTGATTTCTATTAAATACGTACAAATAAATTGCTGCAATTATAGTACAGAATATAAAAGGTGTGAACATTATAAATCCGGGGCTGTCTTGATTGTGTAATGTGAGGGTCTACCCAAATCATCCATTGAAATCCTATGGTGTCACAGGGACCCTCACATTGAGCAGCTGTACATTTTTTTTTTTTTGGTATCACATAATATGAAATCAAACTGAAGTCCGCCTTATACTGTACAGGATGTCTGAGGCCACTACCTTGAGATACATATACCTGCTGCAATCCCCTAAATCAGGGGTCTCCAAACTTTGTAAACACAGGGCCAGTTTACTGTCCTTCAGGCTTTAATAGGTCTGGGCTGTAGCTATTGGGAGTAGAAAAGGTCCTGACATCAGTGGGGAAAAAATATTGTCCCATCATTTGTTTGAGCGGGAGTAATTGTGCCCCCTCATTGGTGTCAATGGGAGGAATTGTGCCATATTGGTGGTGTCACTGGGAGGGATTGTGCTGCATCATTGGTGTCATTGGGCCCCATTGTTGGTGTCATTGGGAGAAATTGTGCTCCATAATTGGTGTCAGTGGGAGGAATTGTACCCCATCGTTGGTGTCATTGGGAGGAATTGTGCCTTATTGGTGGCATCACTGGGAGGGATTGTGTTGAATCATTGGTGTCATTGGGCCCCATTGTTGGTATAATTGTGAGGAATTGTGCCCCATCATTGGTGTCATTGGGAGGAATTGTGCCCCTTCATTGGTGTCAGTGAGGGGGGGGGACACTGCGTGCTGCTCCTCCATTGTCAGCTTTAAAATTGGTGGAATTGTTGGGTCCCTCTGCGTGCCTATGAGGAAACCTAAAAGTGCGGCCATTCAAGATTAGGATAGAACAGGGGTCTCCAAACTTACTAAACAAGGGGCCAGTTTACAGTCCTTTGGACTTGGGGGGGGGTGGACCATGGCCATTGGGAGTAGAAGATGTCCCAGGATCAGTGGGAGTAAACAATGCCCCATCTTTGGTTTCAGTGAGAGGAATTGTGTCCCATTGATAGTGCCATTGGGAGGAATTGTGCCCCATCCATAGGCGTGCCCACAGCCCTAATAACCCCGTGTGGCACAGATTCCCCTTGTTTAGACCCCTTAAAGTGTCAGTTAGTGTCTGAATGTCTACCGCAATATTGCAGTCCCGCTATAAGTCGCTGATCACCACCATTACTAGTCAAAAAAATAAATAAATAAGAATCCCTGTATGTATCCCATAATTTGTAGACGCTATAACTTTTGTGCAAACCAATCAATATACGCTTATTGTGATTTTTTCTACCAAAGATATGTAGCAGAATACATATTGGCCTAAATTTATAAAGAAATTAGATTTAAAAAAAAACAATTTTTAGTAGATTTGTTTTATAGCAGAAAGTAAAAGATCGTTTTTTTTTTTGTTTTTTTTTTCAAAATCAGTCTTTTCTTGTTTTTAGCGTAAAAAATAAAAAAAATGTAGTGGTGATCAAATACCACAAAAAGAAAGCTCTATTTCTGGGGGGAAAAAAGGACATCAGTTTTATTTGGGTACAGCGTTGCATGACTGCGCAATTGTCAGTTAAAGTAACGCAGCGCTGTATCGCAAAAAATGGCCTGGTCATAAGGGGGGAGGGGGGTAAATGTTCCTGGGGTGAAATGGTTAATATAGAGTCACACATTTGGATGTATACACAGTGGTAAATGACACTCCCCTCTATCTCTCCTGCTCCATGCCCACTAACCAGCTAAACACAATGGGGGAAGGATATTATATCTTGATTGATGGAGGCTTCACCTCCCTGTTTTCTAAGACACAGGCTAGAGGGCCACCCACACCATGTTATTGTCATAATATAATAAAGGTTTGAGATTTTATATATATATATATATATATATATATATATATATATATATAGTAATGCTGGGGGTTGTTTAGCTCAAGTGTAGCACCTGCTAGCGAGAACAGTCCCACACAAATGTTTCCTTTTGAGGGCTTGTTGGCCCACTTTTATTACAAAGAATCAAACAAAGTCCCAGAAATGAAAACAAATGTGGTTTCCCTCGCAGGGGGTTTTCACCATCAACATTAAACAGTTGTATGTTCAGTCTCCTGGCTCACACGTGCAAAAGTGTAAATGAAAATACTGAGCTGCCTGGCTCTCTTCAGCAGCAGCACCACTGCTCAGTCTCCCACATGGAGACCTCCTGACTCCTATCAGCAACCTCAGACTCAGGTCTCTGGCTTTCACAGTGCAGCCTGCACTCTCTAGCTTCTCTAGCTACTCCAGTGCATACCTGCACACTCTGGGTTCTCCCTTGCAAGCCTGGTCTCCTCGGGAGGGTGGAGCCCAGAACTATGGTCAGGTGTCTACAAATAGGCCAGCACACACCTGACCAGTCAGTGTGCTGGTAAATCTCAAAATCTGGACCCAGGACTGGGGATTTCATCCCACCCAGATCTCTACGAAACCCCCTAGCTCCAGGTCCCAAAGTGGACTTTATTAAAGAATGAGGAAACTGAAACCCCAGTTTCCTCTGTACATCAAAAACTCCCTGGAGCCCCTCAACCCATCCAGTTGAGAATTCTTGGTCACTACACTGGTGGGGTACCACACTACCACAATATATAAATGTAAAACAGTTTATTGAATTTATTTATTTATTTTTTTTATCCCAAAGACTATTTTTTTTTTTTTTTTTTTTTTTTTTTTTATGAACATGTGACCAGCAGCAGAGGACTAGAATATTCTCCAGCTCGTGTTTCCCTGCAGACAGACTGGGAGAGAGCCGGCCATGTGACAGCTCTATATCGATTAGGAAAAAGGAACTTGTTTTTATTTGTCTATTAAAATAATTACAATGTCTGTGGCTGTCTGTGAATGAGCTGGCATGCAACTTAGTGGCCTAGAAATCGGCCCTGCGTCCAATTTGACAGTGCATGTTAGTGTGTTTCTGCACCTTGTGACTCCTCTGTCAGCGATGGGCCATTCAACTGAATGGCATTGCACCACCACAAGCAGCATGTTGTGCTTCACATTGCGGTAACATGCATGTTCCCATAACGCAATAGTATGAACAAGGTCTTAAAGGAGTAGTAAAGTTACATGTTTTTTCACCTTAATGCATCCTATGCATTAAGGTGAAAAAACATTCGACAATACCGCCCCCCCCCCGAGCCCCCGTTTTTCTTACCTGGCCCCTCGAAAGTCCCATGCTCGTCCCCGTCATCCTCTTCGTTTTTCTGCCTGGCCGCCGATTGGCTACACTGGATAGATTGAAAGCAGCGCAGCCATTGGCTGGCGCTGCTGTCAATCACATCCAATGACGCGGCACGCCGGGGGGCGGGGCCGAGTGATACAGTCGGCGGCTATGGCCGCCGCTGTATCACGGGAGCGCGCCCGCAATCACTCCACACCATGCGAGCTCACTCGCATTAAGGTGTGGAGTCCTTGCGGGGAGGAGCCAAGACAGCCGCCGAGGGACCCCAGAAGACCAGGATCGGGGCCACTGTGTGCAAAACGAGCTGCACAGTGGAGGTAAGTATAACATGTTTGTTATTTTTAAGCAAAAAAAAAAAAGGTATAGTGCTCCTTTAAGGCAGTGGTCTCCAAACTGCGGCCCGGGGGCCCTTTGCTTGCCTTTATCTGGCCCTTGGGGCACTATTCCAATAACTGACACTAATGATGGACCACTATTCTCCCTACTGACACCATCAATGAGGCACTGTTCTTCTCATTGATATCACCAATGGGACACTATTCCTCCCCTTGAAACCAATGATTGGGCACTGATGCATTTTCTACTCCCACTGGCCCCCCTAAAGCCTGAAGGACAGTAAACTGGCCCTTTTCTTAGAAAGTTTGGAGACCCAATGGTTGTAAAGTCTCAAGTTTTTTTTACCTTTATGCATTCTTTGCAGCTCCCCAGCCCCCCCCCCCCCCCCCGTAATACTTACCTGAGCCCCATCTCGATCCAGCGATGTGCATAAGAGCAGCTCTCCGTGGTCTTTGCTGCCTCACAGCCAGTGAGCCAATGAGGAGAGAGGGGGCGGGGCCAAGCTGGGCTCTGTATCTGAATGGACAGAGTGAGCCTGCTCAAGTGCCCCCATAGCAAGCTGCTGGCTATGGGGGCAATCGGCAGGAGGGATGGGCCGAGAAGAGGAGGATCAGGGCTGCTCTGTGCAAAACCATTACACAGAGCAGGTAAGTATAACATGTTTGTTATTTTTAGAGAAAAAAAACTCAGCCTTTCATTTCACTTTAAGGTATTTATCATATAATGGTATTTATTTATATGTACAGTCAGGGCCGCCATCAGGGGGGTACAGGCAGTACACCTATAAGGGGCCCGGAGGTCCCCAGGGGCCCGGATGGCAACCCCCTTATTTATTTATTTATTTTTTATAATTTTTTTATTTTTTTTAAGGGGCTCAGAGGTCCCCAGAGGTCCCCGGGGCCCCGGACGGTAACCCCCCTTTTTTATGTATTTTTTTATTAAAAAAAAAAAGATTTTTTTTTTCATTTTTATTTTTTATTTATTTATTTTTTGTAAGGGGCCCAGAGGTCCCCAGAGGCCCAGAGGTCCCCAGGGCCCCGGGTGGCAACCCCCCCCCCCCTTTTTTTTGTTCTTTTTTTTGTTCGTCAGCACCCAAAGCCCCCCCCGACCTCAACAATTTGCGGCAGCAGCTCCCCCAGCTTCTCAATTTGCGGCAGCAGCACACCCCCCGGCTCTCCTCTGCTCCAGGGGGCCCATGCCTGAAACTGTGTAAGGGGCCCCAAAATTCCTGATGGCGGCCCTGTGTACAGTATATTGTGTGTGTGTGTGTGTGTGTGTATATATATATATAATACACATTTATTTATATTTATATTATTTATTTACACATACACACACGTATGTGTGTGTGTGTATATACAGTATATATATACAGTATCTCACAAAACTGAGTACACCTCTCACATTTTTGTGAATATTTTATTATATATTTTCATGTGACAACACTGAAGAAATTACACCTTGCTACAATGTAAAGTAGTGAGTGTACAGCTTGTATAACAGTGTAAATTTGCCGTCCCCTCAAAATAACTCAACACAGCCATTAATGTCTAAACTACTGGCAACAAAAGTGAGTACACCCCTAAGTGAAAATGTCCAAATTGGGCCCAATTAGCCATTTTCCCTCCCCGGTGTCATGTGACTCGTTAGTGTTACAAGGTCTCAGGTGTGAATGGGGAGCTGGTGTGTTAAATTTTGTGTTATCGCTCTCACTCTCTCATACTGGTCACTGGAAGTACAACATGGCACCTCATGGCAAAGAACTCTCTGAGGATCTGAAAAAAAGAATTGTTGCTCTACATAAAGATGGCCTAGGCTATAAGAAGACAAGACCCTGAAACTGAGCTGCAGTTCGGTGGCCACGACCATGCAGCGGTATAACAGGACAGGTTCCACTCAGAACAGGCCTCGCCATGGTCCAAAGAAGTTGAGTGCACGTGCTCAGTGTCATATCCAGTGTCAGTGCTCAGTGTCATATCCAGAGGTTGTCTTTGGGAAATAGACGTATGAGTGCTGCCAGCATTGCCACAGAGGTTGAAGGGGCGGGGGGGTCAGCCTGTCAGTGCTCCGACCATACGCCGCACACTGCATCAAATTAGTCTGCATGGCTGTCGTCCCAGAAGGAAATCTCTTCTAAAGATGATGCACAAGAAACCCCGAAGACAAGCAGACTAAGGACATGGATTACTGGAACCATGTCCTGTGGTCTGATGAGACCAAGATAAACGTATTTGGTTCAACAGGTGTCAGGCGTGTGTGGCGGCAACCAGGTGAGGAGTACAAAGACAAGTGTGTCTTGCCTACAGTCAAGCATGGTGGTGGGAGTGTCATGGTCTGGGGCTGCATGAGTTCTGCCGGCACTGGGGAGATACAGTTCATTGAGGGAACCATGAATGCCAACATGTACTGTGACATACTGAAGCAGAGCATGATCCCCTCCCTTCTGAGACTGGGCCGCAGGGCAGTATTCCAACATGATAATGACCCCAAACTCACCTCCAAGACCACCACTGCCTTGCTAAAGAAGCTGAGGACATTTTCACTTAGGGGTTTACTTACTTTTGTTGCCAGCGGTTTAGACATTAATGGCTGTGTGTTGAGTTATTTTGAGGGGACAGCAAATTTACACTGTTATACAAGCTGTACACTCACTACTTTACATTGTAGCAAAGTGTCATTTCTTCAGGCCCCGTTCACACCTATGCAAATTGGTTGCGGTTAAAATCGCATCCAATTCGCATACAATTATAAAATACATTGATTTTAATGAGGCTGGTTCACATATGTGCGATGCATTTGCACTGCGCATTGCCCAAAAAACGTGTGCGTTTTCTAGGCATTGCGGTGCGGCTTAGGTGCGAATTCAGGCCCATTATCTTCCATGGGCACACATCTGATTCGCAGATGTGTTCAGGTCTCATCGGGATTTCTCTCCTTCTCCTCACTACACTTCCCCCTCCCCCTCCTCTCTCCCAGGTCACCAAATTCGCAGCTAAAATGGAGATGATCTGCTGAACAGTTCTCTTATCTTTTTGCAGAGATAAGAGAGCTGGAATTCGCACTGCACAAGTGTGAAGCCAGCCTCAGTGTTGTCACATGAAAAGATATAATAATATATTTACAAATATTTAAGGGGTATACTCACTTTTGTGAGATAGTGTGTGTGTGTATATATATATATATATATATATATATACATATATATATATATACACACACACACACACACACACACACACACAATATAATGTACATATAAAAAAATAAATACTATTATATGGTTAATACCTTAAAGTGATATGAAAGACTGACTTTTTCTCTAAAAATAACAAACATGTTATACTTATATAGATATACAATAAAGCCATTTCCTTATCCATCTTTAGCTTAATTAAAACAAAAAAATAAAATTATACCTGACTAGGAGGAATGTATACTTTCAGGAAATGAACAACCAAATTTTTTTTATAAATTGAAAACATTTTTAGCAAAATGGCCATTAAATATTTAAAAACATCCAAAAAAATACCAATGTTGGTCTCTCTATATATAGACCTCATTATATCAGCTCTGTGTATAATCTATACTTATCCCATATTGTACAGCGCTATAGTATAAGTTGTCGTTACATAAACAAATAGTGATAGCATTTTGCTGACCCCTCCATCTACCGGAATAATAGATTTCATGCCATCTACCTAGCAGTACTTGGCCAACGTATCTCAGAGTTCCTGTTTACCAGCAATGTGCTTGTGATGTCCTGGGGGGGGGAAGGAAGAAGGGAGTGGGGGGGGGCGGTCCCTTCTGGGGGGCTTTTTACACCTATTTTATTGCAGACGATAGGAAGTTCAAACTGGTGTAGCTGCTTCATGAATGTTTTATTAAAGCCTATCAGGCTGGTGTGTGAGAGCAGAATGAGCTGGCAGCTGCCGCTCTGACAATGGTTCTTGGGAAGCCCTTGGAGAAATATATATTAACCACTTAACGACCGCTCACTGTATATATACGTCGGCAGAATGGCACCGACAGGCACAATCACGTAGAGTGTACGTGATTGCCTTTGTACAGTTGGGGGGTCTAATCGGACCCCCCTCCTATACAGTGAGCGGTGGCTAAGTGTCCGGGAGCGTTCCGGGATGAGGGGGCAGCCATTCGTTTCTGGCCACCCCCTCGCGATCGCTCCCGGCGAATGGAAATGCCCCCTCTGTCTGTGTCAGACAGAGGGAGCAGGAGGAAGTGATGTCATCTCTGGTGCGGCGCTCACATATACCGAGCGCCGTACAAGAGAAGATATCAGGTCAGTGCACACAACACTACACTGACACCAGGACACATAGGGACATAAATCGCCCCCCCCAGGCCCCCCCATACACCCCAGATCACCCCCCAGATCACCCCCCCAGCCCCCAGTCACAGTGTCACTGATTGCAGTGACCATTTATTTAGTGATCACTGCAATCAGTGACATTTGTGACTGTAAAAGTGTCACCAAAGTTTAGTCTTAGGTCCAGTGTAGCCCCCTAACCCCCCCTAATAAAGGTTTAACCCCCTTGATCACCCCCCAGATAACCCTTTCACCCCCTATCACCACTGTCGCTTAGCGATCATTTTTCCGATCGCTGTCTTAGCGTCAGTGATGCCGATCGGCAGCCAGTAATTTTTTTTAGGTTCGCCGCAGGTTTTTATAGCGTCAGGTACCCCAATATATTATCTAATAAAGGTTTAACCCCCTTGATCGCCCCCCAGGTAACCCTTTCACCCCCTATCACCACTGTCGCTAAGCAATTGTTTTTCTAAACGCTGTCTTAGTGTCGGTGATGCAGATCGTAGCCAGTAATTTTTTTTATGTTCGCCGCATGTTTTTATAGCGTCAGGTACCCCAATATATTATCTAATAAAGGTTTAACCCCCTTGATCGCCCCCCAGGTAACCCTTTCACCCCCTATCACCACTATCACTAAGCGAACGTTTTTCTAAACGCTGTCTTAGTGTCTGTGATGCAGATCGGTAGCCGGTAATTTTTTTTAGGTTCGCCGCAGGTTTTTATAGCGTCAGGTACCCCAATATATTATCTAATAAAGGTTTAACCCCCTTGATCGCCCCCAGGTAACCCTTTCACCCAGGGCCGGCCCAAGACATTGTGCTGCCTGGGACCAATAATGAAATGCTGCCCCCCCCCCAAAAAAAAATCACGCCCACCAAAAGGCCCCCCACATTCATTAAGTTATATCATAACTAAAATTTATTTTATCAGAAAATCAGTATAAAAATGCCATAAATCTATTCCCTATTTTGTAGACGCTATAACTTCTACGCAAACCAATCAATATACGCTTATTGGGTTTTTGTTTTTTTTTCTAACCAAAAATATGTAGAAGAATACATATTGGCCTGAACTGATGAAGACATTTTTTTAAAGCTATTGATCAGTAAGTTAGCGCTGCACTTTCTTTTTTTTTTGGTGGTGTGGGAACACATAACAGTGCTTAGGGGCAGGCCTTTTACTGACACTTTTTTTTATTTTACCTCCAGTAGTTTATTGAAAATTAGTAGTGTGGTGATTACCTATTATACTAAAGATCGGCATGTGGAATTAATAAACATCAACAGATTTTAGTTGTGCCCCACCAGGCCGGCTCCCCATGGACAATGTGCCTGGCTGCCGAGTTCATCGCCCCATTCCTGCACTCAGTTTGGCAGATTGGCAGCAATGGTTGGCAGACAGGCAGCAATGATTGGCACTGACAGGCGCCACTGATTGGCACTCATAGAAAGCACTGATTGACACTAATAGGCAGCACTTAGTGGCACTGATTGGCAGCGCTGATGGGCACTAATTGGCAGCACTGATGGGCACAAATTGGCATCACTGGGCGCTGATAGGTGGCACGCATGGGCATTGATTGGCGACACTGATGGGCACTGTTCGGAAGCACTGTCACTGATTGGCACTGGTAGGTGGCACTGATTGGAAACACTTGGCACCGATAGGTGGCATTGGTTGGCACTGATATTAGGCGGCACTTATTGGAAACACTGATTAGCACTGACAGGTGGCACTGATTAGCACTGACAGAGAAGAGGGAGTTTCACACTGAGCCGATATTGACCCTTAGTGAAACTGTGTGCGACACTGTCATGTAATCAGAGCTGCTGTTAGAAATTGCTGGGCCCTGTACAGTCTACCTGACACAAACACAACAGAATTCCTACTAAATCTAAAAGCTAAGAAAGTGTATTGAGAATCAAAGCTTTATGTGTGAATGAGGTATCGGGGCTCATTCACAAGGGTACTGTGGCCTGTACAATGTGAATCAGTGGTTTTTTTATGTGTCTGGAGTCACCTGGAGCTGTGTGCAGGCAGAAAATGTTACACTATGGGTGACAGGTGTGTGAGTGCAGGTGTACGGCCCCAAAGGGCTCTTTCACAAGGACGTTCCGTATGTCTGTTTTTCATCCATCCGTTTTCGGATGAAAAAACGGACATGCATGTATCCCTATGGGATAGCGGATGTCAGCGGATGACATCAGTCTCCGCTATGGTCCGTTTAGCATGACGGAGGAAAATCCTACTTTTCCATCCGTCTGCGGATCGGATGAAAACGGACAGAAGGTCCGTTTTCATCCGATCCCCCCCATAGAGGAGAGCGGCGATCTGACCGTTCCGTTTCTGCACAATGTGCAGAGACGGACAAGTCATCCGCCGGCTCAGCGGGGATCAACGAAGCGATCTTCGCTAAGTAAGCGGATGTTCACGGGGCGAATCATCACGGGATCCGCCCGTGTGAAAGAGCCCATAGTGCGCATTCAGGACCACTCCCCACAATTGCACACCTGTCAAATTTGGACCTGTGGCTGTGTTTATACAACCACTGTGTCCCTAAGGCCCCTTTCACACATGCTGACCGTATGTCCGCTTTTTCATCCATCCGTTTACGGATGAAAAAGGGACATACATTGGTCCCTATGAGATTGCGGGTGTCAGCGGATGAATATCCGCTGACACCCGATCTCCTCCGTGTCCGCAATCCTCCGATTCTGCAGACGGAGGAAAATCCCATTTTTCAATCCGTCTGCAGAGCGGATCGGATGAACACGGACACAGACGGTCCGTGTTCATCCGATCCCCCCCCCCATAGGGGAGAGCAGAGATCTGACAGGGCGGTCCCTGCACAGTGTGCAGGGACCGCCCTGTCATCTGCCAGCTCAGCGGGGATCAATGGAGCGATCCCCACTGAGCAAGCGGAGCTTCACGGGGCGGATCATCACGGATCCGTCCCGTGTGAAAGGGGCCTAACAGGCAGCTCCAGCTGTGTGAACAATTTACTCATTCGCAAGGCCAGAATACATGGATGAATGAGTCCTTAGGGCTCATTTACACATGAGCTTGGGGGTGGTAAAAACCCATGGTTGAACAGTGTTTTTACTGCCAGACAAAATGCTACCCCCTTTAGCAGTGGAGGCAGTGGCTGGGGGTATACACATGCCACGACATCCGATGCCGTGCTTCACAGCCATAGCAGAAATTATATCCTTGTCGAAAAAGTCAAGTGAATAGTGCTGCTCTGCAAGTGTCCTGCAACAGCATGCAAAGCACATGATTGCAGCGTGCTAGTGAGGGGTTAAAACAGGCAGTGAGGAGGCAATATGCCTCCTCACCACCTGTTAAAAGCTCTCTGAAGAGCAATCTAAATGCTGACAGCTCTTCAGATAGCAAAGTACATGTGAACGGCCCTTTATTTTTTGCTAATTATGTTTTAGAATTTTTTTTTTTTTTTTTTTTTGAATTGTATGTCTTGTTCTGTGAGCATTTTTGATGCTGCTGGAAAGCACTACCCTTGTGATCTGCTGTGGGTGCTTTACGCCACCTGTAAAGCAGATTGCAAACACACCACCAAAAAGTAGTGCATGCACAATTTTTTTCTGTGTTCTGGTGTGAACTAAAGCCCATTTAAAATGAATGGGCTCCAAAATCGCACCACATGGGAACGCTGACGACAACCAAACCCCGTCCTTTCAGTACAAATCTCCCCTCCAAGGTCATATTCTATCATGACGATCCCCCCCAAACCCCCACTCAGTACAGATCTCCCCCCACAGTCCTAAACTCCCCCCAGCACAAACCACCATTCCAGCCCCATCTCAGTACAGACCTTCTATTAGGGACCATGGTGGGCATAGGGACATAATAGAAAATATAGAAGGAGCTCCTGCACTTGCAGCCTTCCTTTATTAAATCCAGCAACCATATCAGTGCACTTCAGCCAGGTACAAGGGGCTGGGCAGACCCTGAGAACTAGAAGCAGCCCCCCTTCTCCCCACCAACCTCGTTCTGTGTAATCAGATGGTCAGGAACTGCAGCCGATTAGAAGGTATGACACTGTCCTTTGCTTCAGAGGCTCCCAGATGTTTGCAGCCTCAAGGTGTCTGATCACACAGTCACTAAACAAAACAGAGCACATGCAGAGGGGACTGACACTGGTCTGTCTGCCCTCCTCACTACATCTCTGCCTGGATTCCGCATCTACTGTCAGAAACACTGTAACAAGTATGTTTCCATACTTCCTCTCAGGCTCTCAGTGTTCAGGATTGCAGCGCCCAAATCTCTGCCTGGTGTAACATGGAATTCAGTGTCAGCATAGGCAGTGCAGAGAGAGGCCAGATTTCAAAATTCAGCGGTGATGTGGGGTGGGCGGGACCCAGCAGCTATCGAGCACCAGCCAATGATTGTCCTGTTTAAGAAAGGGGGCGGGGCTACATACACACACACATAGCGGCCCGCCCAGACCCCATCCCATTGGCTGGTGTTTGATAGCTCCCCCACCCACCCCGACATCAACTCAATACCGACAGCTAGTCTCTCTGCATTCAGGTATTTTACATCTCTGGCAAGTGTCAAAATCGGCTCAGTGTGAAACTGTCTCCAGGCAGTAAGGGCTGCACACAATAGATGCAGCCTTTCATGGCAGATCTCGGAAACAGCCGGGATGGCTGCCGCCCCTCTTAAAATGCCGCCTGGGACCATGGGCCCACTGGGTCCCATGGTAGGGCCGGCCCTGCTTTCACCCCCTATCACCACTGTCGCTAAGCAATTGTTTTTCTAAACGCTGTCTTAGTGTCGGTGATGCAGATCGTAGCCAGTATTTTTTTTTAGGTTCGCCGCATGTTTTTATAGCGTCAGGTACCCCAATATATTATCTAATAAAGGTTTAACCCCCTTGATCGCCCCCCAGGTAACCCTTTCACCCCCATCACCACTGTCGCTAAGCAATCGTTTTTCTAAACGCTGTCTTAGTGTCGGTGATGCAGATCGGTAGCTGGTAATTTTTTTTAGGTTCGCCGCAGGTTTTTATAGCGTCAGGTACCCCAATATATTATCTAATAAAGGTTTTAACCCCCTGCTTGCCCCTAGTTAACCCTTTCACCAGTGATCACCATATAAGTGTTACGGGTGACGCTGGTTAGTTAGTTTGCTTTTTATAGTGTCAGGGCACCCGCCGTGTATATAACCCAATAAAGGTTTAACCCCCTGATCGCCCGGCGGGTGATATCAATTAGGTTTTAGCGTCAGAGAGGGTCTGAGTCACACCCCAGGCAGCGTCAGGTTAGTGCCAGTAACGCTAACACCCACGCGTGAAGCATACACCCCCCTTAGTGGTATAGTATCTGAACAGATCAATATCTGATCTGATCAGATCTATACTAGCGTCCCCAGCAGTTTAGGGTTCCCAAAAACGCAGCGTTAGCGGGATCAGCCCAGATACCTGATGGCACCTGCGTTTTGCCCCTCAGTCCAGCCCAGGCCACCCAAGTGCAGTATCGATCGATCACTGTCACTTACAAAACAAAAACACACATAACTGCAGCGTTCGCAGAGACAGGCCTGATCCCTGGGACTCCAGTGCTGTAGGAGGTGATTTCACCACCACAGTTAAAAAAAAAAGCAAATATGCCAAAGCAGCAGGGGCGGAGGAGCGATTTTGCTCCTAATGCCGCGTACTTACGGTCGAAATTCCGACGGAGGCTTGCCCGTGGAAAAGTCTGACCATGTGTGTGCGGCATAACTTTTTTGCGGGAGGATGCCCCCATGCTTCGGCATATATAAATGGTGCGTGTATGCCCATCATTGGAAGTGGGTGGATGAAGGGCGGTATTCTAATGGTGGGCATACCCACCGATCAATCTCTTTTTTCGTTCAGCCAACAGGCTGCATGAAAAAAAAGATTACAATACATGTCCAACAAGGACCAGCAACGTACTGGTATGTTGCTGGACTTTGAATGTTTATACCAGAATGATGCCTGCGGGTTTAGGTATCATCTTGGTATCATTCTTTTCAGCCTGCGGCCGGCTTTCATGTAAAAGCAATCCTAGCGGCTAATTAGCCTCTGGACTGCTTTTACAAGCAGTGGGAGGGAATGCCCCCCCCCCCGGATATAAAAAGCGCCATTGGGAAATTGGGAAAGCATTTTATCACACCGATCTTGGTGTGGTCAGATGCTTTGAGGGCAGAGGAAAAATCTAGGGTCTAGAAGACCCCAGTTTTTTTCAAAAAAAGAGTACCTGTCACTACCTATTGCTATCATAGGGGATATTTACATTCCCTGAGATAACAATAAAAATGATTAAAAAAAAAATACTTGGAAGGAACAATTTAAAAATAAAATAAAAAAGCAAAATTAATAATAAAAAAAAAAAAGCACCCCTGTCCTGCCCTGCTCTTGCCCAATGGCGAACGCAAGCGTCGGTCTGGCGTCATATGTAAACAGCAATTGCACCATGCATGTGAGGTATCACCGCGAAGGTCAGATCGAGGGCAATAATTTTAGCAGTAGACCTCCTCTGTAAATCTACTGGGGTAACCTGTAAAGGCTTTTAAAGGCTTTTAAAAATGTATGTAGTTTGTCGCCAATGCGCGTTTGTGCGAAATTTTAAAGCATGTCGTGTTTGGTATCTATGTACTCGGCCTAAGATCATCTTTTTTATTTCATCAAACATTTGGGCAATATAGTGTGTTTTAGTGCATTAAAATTAAAAAAGTGTATTTTTTAACCCAAAAAATGCGTTTGAAAAATCGCTGCGCAAATACTGTGTGGAAAAAAAAAATGCAACACCCACCATTTTAATCTGTAGGGCCTTTGCTTTAAAAATATATATAATGTTTGGGGGTTCAACATAATTTTCTTGCAAAAAAAAAAAAATGTTTTCATGTAAACAAAAAGTGTCAAAAAGGGCTTTGTCTTCAAGTGGTTAGAAGAGTGGATGTAAGCTTCCTAATGTTGTGTATAAAATGCCAGAACAGTTCAAAACCCCCCCAAATGACCCCATTTTGGAAAGTAAACACCCCAAGCTATATACTGAGAGGCATGTCGAGTCCATGGAATATTTTATATGTTGACACAAGTTGCGGAAAAAACGACAATTTTTTTTTTTTTTTGCACAAAGTTGTCACTAAATGATATATTGCTCAAACATGCCATGGGCATATGTGGAATTACACCCCAAAATACATTCTGTTGCTTCTCCTGAGTACGGGGATACCACATGTGTGAGACTTTTTGGGAGCCTAGCCATGTACGGGACCCCAAAAACCAAGCACCGCCTTCAGGCTTTCTAAGGGTGTAAATTTTTGATTTCACTTCTCACTGCCTATCACAGTTTCGGAGGCCATGGAATGCCCAGATGGCACAAAACCCCCCCAAATGACCCCATTTTGGAAAGTAGACACCCCAAGCTATTTGCTGAGAGGTATTGTGAGTATTTTGCAGATCTCGCTTTTTGTCACAAAGTTTTGAAAATTGAAAAAAAATAAAAATATATATATATATTTTCTTTCTTCATTTTCAAAAACAAATGAGAGCTGTAAAATACTCGCCATTCCTCTCAGCAAATAGCTTGGGGTGTCTGTATTCCAAAATGGGGTCATTTGGGGGGATTTGTGCGATTTTGGCATTTTATGGCCTTCGAAACTGTGATAGGTAGTGAGGAGTGAAATCAAAAATTTGTGCCTAGAAATCCTGAAGGCGGTGCTTGGTTTTCGGGGTCCCGTACGCGGCTAGGCTCCTAAAAAGTCCCACACATGTGGTATCCCCGTACTCAGGAGAAGCAGAAAAATGTATTTTGGCGTGTAATTCCACATATAACCATGGCATGTGTGAGCAATATATCATTTAGTGACAACTTTTTGTAATTTTTTTTTTTTTTTTTTTGTCATTATTCAATCACTTGGGACAAAAAAAATTATATTCAATGGGCTCAACAGGCCTCTCAGCAATTTCCTTGGGGTGTCTACTTTCTAAAATGGGGTCATTGGGGGGGGTTTTGTGCTATTTTGGCATTTTATGGCCTTCGAAACTGTGATAGGTAGTGAGGAGTGAAATCAAAAATTTGCGCCCTTAGAAATCCTGAAGGCGGTGCTTGGTTTCCGGGGTCCCGTACGCGGCTAGGCTCCCAAAAAGTCCCACACATGTGGTATCCCCGTACTCAGGAGAAGCAGCAGAATGTATTTTGGGGTGAAATTCCACATATACCCATGGCATGTGTTAGCAATATATCATTTAGTGACAACTTTTTGTAATTTGTTTTTTTTTTTTTTTTTAGTCATTATTCAATCACTTGGGACAAAAAAATAAAAAAATCAATGGGCTCAACATGCCTCTCAGCAATTTCCTTGGGGTGTCTACTTTCCAAAATGGGGTCATTTGGGGGGGTTTTGTACTGCCCTGTCATTTTAGCACCTCAAGAAATGAGATAGGCAGTCATAAATTTAAAGCTGTGTAAATTTCAGAAAATGTACCCTAGTTTGTAAACTCTATAACTTTTGCGCAAACCAATAAATATACGCTTATTGACATTTTTTTTACTAAAAACATGTGGCTGAATACATTTTGGCCTAAATGTATGACTACAATTGAGTTTATTCGATTTTTCTTATAACAAAAAGTAGAAAATATCATTTTTTTTTCAAAATTTTCGGTCTTTTTCCGTTTATATCGCAAAAAATAAAAATCGCAGAGGCAATCAAATACCATTAAAAGAAAGCTCTATTTATGGGAAGAAAAGGACGCAAATTTCGTTTGGGTACAACATTGCATGTCCGCACAATTTACAGTTAAAGCAGCGCAGTGCAAAATTCTGAATTCACCTCTGGTCCTCTAGCTACCAAATGGTCCGGGGCTTAAGTGGTTAAAATAGGAAAAGGATGATTTTGGCCGTCCTTGATGTTTATGAACTTTCTTCACCAGTTATTGTCTTCTTTCATTAATAGAAGTAATGACTGTGCAGGAGGGGCCTAACTATGAACATGGTGTGCCATCAGTGGCAGCTGGTGGTTTTTTTTGGGGGGGGGGCGGAAATCAACCACCCACCCCAAGCAGCACCCACCCCCGAGTGGAACCCCCCCGCTGTTTTCCAGTTGGTCTGGCACTTACCCCATTGTGGCGGGTGGCAGGCAGGTGGTGCAGCGGCTCTGTTTCCTCTCCTCGATGGCGGCCTCCAGCTCCTCCCCTCCTCCTCCTAGGCATCCAATAGGATCGCCTGTCCTTTCAGCCAATCGGGTGACCGGTGTCAAAACCCGCTTCCTGATTGGCTGGGAAGAGGATCAGTGTTACAACAGCGAATATTCATTCGCTGTTGTAACACACCTGAGTGGTCTCGGAGCGCACTCTCTGTGACCCGAGCACACCCTATATTGAAGCCTATTAACCTCTGGCTCTAACTGGAGCTTCAAAAAAACAGCCCCTCCGCATTGGAATCCATGGGCCGGTGTCCTGAAAGAGGCCGGACACATGGATAGGGGGGGGTGGCCTTTAATGGATGGCAAAATTTTGATGGGGGACCCCCAGCTAACTCTTTCTGTAGCAGCTAGCAGTATCAGCAGTGACAATATGGGGTAGATTTACTAAAACTGGTGCAGCCAATCAGCTTCCAGTTTCAGTGCCTTCAATTAAGCTTTGACAATAAAAAACTTGAAAGCTGATTGGTTTCTATGCAGAACTACACCAGATTATGCACTCTCCAGTTTTAGTAAAACCCTCCCTATAGGTCATTGATCTACTTCCCACCCATAGGATGTCCATGATCCTCGGATTTCAGCACTTATGCCAGGATGAGGCCACCAATAGGCATGATCCCGGTATGAATTTTTTCACCCGACGATTTATTTTCTAGGAGAAGTGATTCAAGTGGCAAAATAGTCACTCGATCACTTCTGCGGTGGCAGAAGGGCATACTTGCCAACAGTCCCGATTTTCTGTAAAGGCGTCAAAGCTGACCCCCCCCTACCCCCACAAAAAAAAATAATCTACTACCCTGTACTGGGGGAACCTGTACTGGTGGGGGAGGATTTGTACTGGGAGGGACCTGTACTGGTGGGGGATCTGTACTGGTGTGGAAGATCTGTACAGGGGGAGGGGAGCTGTACTGGGAAAGATCTGTACTGCAGGGGGAGGGGGTGGTCTGTTCTGAGAGGTAGATCTGTGTTGAGGGTACTGGGGGTGGAGATCTGTACTGAGGGAGGGTATCTTTACCAGAGGGATGGAGGAGATCTGTACTGGGGGGATTTGGCTTTGGAGATCTGTACTACGGGGGGGGCCTGTACTGAGAGGTGGATCTGTGTTGGGGTTACTGGGGGTGGAGAACCGTACTGGGGGAGGGGATCTTAACTAGTGGGAGGGAGAAGATCTGTACTTGGGGGTAGCAGTACTGGTGGGGGGGATCTGTACTGGGGGAAGCTATACTGGTGGGGAAGATCTGTACTGGTGGGGAAGATCTGTACTGGTGGGAGCTGTACTTGTGGAGGTGTAATCTGTACTGGGGAAGCTGTTCTTGTGGGGAAGATCTGTTCTGGTGGGAGGGTAGCTGTATTAGGGGGATCTGTTCTGGGGGAGAGATCTTTACTGTAGCGGATCTGTACTGAGGGGAAGATCTGCACTGGTGGGAGGGTAGCTGTATTAGGGGGGGGGGGTCTATACTGGGGGAGATATCTGTACTGTAGCGGATCTATACTGAGGGGAAGATCTGTATTGGGCAAGGGGATCTTTACTAGTGGGAGGGGGAAATTTCGCTTGGGTAGGGAGGTTTTTGTTGTACTGATCTGTGTGTTATGGACTCCTGTTAGATTCTTGTAGTCCAGTGATTAAAGAATCATTTTTGGGTACAAGGACTGTCATATGTTACCATTTACACAGTGTGTTATGCTCATGTTTTAAGCCCCTCCGACTGCCAGTGGAATCGTGCTCCTCTTACTGCCCGAAGCTGACCCCCCCTTCACCCCCGCAAAAAAAGAATCTACTACCCTGTACCAGGGGAACCTGTACTGGTGGGGGGAGATTTGTACTGGGAGGGATCTGTGACGGTGGGGGAGCTGTATTGGTGTGGAAGATCTGTACAGGGGGAGGGGAGCTGTTCAGGGGGAGATCTGTACTGCGGGGGGGGGTCTGTACTGAGAGTTAGATCTGTGTTGGGGGTACTGGAGGTGGGGCTCTGTACTGGGGGAGGGGATCTTTACTAGTGGGAGGGAGGAGATCTGTACCTAGAGGGAGCAGTACTGATGTGGGGGGGGGTCTGTACTGGGGGAAGCTATACTGGTGGGGAAGATCTGTACTGGTCGGAGAGTAGCTGTACAAGGGGGTCTGTACTGGGGGAGGGATCTGTACCGGAGATGGGGATCTTTACTAGAGGGAGGGAGAAGATCTATACTGGGGAAATTGGCTTTGGAGATCTGTACTGCGATGAGTGGGGAGGGGGGGTCTGTACTGAGAGTTAGATCTGTGTTGGGGGTACTGGAGATGGAGATCTGTACCGGGGAAGGAGATCTTTACGAGTGGGAGGGAGGAGATCTGTACTTAGAGGGAGCAGTACTGATGTGGGGGGGGGATCTGTACTGGGGGAAACTATACTGTTGGGGAAGATCTGTACTGGTGGGAGGGTAGCTGTACTAGGGGGTCTGTACTGGGGGAGAGATCTGTACTGGAGGAAATCTGTACTGAGGGAAAGATCTGTACTGGGGGAGGGGATCTTTACTAGAGGGAGGGAGGAGATCTGTACTGGGGGGATTTGGCTTGTACTGCGTGGGGGGGTTCTGTACTGGGGGAGGGGATCTATACTAGTGGGAGGGAGGTGATCTGTACTTGGAGGGAGCAGTACTGGTGGGGGGGATCTGTACTGGGGGAAGCTATACTGGTGGGGAAGATCTGTACTGGTGGGAGGGTAGCTGTACTAGGGGGTCTGTACTGGGGGAGAGATCTGTACTGGAGGAGATCTGTACTGAGGGAAAGATCTGTACTGGGGGAGGGTATATTTACTAGTGGGAGGGGGAAATTTGGCTTGGGGAGGGAGGTAAGTTTTTTTTTGTACTGACCTGTGCGTTATGGACTCCTGTTAGATTTTTGCTTGTGGTACAGTGATTAAAGAATAATTTTTGGATACAAGGACTGTGCCATATGTTACCATTTACACAGTGTCAAGTTTTAAGACCCTACAACTGCTAGTAGAGTTGTGCTCCTCTAGGTGCCCAAGGCTAACCCCCCCCCCCCCCCCCCCAGGAAAACACATTATCTATGGCTCTGTCACTAGGGGAGAGGAGAGTGCGGAAGTGCTTCTTTCTGCCTGCAGCAGACTGATGGCATCATCTCAGCAGCCTAGGAAATGTCACTGGACTGGCTTTCAAGGATGGCTTTCAATTTATAAAAATTGAAGATTTTTTGAAAATAAAACCCCTTGTCGTCCATCGTGACAAAAATGTATTTCTCCAGACTTGTAAAGATTTTGTAGGGTTCCTCCTAAACGGGGTGATGCAGTCTCAGACAGAGGGTCGTGTGTTACCCAACATCACCAGCTTGGCAAATCTATAGTCAATACCCCCAGATAGAGATAATATCAGATATTTTGATTTCCTTTCCAACCACTAACAATTACTTTGTGATTTAACAATGAAGAGACCTTCAGCCGGTAATTATCGTATTTTAAACTTCCTAACTCTCCTCTCAAACATCCACAATCTCTTATTGACTTCCAGAATAATGATTTTCTATCTTTTTCTGTCTGTGTCATTTTTATTTTTTTCCTCCGCTGCTAAATATTTATTCCCAGCCTAGAAATGTCACAGCTATTTATAAAGTGCTGAATTATTCCAGTGCCTCTCAGCCATCCGGGGTGCTGGGAGTAGGACGGGGACTGGCTGCCTATTGTATCCCCGCACAATAGCTGAAATCACATTTATTTATGTAAAATTTCAGTGTTTGACCCTGGAGGAAAATGTATTTCTATTATAGAATAGGAGGCAGATGTGTCTGGAAGTACATTAAAAAGGAACGCCACTCTGCCGGGTCTACAATAGACATGTTCTAATTTTAGATTATAAAAACAGCCGAGACACCAGTGCCAGCCAGTAAAAAATGGGCACTTTTCTCCTGCCAGTAAATGCCAGTGACAGGAAAAGGTTGCCAGTAAAAAACATGGCTGTGACTTAAGCTGACCATACACGGGTCGAATTTCGAACAAATTTTATTTTCAAAATCAGAAAGTTTTTTTTTTTTTGTGATCCGATGATGCCACCATTGATTTTCAAAATTCGGCCGGGAATATTATTTTCTCTCCGGGAATTTTCTTTTCTCTCCGGGAATATTCTTTTCTCTCCGGGAATTTTCTTTTCTCTCCGGGAATTTTCTTTTCTCTCCGGGAATTTTCTTTTCTTGCACATGCGCATTTTTTTTTCTATTACATTTCTCGCACGATTCTCCCATCATTGATTAGAAAATCGTTTGTTTTTCCAAAAATTTCCAACATGTCCGATTCCTCAAATTTGATTGCCGCACGAAAATCATCTGTTGCTGCAGCCCACTAACGGTGCGAATTTCATACGAAAATTCTTTGATACGATTTTCGAAAGAAAATTCTTTCGAAATTCGAACCGTGTATGGCCGGCTTTACTATATGAAAATTAAAATAAGAAATATGTTTTTTGCCTTAATATCTACATTAAATCACGTTGCTATTTGTGTAGTGCACTTGTTTGTAGCCTAAATACAGAAATTTGCACTTAAAACTGTAATTTTGGAAATTCCAGTAAAAACTTGACTGTGCCAGTAAATTTTGGGTGCCATTAGAGCTGTCCGATTTCGGGCCAAAAAAAAATCTGCGATTTAAAAAACAAAAAACTTGATTCATGATTCGAATCAAGTTTTTTTTTTCTGATGGACACCGCGCCGGTGATAAGGAGCTGTGGGCAGGAGTTTTTTTAGGCGAGGCTGCGGCTTCGGCCTAGTCTGCCACGATCCTGGGAAAAGGCCGCGGACTAGGCAGAAGCCGCGGCCTCACATAAAAAATCCTGCCCGCAGCTCCCCGCGATCCTGGGAAAAGGACGCGAGGCCGCGGCTTCGGCCTAGTCCGCGGCGTCTGGCCTCGCGGCCTTTTCCTAGGATCGCGGCGAGCTGCGGGCAGTATTTTTTAGGCGAGGCCGCGGCTTCGGCCTAGTCCGTGGAGCGACGGTCCTATGGAAAAAAAAATAAATCGAAAAGATCGATTTGGTCAAAATCTGAATTGATTTGACCTCACAACTCGATTTGAGATTCAAAACGATTTTTTCCCCAGCCCTAGGTGTCATGTCAGTAAATTTTAATCTGGTCAGTTGGCCACACTGCAAGACACTCCTGCAACATCGCTGGATCTAGAGCAAGGGTGTCAAACTCAATTTCATCGTGGGCCGCATCAGCATTTTGATTGCCCTCAAAAGGGCCGGTTGTATCTGTAAGATTAGATGTCCAGCGCATTCCCTCCCCTTACATTAGATGTCAAGAGCCACCCCACCATCAGAAGTTGAGGCCCCCACTCTCCCTTACATCTCAGTGCGTTGCTTGAAAGCAGAAAGTAAGGGTCTGGAGGAGGACCAGAGGAGGGCTGGAGCTCTCCTGCAGCTGCAGGAGAGGTGCGAGGGCCACATGAAATGGCCTGGAGGGCCGGATTCGGCCCGTGGGCCTTGTGTTTGACACCTATGATCTAGAGGGACCTCAGGTAAGTATTAGGGGGGTTGAGGAGGGGGGGGGGCTTTTTATCTAGAATGTATCAAGATAAAAACCTTCTGACTTTCCAACCACTTTAATATTAGAGATGACATAAAGTTCACTTTAATAATTATAAATCTGAATAGTACATTTGGAATGATGGTGACAGTACAGAAGTGTCATCTGAATAGAATAGCTCTACCTGGCCCTGTTCTCAGTAATAAATAAACCGGGCGGCGGAGCGCGGAGAACAATGGCGTATTATCGAAGTGATTATTTGCCTTGACTGGCTGCCTTGTGCTCAATGTTAAGAATAATGAAATGCGTTTAAAGCCGTTCCAGTCGGTGGTCGGCACCGCAAGTCCTGTCAACCAATTACAGACAATTAGTACAGATATTATAAATAGATGTGATAGGCTGGAGAGGTTTCCCTGGTGATAGAAGAAGAGAAATATTTGACAACCTCATGGAACCCCCTCTTACCTGCTGAGTATTGAACCGGCCATTGCGTCTCCGCAATTCTTTATTACAAATGTGACATGGGGGATTGTTCAGCTCAGATGCGTTTTTCTGTAGTGAGTCCACATCAGACAGGCGTTTATAGTTAAGGGCCTGGTAGCCCGCATTTATTAAATGAGAAAAAAAAAACTCACAAAAGTCCACTAAGACCCAGTTCACACAGGGGCGACTCCAGACGCGACTTCAGGTCGCCCCGAGTTGCCCCAAGTCGCGCTATTTTTAAAACGAATTGAAGTGAATGGAGATGTTTTAATGTACACGACTGCAGTCGCTCCGACTTCAAAAAAGGTTCCTTTACGACTTTAATCAGACTTCTAGGCGACCTGTAGGCAACTTGTACCCATTGATTTCAATGGAAGTCGCTTAGAAGTCTGATCACTGTTCATTTTGAAGGCAACTTTACAGGAAGCAGAAAGGAATTTACCCAGAAGCCACAAGGAATTTACTTCAAGTCGTGTTGTTAATGACCACAAGTCGCGCTGAAGTCTCCTCCATTGCATGAATGTATGTATTGTCGCGGCTGCCACTGCCGCCCACTATTCAGTGAGCGCCGGCCATCTGAATAATGGCAGCTGGTTGGCTGTGGGAGTGTCTATCAGAGCCAGCGGTTCTGATAGGCTTTCCGATTACAGCCCGAGGGCTGTAATCGGCTTCCAAATAGTTAACCAGGGGACGCACGGGGGGGGTGCATTTCTTGGTTAACACTGACACGCATCTCAGCCAATCAGGTTCACCGGATCTGGTTACCGGTAACCTGATTGGCTGAAGCGACATCGAGGGTTGGACTACATCGAGGGATCTCGTGGAGGAGGATCCAAGGATGGCTGACCGAGAAAGGTAAGTGCCAGGCGGGGGGGGGGGGGGGGGGGGGGAATCTGGCGGCATTTTAGGGGCATACTGGAGGCAATTGGTGGGCACAGTGGCAACAATGGCATGGCACAGTGGCTGCGTTTGGCATGGCACAGTGGCGACAATTGATGGCACAGTGGCTGTGTTTGGCATGGCACAGTGGCGACAATTGATGGGCACAGTGGCGACAATTGATGGACACAGAGGCGACAATTGATGGGCACAGTGGCTGCGTTTGATGGCATGGCACAGTGGCGACAATTTTATGGCACAGTGGCGACAATTTTTTGGCACAATGGCTGCGTTTGATGGGCACAGTGGCTGCGTTTGATGGGCACAGTGGCGGCAATTGATGGGCACAGTGGCGGCAATTGATGGGCACAGTGAGGCTGCAATTGATGTTTTGTTTTTTTTCATTTGTTTGCGCCCCCCCCCCCCCAAAAAAAATAATTTGAGCACCAGCCGCCACTGCGTCCCACCCAAGACTCTGAGGCCAGGTTCACACTTAAAACGCATCCAATTTGCATGTCATTAGAAAATACATACATTTTTATGAGGCTGGTTCACATATCTGCGGTGGATTCACACTGCGCAGTGCCGGAAAAACGTGTGCGTATTCTAGGCATTGCGTTCCGGCTCAGGTGCGAATTCAGGCCCATTATCTTCTATGGACACGCATCTGATTCGCAGTTGCATTGCGTTGTGAACAGGCATTCTCTCCCCCTGCTCACTACACCCCCCCCCCCGCTCATCTGATCCGCAGCTACAACGCAGAGGAAGCGCTGAACAGCTGCTTCTTTTCTTCGCACAGAAAACAGAGCAGGAATTCGCACCGCACAAGTGTGAATCCAGCCTGAAGGATCTCCAAACTAAACAGCCCCTTCCAGAGATAGAAAGATCCGGAGAAAACGGCCAGAGCAGTTTTCTCTGTTTCAAATCTACGCTCTGTAGCTCTGCAATCCGGCTATATGCAGACTCTGTGTCCACTTTAACCCCATTTTCATAGGGACAGAGCCTCGCTCTGCCACACAAAGTTAGGAAATCCAATCAAATCGTCTTATAATTCATCCACTGATGAGCAGACCTGTAATATTTGTGTGGAGTGGCGGACGCGTTGTGCACTCGCCGGTTATCGTTGTCGGCGGTGCGCAAAAGGGAATCACTAAATAGAGAACAATACCACCGCTCAACCATGAATAAAAAAATCCACAAATAGAAAAAAACAAAAATCAGTAATGTCAGAGAATAATAAACATAAATATGAATGATGGTAAAAAACCTCTAAACCAGTGGTCTCCAAACTGCGGCCCGAGGGCCAGATGTGGCCCTTTGCTAGCCTTTATCTGGCCCTCAGGGCTTTATTCCTCCCACTGATATGAGGCACTATTCTTCCCACTGACTCCAACAAGGGGGCACTATTTCTTCCACTGATACCAATGATGAGATACAATTACTCCTACTAATAGGGGCACTACTCCTTATCCTACTGACCGCAAACTCTGAGGCCATATTTATTCTCACCAATGCTGGGCCCGGGACATTTACTACCCCTGCTGGCCACAATCCGGCCCTCCTAAAGGCTGAAGAACAATAAACTGGTCCTTTGTTTTAAAAGTTTGGAGACCCCTGCTCTAAACAATCAATTCACCCTTTAAAGTTTGATATGTTGAAATATCATAATAGATCTGATATATCACCTAAACCGTCCTCTCCAGTGGCGGCCGGTGATTTTTTTTTTGGGGGTGGCGGCAAACAGTATTCCAGCCCCCCCCAGTCGGTCGATGGCACTTACCCCATCACCGGCGGGTTCCCCTGCTCGGCGGCGACAGCCTTCCATTCTCCTGCTCTCCACGGATCATCACGGCGACAGTGGCGGCAGCTTTCGTTTCCTCCCTCCTCCTTGGCGGCCAATTAGGAGTCTTCTCTTTTTGGCCAATCGGAAAACGGGTCTCACACCCGCTTCTGATTGGCCGGATTGAGGATCAGTGTTACAAAAGCGAATATTCATTAGCTGTTGTAACACACCTGGGTGGGCTCCGGTCGCATTCTCTGCGAACCGAGCCCACCATATTTTGAAGCCTATTAGAGCCTCTGGGTCTAATCAGGTGCTTAAAAAAAAAAACAGCCCCTGTAATTTATGCACCCGGTGCCCTGAAAGGGGCCAGACGCCTGAATAGGGGGTGGCCGCGGCCACCCCCTATTGATTCATTATTTCAGATATGCCTAAATTTGTTACTATTGTATTCACATACCTCTAAATTCCTGAATAACGAAAAAGTTGTGTGAATTTTTCGAAAACTATTCAAATTCGATTCAAAAACTCTTCAAATTTGATTCAAAAACTATTCAAATTTGATTCAAAAACTATACAAATTTGATTCAAAAACTGTTCAAATTTGATTTGAAAACTATTCAAACTCGATTCGAAAACTATTCAAACTCCATTCGAAAACTATCCAAATTTGATTCAAAAACTATTCAAACGCGATTCGAAAACGATTCAAATTCGATTCAAAAACTATTCAAATTCGATTAAAAAAATCACTTAAATTTGATTCAAAAACTATTCAAATTCGATTTGAAAACTATTCAAATTCGATTAAAAAATTATTTAAATTCGATTTGAAAACGATTCAAATTAGATTCAAAAACTATTCAAATTCGACTCAAAAACTATTCAAATTCGATCCGAAAACTATTCAAACTCGATTCGAAAACTATTCAAACTCGATTCGAAAACTATTCAAACTCGATTCGAAAACAATTCAAATTCGATTTTTTTTTCGAAGTATTGATTCATTATTTCAGATATGCTTAAATTTGTTACTATTGTAACTCAGAAATTCACATACCTCTAAATTCCTGAATAACGATAAAGTTGTGTGAATTTTAATTCGGGAAAAAGGAATCGCACATGACTATTGTCCAATGTAAAGTTCAGAATTGCAGAAAACGCTAAAGAAAAAAAATATAGTTGATTGGAGGTCCAGTTAAAGGTCCAGCATTGCAGAAAACGCTTAACGGGATAAATAGAAATTTTCTGCCTTCACTTGAAATTCCTCTTGAATCCCTTTATAATCAAAGGAGCATTTATTAAAACAATTGAGATGGAAAAGAATTGAAAATCAATCAGAGAATGTATCATCAAACATATAATAAAGAGACCTCTTCCTGTGATTTCCGGTTGTATGGACTCCGCAGTCATTTCTCCTTCTAAGCAACATGAAAAATAAGCGTGGATCCTTGTCAGCATCTTCATTGGATTGGTGGATTTCCGGAGGCTCTGACTCTCCCTCGCCTCCCGCAGAGTTTAATCAGCCTCCCAGCTGGAGGTAGGTAACAGCGGGTTTTTTTTTAGTTGCCAATAAACGATCTCCCACTGCTGAGAGAGGCCATTCCGGTTCTTATAAGAATGTCAGCTACAGCGGATCTTGGGTTTTCTCATTTATGCCTTTTCGATAAGTTGATAACTGCCAATTACACAGCCAGAGCTTCCATGAGGACCCTGAAGATGTATTTTACGCTAAGATTAAGCTATTTACTATGTGCCAGAAAAGACATCTTGACAATTCTCGGCTTGTCACAGAAGTGCGTGGATGAAAATCGCCATGGGATGGTGGTCTATGGCTTATCTCCCCAATGTCTCTTATTTTCAGTGCCCTATTGTTGGTATCAGTGAGAACAATCGTCCCCCTTCATTGGTGTCAGTGGGCAGAACAGTGCCCCATCATTGGTGTCAGTGGGAAGAATTGTGCCCCATTATTGGTATCTGTAGGAGGAAGAGTGCCCATCATGGGAGGAATAGTGCCCTATCATTGGAGTCAGTGGGAGGAATAGTGCCCCATCATTGGAGTCAGTGGGAGGAATAGTGCCCCATCATTGATGTCAGTGGGAGGAATAGTGCCCCATCATTGATGTCAGTGGGAGGAATTGTGCTCCATTATTGGTATCTGTAGGAGGAAGAGTGCCCATCATGGGAGGAATAATGCCCCAGCATTTGCACCAGTTGGAGGAAAAGTGCCCTATTGTCGGTGTCAGTGAGAGAAATAGTGCCCCATCATTGGTGTCAGTGGGAGGAATAGTGCCCCAACATTGATGTCAGTGGAAGGAAAAGTGCCCCATCATTGATGTCAGTGGGAGGAATAGTGCCCCATCATTGATGTCAGTGGGAGGAATAGTGCCCCATCATTGATGTCAGTGGGAGGAATAGTGCCCCATCATTGATGTCAGTGGGAGGAATAGTGCCCCATCATTGATGTCAGTGGGAGGAATTGTGTCCCATTATTGGTATCTGTAGGAGGAATAGTGCCCCATCATTGATGTCAGTGGGAGGAATAGTGCCCCATCATTGATGTCAGTGGGAGGAATTGTGCTCCGTTATTGGTATCTGTAGGAGGAAGAGTGCCCATCATGGGAGGAATAATGCCCCAGCACTTGCACCAGTGGGAGGAAAAGTGCCCTATTGTCGGTGTCAGTGAGAGAAATAGTGCCCCATCATTGGTGTCAGTGGGAGGAATAGTGCCCCATCATTGGTGTCAGTGAGAGGAATAGTGCCCCATCATTGGTGTCAGTGGGAGGAATAGTGCCCCATTGTTGGTGTCAGTGGGAGGAATAGTGCCCCATTGTTGGTGTCAGTGGGAGCGATTGTACCCAATCATTGGTGTCAACAGTGGCAGCTGGTGCTCAAAAGTTTTGGGGGGGGGCGCAAACAAACTGAAAAATACTGAAAACATTTTTTTTTCAATTGCAGCCTCACTGTGTCAATCAAATGCCGCCGCTGTGCCTCCCGCCCGCCCGTTGTCTACCCGGCCAACATAATTTGTGCTAAATGGTGTCCCCTTTCTTATCTCAAAAAGCTGGAAGGTCTTCTATGAGTATGATGGGTCTATAAGGCATGGCATTAACTTCTGCTTCCTTGTATCTGCCAGCTATGCATTCAATGTGCAGACACCGCAATCTAAAAACAGACTGGCAGGTTAAAGTATATCTAAAAAACATTGTTTATTCTTTTGTATAGAGTAAGAAGTGGTAAAATTCTCTTTCGTTTTTTCTGCCCTGTACCACCGGGGAACATATATGAGTGGTCACTTAAAGCGGAGTTCCACTCGTTTGCAAGTTTATTAACAGTCAGCAGCTACAAAAAGTGTATCTACTGACTTTTAATAAACAGACACTTACCTGTCCCACGGTCCAGCGATGCGGCCGCACCAAACCTCGCCCCTCTCCCCCTCCTCTCCATGGTCATCCGGCTGTGACAGCTTGCAACTTTACAGAGCGAATCATTCTGCGCTCTCTTAGTGGCCAGGCAATCTTCTGGGACTTGTGACGTGTCTCAGAAGATTGCAGAGATGTAGGGGCCGCCTAGGGTTGCCACCTTTTCTTCAAGCCAAACCCCGAACACTTTATGGCAATGTTTTTGTTTTGGGCGCACCATGGGAGAGTAGTAATGCGGCGAACAGTGGGTGTGGCCAAACTGCGTTAACAGATGGCAACAGATTTGTGTGTGACTATCTCAGTTACTTGGGATGACACAGTCTGGTCTGAATAAGGTGTCTGGGTTTCAGGCAGCCTAAAATCTGGGCATATGACTCAAAACCCGGACTGTCTAGGTGAATCCTGGTCAGGTGGCAACCCAAGGTGTCACCCACCCCCCCCCCATAATACAGAGGTCAGTGTCACCCCCTTCTTCATAATTCAGAGGTCAGTGTCACCCCCTCATAGTGTCACACCCCTCATAATACAGAGTATTATAGTACAGGGGTCAGTGCCCCCCCTTTGTAATACAGGGGTCAGTGTCACCCCACCATAATACCAGGGCTCCCCATAAAGACCCCCATTAGATCAGTTGGACTGAAGGCATGTGTATCTGGGTTTCAAGTGGACTGAAACCCGGACCCATGTGTCAAAACCTGAACTGTCCGGGTCAAAACCGGACAGATGGCAACCCTAGGGCCACCTAGGGGGATAGTAGGCGGTGAGGCGATGGAAGGAGGAAGTGGGGCAGGAAGTACCTGTCAAAACCAGGTACCCACTCCCCCCCCCCCCCATCAAAAAAAATGACATGCCAAATGTGACATATAAGGGGACGAGGAGTGCTTAAAGCGGAAGTTCCACTTTTGAGTTGAACTCCGCTTTAAGAACACTTACAACACCAAGCACTAGTAACCTGCAATATACTATGTAGTCCTCTTTTGGGAGGGGGGCTATGAGAAATGGCCCTCCCCAAACAGAATATTGCACTTAACCTGTAGGTAAATAAGAGATCCAGAAGTGGAAGAGTGCGACTGATAATAAAGTTAGCAGAGTCTCCACCCCGGACAGTCCTCTGTGAATGGAGGGGATTCCCTTCCTGGGAAATTAACCAGCATTCTAATCAACGTAATTGGGAGCAGAAGAACTACTGCTATCACCATATGGGTGGCACCGGTGGGCACTGATAGGCGGCACTGATGGGCATTGATGGGCAGCACTGATGGGCATTGATGGGCAGCACTGATGGGCATTGATGGGCAGCACTGATGGGCAGCACTGAAAGGCGGCACTGATAGGCATTGATGGGCAGCACTGATGGGCAGCACTGAAAGGCGGCACTGGTGGGCACTAAAAGCCAGCACTGACTTGCATCACTAATGGGCACTGATTGCTGGCACTGGTGGGCACTGATTGCTGGTGCTGCTGACGCTTTATTGAAATCAGTGCCTTGATTACCTGTCTTGCTGTCCCCTGTGAGGAGATGCCGCTAATTGTCTTTCCTCGCCACACACCGATTACCGGCACTTCCGTGTTTACATGTGACTGGCTCTGATTGGACACAGCCGATCACATGGTTAAAGAGCCACGTCAGCTGCGCGGGAGCGGCCCCTCGGGTGCGCCGTCATATAACGTCCACCCAGAACGAGAGCCGCACCGTCCCTCTGTCATTTGACGGTGGGCGGGCGGGAAGTGGTTAAACCCTTCCGTGGGTCAAGTGGTTAAGAAAATTCTTGGGAAAACTGTCTCCTTTATGAAAGTTTATATTAAAGTGTTACTAAACCCACAACAGTAAAATCAGTCTGTATATGCAGTAAAGCATGCACTGTGGAACCTAAGGGGTTAATCCTCTGCATTGTGTAAAAAGGCTGTTTGATCCTGTCTTCTCTGATCCTCCCCTTCTTCCACAGTCCCCAATCCATCTCCTGATAGAACAGAGCCTTGGGGGAAAGCTGCACATGCTCAGTTTGGTGTGTATTGCTAGGGAGTGCATGTGATCAGCACAGGGCCAATCAGCACTGCCCAGACAGAGAGTCAGGGGTCCTGAAGCCTCATAGGCTTATCGAGGGAGAAAGAAAACTCCTCCTACAAGCTTTAACCAGACACTGATAGAAGTTACAAGACTGCTATATACTGCTGATGAGAAAAGGTATTTAGCAGTTTATAATTACTAAAATAATTGCATTGCCATGTTCTGTGTGCTGTGGGAGATCAGATATAGAGAATGCAGAGTCCTGGGTTTAGTAACATTTTAATAGTGAACATACCCTTTAAAACAAATACTGACTAAGCACGGGGCTTAGTAGCTCATCTATCAGATACATCCACGTCTACCACATCTCAGCCCAAAGATTTGACTCTGAGAATTGGAGTTCACAGTAAAAGCCGAGAACCGTCAATTTTTACATTATCCCCATTCATTTCTTGTGATCGCCAACTGACCCGCAGTCAGTGATGAGATGTCGGTAACTCATTGATTTTTATATATTTTTCCCCATTCACAGCGTGTCACCAGAGCGTGCGGTGACATGTCATTCATTATCTGTAGAGACTCCTGAGCTAAAATCGAGTATATAAATTAGAGCCTCATTCTCCTTATTAAACACAACCAGAACAGCCATTTAATCATATCTCACTGCTGAACGTCTTCTAAGCTCTGTACATGTCAGGTTTAACCAGCTCAGCTCCGGGAGATTTTACCCCCTTCATGACCAGGACATTTTTTGCTATTCCTTAACTGGTAATTGCGCGGTCATGCAGTGCTGTACTCAAACTAAATTTATGCCATTAAGTGTTCCCTTCACTGGAACTAAGAGGCCAAGCCCAACCCCTGAAAAACAACCCCCACACCATAACCCCCCCCCCCCCCCACTCTTAAGGCGTCAGCATACCAAGACATTTTGGACAATTTCATGCTCCCAACTTTGTGGGAACAGTTTGGGGATGGTCCCTTCCTGTTCCAACATGACTGTGCACAAAGCAAGGTCCATAAAGACATGGATGAGCGAGTTTGGGGTGGAGGAACTTGACTGTCCTGCACAGAATCCTGACCTCAACCCAATAGAACACCTTTGTGATGAATTCGAGTGCAGACTACAAGCCAGGCCTTCTCAAGATCAGTACCTGACCTCACAAATGCGCTTCTGGAAGAATGGTCAAACATTCCCATAGACACTTTCCTAAACCTTGTGGACAGCCTTCCCAGAAGAGTTGAAGCCAACTCAATATTGAACCCTATGGACCAAGACTGGGATGTCAGTAAAGTTCATGTGCGTGTAAAGACAGGTGTCCCAATACTTTTGACAACATAGTGTATGTTAGGCCCCTTTCACACGGGCACGTTTTTCAGGCAGTTTAGCGCTAATAATAGCGCTGTTATACCGCCTGAAAAAAACGTGCCCTGCAGTCTTCAATGTGAAAGCCCAAAGGCTTTCACACTGAAGCGGTGCGCTAGCAGGACCGCTCCAAAAGTCCCGCTAGCTGCATCTTTACAGCGGTGAAGGAGCGGTGTGTTCACCGCTCCTTTACCGCTGCTGCCCATTAAAAGCAATGGGAGACCGCGGTATTAACCCTTTTTCGGCCGCTAGCGGGGGTCAAATTCACCCCGCTAGCGGCCGCATACCGCGGTAAAAACGAAGGTATAGCGGCGCTAAAAATAGCGCTGCTATACCCACAGCGCACCTCCCGCCCCAGTGTGAAAGGGGCCTTATAGTACAAAGGTTATGACGGGTCACCTCTTTTTTTTGGGTTCTTACAAAAAGTTGATGTTATTTTAAAGGTTAAAGCGGAGTTCCACCGGAAAAAAAAAAAAAATTAAAAGTCAGCAGCTACAATTACCGCAGCTGCTGACTTTTAATATATGGACACTTACCTGTCCAGGGCGCCCACGATGTCGGCACCCAAAGCCGATCTGTCCCTCGGCTCTCAGGTGTAGGCGCCACCATCTTCAGTAAGGGAATCAGGAAGTGAAGCCTTGCGGCTTCACTTCCTGGTTCCCTACTGCGCATGCGCGTGTCGCGCTGCACGATCCCACTGGTCCCTGCTGTCTTCTGGGACCTGTGTCTCCCAGAAGACAGCGGGGGGATAGAGGAGGCGCCGGACGTGCCGTGGCGATCTATGCCCGGAAGTGGGAGCAAATACCTGTATTAGACAGGTATCTGCTCCCTCCTCCCCCTTGAAAGGTGACAAATGTGACACTGGAGGGGGGGGATTCCGAAAAGTGGAAGTTCGATTTTTGGGTGGAACTCCGCTTTAAAGAGGAACTGCAGTCTGCTCACATAGATTGTATAAAAAACATCTTTGCCATTCTGAAGCTTCCCCCCCCCAACCACTTTGCATATTATTTTACATATACTGTGATTCTGTACTTGCCAAACATGCTGCAGAAATCTCCCTCCACAGAGTCTGGCTGCATCCATTTTAACTGTGGGCAGCTGAAGCTGCTGCCTGTTCACTTCCTGGATTTACACAGAGGGACACCCCCAGCTCTGCAGCTCTCATTGGCCCTCTTATGACTCACCCCCCTTCCTGCATGGCAAACTCTCATGAGAGTGATAGAGAGAGCTGTGCATGATGTCATAAGCCTAGGCTAATGACCAGACAAGAAACAGGAAGTGGGCTGTATAAGGGATTTACTGGCAGAAAAAAAATGTTTTACTATCCAAAGTTAAGACAACAACAAGAGCAGAAGATTTAATAGATGGAAAGATAAAAAAATGACTGAAGGTCCGCTTTAAGGGACATTGAAGAGAAAGCAACCATAAAAACGGATTGTGCGTCCAGGCTCTAGTGACACAAGAACATTTTCATTTTCTGCCGTTTCACATAATAATTTGTATTTCCTAGCCAAGCTTTTGTTTTCAGCAGAAAGGAAACCCTTTCCCATGTTAATAGCAGTAATCTCAATAAACCTTTCTCCTTCCATGTCATATTTTCCCGCAGAAATTGCTGCTTTCACATACTGGAAGGTTTCATAATTATTAGTATCCTCCACTCAGCGTGGCAGTTTGAAGTGAAAGGACCATTTAAAAGGAAGACCTTGGGTTGTTCCCCGGAATGGTCCTTTCATTTGAACGGTAATGTTTGCCTGACAGGGGCACCGCAAGATTTAATTAGACTTTGTCCCCATGCAAATCACTGCTCTGGTCTGAGCTCGAAAAATGGGTAGCTGAAATTATCCAAAATATCAAAGCTTCATGAAGCTGCAATATTCCTCCAGAAACACAGGTATAGATGAATGTTGCCTTTCTATACCTTTGAAAGTCAAAGCTTTTAAAAAGGAACTTTAAAAACTAATTTTAGTTATACAGTATAAGTATATATACTGAGTAAGGGTTACAGCCCAATTCTAGGCTCTTCGGTCTTCCCACAAGTGACGTCCCCTGGAGACTCCCCCATTGTGTGTGCTATTAAGATCTCCTGATCTTCAGGGCTGGGTGGTCCTCAGAGATGCGAAGAGCACCTGGACCTCAGCATCAATACACTATGAATGAAGAATGATGTGGTGCAGGTTCCTCTGGGGTGGAGCCATGGTGCCCTGCATTTATAGTATTTCCTCTGTCTTTTGGGTTGAATGATGCTGGGACATCTTGTGGTGAAAAAGAAGCACTGCGCATGGGACAGCGCCTCATTTAAAGGAGAAGTATGGGATGGGTTAAATAACTGGTACATATTACATTAGTTACATATCGTCGGCTAATGTTTTTTTCCTACCTCTTTTAGTTTTTACAGTGTAGCGGGGGATTCCTTTAAGGCCTCAGAGACTACTGTACCCATAACCCCACTGGACACCCAGGGTGCATTGCCCCGCGCAAAGACTGCTGGGGTGGACTTTATAAGAAAAAAGCGGAGCCGGCTTCAGTCTCTTTGGACATTGCCCGCCCAGCAAGAGGAACTCTTTTCCGAGTCTGTGGTGATACAAGGCCTGAAGCCTGGGCCTTTCTCCAAAGAGCCTTCCGCTCTCACCGAGGAACCTGAGGGATGTCTCTCGATACTGTAGCCGCACCGTTACCTGGAGGACTGAAGACTTGGATGTCGTGAGACCTGTGTGCCGAGACACAGCAGCAGAAGATACGGACACGGACTGGTCCGGTTGGGTGAGAGAGCACCTGCTCAGAGAACTACATAGGATCTCTAGGCCCCATAACTGTTACCCTGAGTTTTCATTAGTGTTGCGCTGTGCCCCGGAGAGACAGTGCATCGGAGCAGCTTTAGAGATTGCCTTAATTCACCAAGTTATAAAAACCCCTTTACCCTGTGGATTACAGTATTTCTTCAACAAGTGCACCACCGTTTTTTTTGCTAGCGAAGATTTTCACCTACAGAACTTCTACATAGTACAGTCAGGCCTGACTTAGCGTAGACATTGCTGGGCGCCATCTTTGCCCACGAGGGAGAATAGCTGCAGCGGGGACCGTTAGATTTATGCACCATACTGTATATCTGTTTGTCTTTTGAGATACTCTTTTATTGCAGGGCTCTGCACATGATATGCATCCTGTTGATTATATGCTTACCTAACAATCTGGGTAAAACTTCAAAGGTTAAGTATACTGGTGTTTGTGTCATTTACTTTGCAGAAGAGACGGGTAAAGATAGCTATACTCTATTGCTGTGTGTGTGTTCTATAATAGGATTGTGTCTCCGTGAGTTGCAGGTTACCCAATCCTATCATCTCCTACTAGCTGTGCCAAGGGAGGTCAGAGCAAATTCCCGGGGGTTGACAGGGTGCATTACAGGGGCCCAAAAGTTATACCGGCAGCCCTCTTAACTGGGTGTACCACTATAACAGCATGTGCACATGAACTTTCCTTCTGCTGGCAAAAACGGTCCACTTTCAGTTTGAAAAGTTCTCAGGGGGTGTGAACATCTCCACCAACACACCAACACACCCCCTGCCTCTGTCCCCCCTCCCCTAAGAGACGTGTCTGTGCTGATAGATAGGGAGGGGGGGAGGGAGGAGGGAGGAGGGAGAAGGGAGAAGGAAGGGGGGAGCAGCTACGCTCTGTGAAGTCTCAGAAACAAGCAGAGGGAGGAGAACCGACATCAATCAAACAAAATGACAGGAAAAGGGGTAGATCCAGACTCTATATTCACACCATTGTCAGGATGATGCTGTATGAAAGACTGTAGAACCTCCCACAGGTATTTATCTTGATTTTAACAGAATGGGGGCACTTCTGAGAGGGCTGGGAGGGTTTATACATATCAGCAGCTCACATAGAAAAGATTTAAGCAAAAAAAAAAGAAAACCCATACTTCTCTTTTAAAGCAAGTCTTCACTCCAAAAATGTTTTTTACCCCACTGCAAATCTGTTTTTTTTTAAAGTTATACTAAAGGAAAGATTTAACCCCTTGGCCTCCGGAAGATTTACCCCCCCCCCCCCCCCTTTCTGACCAGCTTTGCAACACTTTTTTTGCGATACTGTACTGCGTTACTTTAACTGACAATTGCCCGGTCGTGCAACGTTGTACAAAAAATAAAATTGGCATCCTTTTTTCCCACAAATACAGCTTTCTTTTGGTGGTGTTTGATAACCTCTGCGTTTTTTTTTTTTTTGCGCTATAAACAAAAAAAAGACGGACAATTTTGAAAAAAAAAACAAACAAGATTTTTTACTTTCTGCTATAAAACATATCCAATAATTAAAAAAAAAAAAAATCTAATTTCTTGATCAATTTAGGCCAACATGTATTCTCCTAAATATTTTTGGTAAAAAAAAAATCCAAATTGGTTTGCGCAAAAGTTATAGCACCTACAAACTATGGGATATTTTTATTTATTTATCTTTTTTTACTAGTAATGGTGGTGATCAGCGACTTATAGCGGGACTGCGATATTGCGGCAAACAGTCGGACACTAACTGACACTTTTTGGGGACCAGTGACACTAACACAGTGATCAGTGCTAAAAAATATGCACTGTCACTGTACTAATGACACTGGCTGGGAAGGGGTTAAACATCAGGGGCGATCAAAGGGTTAAATGTGTGCCTAGCCAGTGTTTTAGACAGTGTACTGTGGGAGGTGCTTTTGCTAGGGGAAGGCATGGATCCATGCTCCTGCTTTGCAGAGACACAGGATCCATGCCTTCCCTCTTGTCAGAACAGTGATCTGCCTTGTTTACATGGCTCTCTGCCTAACCTAATGCTCCTGTCAGAACAGTGATCTGCCTTGTTTACATGGCTCTCTGCCTAACTCGGTGGGTTCCGGCGGATATCGAGTCCGCGATACCCACAGATCAGCTCCCGCTGTGTATAATCACAGCAGGAGCAGGGCGCTGGCGGCGCACATGCGCGCCCCCTACTTCGCAAGTGGCGGATCACGTACTAGGTACGTGACACGGCGCAGCAGAGCCAACTTGCTGCTATATATGTAAGTTATACGGATGGCAAGTGGTTAAAAAAAAAAAAAAAGAATAACAAACATGTTACACTTACCTGCTCTGTGTAATGGTTTTGCACAGAGCAGCCCCGATTCTCTTCTTTTTGTGTCCCCTGCTGGCGGTCCTGACTCCTCCCCCCTGCCAAGTGCCCCTCAATAGCAAGCCTCTTGTTATGGGGGAACTCAAGCTGCCCCACTACCGAGCTGCGCTCTGTGCGTCCATTCACACACGGAGCGCAGCTCGGCCCCCTCCTCTGCTTTCTCTTCTCCTTGTTGGCTCACTGGCTGTGATTGACAGCAGCAGGAGCCAATGGCTATATATATAAAAAAATATGTGGTGTAGTGCTGCCAGAATAATGGTGTTTAAACCCGTATAAAGTGTAAATATTATATGCAAACCAAGATGAACCTAAAAAAATTTACCTAAAATTACACAATACAATCTACAATAAGTGCTCAATAAATGTCCATCAATAAAAATATTCAGTCTATGAAGAAATTGCTTCCAATAAATTGGCGCTAGTGACCATCCTTGACAGTAAGTGACCCACTCCACTGTGACATACTGTATGTGGTCAGCTTCTTCTATTACAACACCTCGTGCTCCTCCCAGTCTCCCAAAACTCTCACCTCCACTATGGAGAGTAGGGGCTTACATCAATCGAATCCTCCAGGCTGCCAGCTCCCAGGATCAGGAATACTGCCATAGTGTAGCATAATAAGTAAAATGGCAAATTTATTTAGCAGGAATCACACTCACATATTAAATACATAAAAAAAGCCCTAAACCTGTGTAAAGCACAGAATACCGGACTTCTTCCTACGTCACTTCTGGTCTGCGCTGTCACGCGTTATGTCGCGGTTACGTGATTTCATCAGGGGGCTATGTGAGCCAATAAGGAGAGAGAGACCCTGAACAGCCGCTTCTCTCATGCACACCCCTGGATCAAGATGGGGCTCGGGTAAGTATAAGGGGGAGGGAGGGCTGCACCCAGATCTTTTTTGTTTTTACCTGAATCACCCAGGTAAAAAACCTTGAGCCTTTAGAACCACTTTAACTCCCTGCAGCTGCCTCCCAGCAGCCCTTTAAGTGGTTTTAATGCCAGGAAGCAGCTTCCTGATCACATAATTACATGATGTGGTGATGCTTCCTCAGGGGTGGGGCCATGGTGCCCTGAATTCACAGTATCTCCTCTGTCTTCTGGGTTGAATGACACTGGGACATCTTGTACTGAAAAAAGAGGTACTGCATGGGACAGCTCCACATTAAAAGCAGACCTTCATTCCAAAAATTGTCTTTTCACCACTGCAAACCTGTTCATTATTTATCTCCCATAACAGCTTCAACTCCTCTGGGAAGGCCGTCCACAAGGTTTAGGAGTGTATCTATGGGAATGTGTGACCTTTCTTCCAGAAGCACACTGATGTTGGAGGCCTGGCTTACATTCTCTGCTCTATTTCATCCCAAAGTTGCTCTATCAGGGTTGAGGTCAGGCAGGCCAGTCAAGTTCCTCCAACCCAAGTGGCGGAAAAAAAAGATTAAAGGTCAGGAGGCAGCTTCCTGGTCAGGTTATCGCTGTGACTGGCTGTTCCAGTGGAACAGAATAAAGACATGGATGAGCGAGTTTGGGGTGGAGGAACTTGACTGGCCTGCACAGAGTCCTGACCTCAACCTGATAGAACACCTTTGGGATGAATTAGAGCAGAGACTGCAAGCCAGGCCTTCTTATCCAACATCAATGCTCTTCTGGAAGAATGGTCAAACATTCCCATAGACACACTCCTAAACCTTGTGGATGGCCTTTCCAGAAGAGATGAAGCTGTTATAGCTGCAAAGGGTGGGCCAACTCAATATTGAACCCTACGGACTAAGACTTGGGATGCCATTAAAGTTCATGTGCGTGTAAAGGCAGGTGTCCCAATACTTTTGACAATATAGTGTATATCCTATTTACTTTTTTACATTTCTTCAGTTACTTCCTAGTTTACAAGGCTAGGCAAATGATGTCATACATCCCAAAAGGGGAGGAGAGGAGGAGGGTTTTTTTTTCTCAGCTAAGCACACTCTCCCGCATGCATGCCCGAGCTAAGGGCAGATGGATTCCAGGAAGTAAATGCTACATGAATCACTTGCTCAAGATGGCCACAGCCATAAACGCTAGGGGGGGATGTTTTTCAACGTGATTTCTCAACAAAATAAAGCATGGAGACATGGATGGATGGGTGAGTTTACGTTGAATATTAAAAACAAATTAAGTAATGTTTTTGGTTTGTGGTGCTCAGATACAGTGAAGATCCGCTTTAACTGCCCCTGGCCCTGCTGGCCCCTCCCACCAGCCATGATCTGCCTGCATTGCACAGAGAATCACAGAGACAATGTGATAATGTCACAGGGTCCAAAATAAGGTATGTAATGAAAACTGTTGTATTTCATAATATTATTAGCATGTTAATGAAAGGGCTGGGATGAACCAGGAAAGGCAAAATACAAGCGGATGAATCTTCAGCTTTAAGCTGTCAGTCTGACCGAGGCACACTGGTCAGTGAATCTCCCTCTTGCTTAGTAAGGCTGAGTAGCCTCAGTAGGCAGTCGGAGATGAGACCAGCAGGGTGCCTATGTACCGGCAAATGTAAACTCTCAAGAGGCCTGCTGAGAACGCTTTAACACTTTTTGGTCTTTTATTGAACTCATCTCTCCGATTGGCCGTCAGCTCTGCTTGTGGTCAATCTGGGCCTTTTCCTTGAATACAAACCTGTTCTTCCTTTAGTCCAGGAAACTCTCAGCACTTTTCTAGAGGGAAAAAAGTGTAGCGCCCCTTTACTTTTCAGGGGTGCTATGCGCCTAAATTTAGGGGTTGGTCTGAGCTGGTAGTCAGGCTCAGACCACTTTGATTGTTAGGCATTTGCTTCTGCCTATGTGATGCTGCCTGGTGTATGGTTCCCTGTGGCCTGTAGGTGGTGCTGCCATATCAGGTCAGGGTTGAATCATAGGTGACATTGCTACGCCTTAGGGTGTCCTCTCTCGGCAGCAGTACAGTGGGCGTGGTCAACCTGCTGTGCATGCCGGGAGAGGGTACATAAGGGGCAGACGCCATCTTTCGGGAGGAGTGGAGGAGGAGAGTGTGACAGACACACGTACCCCACCTTCGGTGGCCCTTATGGCCAGGGGTGCGTGTGGGTGTGATGAGTCCCAGGCACCTTTAGCCTGGGGCTGCAACCCTACCAGTAGGCCCAGCACCTTTAGCTAGGGCCTACCCCCGAAAGAAGAGTCCCAGGGTGCCCGGGAGGGGATGACCCGTTCTAGACGAGAGGGAACCAGGAGTTTCGGTGAAAGGAGTCACCGCCTCGGATGAGACCTGGTTACCTACTAGAGGGATTCAAAGATGCGCCACAGGCCTTGTGACGTGCTTCAGTTGCACCTTGTTCTACTGTTGCAAGCGCCAGGAAGTTCGGGACTTGGAACTGTTCCTGATCGTATCCCAAGGAAACCTAAGTGAATATTCAAGCATCACTCCGGCTGCTAGGACTGTGAGAGAGGACTATCCGGGTGAGCTAAACCCACTCGGGTGATGACAATTCTACTAGTTTGTGCCTGGACCTAATTTCCCAAGTTTGCTATTCTTTCTTAGGGACTTAGACCCCTTTAACACCGGGGTGGTTTGCAAGCGCTATTTGTTTGGCTGCTGTTTCTCCAGTGTGAAATCCCGAGGGCTTTCACACTGGAGCGGTGCGCTAGCAGGACAGCTCCAAAAGTCCTGCTAGCAGCATCTTTGGAGCGGTGTGTTTACCGCTCCTTTACCGCTCCTGCCTATTGAAATCAATGGGACAGCGTGGCTATACCGCCGGCAATGAGCCTCTGCAGAGGCGCATTGCTGGCGGTATTAACCCTTTTTCGGCCGCTAGCGGGGGTTAAAACTGCACCGCTAGCGGCCGAATACCACCGCTATTCCGACGGTATAGCGCCGCTAAAAATAGCAGCGCTATACCACCAGCGCACCTCCCGCCACAGTGTGAAAGGGGCCTTATGTACACACAATCGTTTTTTCCGATGAAAAAAGACCGTTGGACTTTCTTCATTGGAAAAAAACGATCGTGTGTGGTCCCCATCGGTCTTTTTTCCATCTGTGTAAAAAAATAGAACATGCTTTAAATTTTGCTGATGGAAAAAAAAAAAAAAAAGCGATCGGAGAAAAAACCCACGCATGCTCAGAATCAAGTCGACGCATGCTCAGAAGCATTGAACTTCATTTTTCTCGGCACGTCGGAGTGTTTTATGTCACCGCGTTTTGGACGGTTGGAATTTTGTCTGATGGTGTGTAGGCAAGACTGATGGAAGTCAGCTTCATCGGAATTCCGACGGAAAAATCTATCGGATTTTATTTCATCGGAAATCCAATCGTGTGTACAGGGCATTAGAGTTGCTGCACAGACTTGACATTCGAGGTTATAATCACTTTATCATTTTCAGGTGCTGCTGACATAGAAATATGAAATCTCAACATCTATTGCCTCTTGTTCTCAACGAACAGTTTTATCTACTTATACGCTACTATAAGCCTTGTTTTTACAGAACCATAATAAATTAAAGGGTACGAGAAAGTTGCCCACACAGAAATAACCTAAAACTTGTAGCCCTCTGTTCCTAAAATTGGGGCTATAATGTAAATTTAGTGTAGCGCCCCTTTACTTTGAGGGGTGCTATGTGCCTAAATTTAGGGGTTGGCCTGAGCTAGTAGCCAGGCTCAGACCGCTTTTATTGATAGGTTCTGTTACTTTGTTTCTGCAGGTGTTGTACTGGTGTGCAGTTCCCTGTGGCCTGTAGGTGGCGCTGCCATGACAGGTCAGGGTTGAACCACTGGTGACAGTGCTATGCCTTAGGGTGTCCTCTCTCGGCAGTAGTACGGTGGGTGTGGTCGACCTGCTGTGCATGCCGAGAGAGGATACATAAGGGCAGACGCCGCCTGGAGTTGAGTGTTCCGGAATTCGGGTCGCGTGACCTGGCCCTCCAGGCCAGGGGTCCGCGTGTGCATCGGTCCCAGGCACCTTTAGCCTGGGGCTGCAGCTTCGCCATTGGGTCCAGCACCTTTAGCTGGGGCTCATACCTAAGAGGAGGAATCCCAGGGTGCCCCTGAGAGGGGACCCGCTCTAAAAAGAGGAGACCGGGGGAGGACCTTTCTGAGGGACCGGAGAGAGTTCACGGAGAAAGAGAGGCCCAGTGAACTTCTGGAGGGATTCCACTATTCATCTAAGGCCTTGTAATGTGCAGCAACTTGCACCTGTTCTTGAGTTACAAGCGCTGAGAAGTTCGGGGCTCAGAGATTCTGTGGCAGAGAATCTCCCAATCGTATCTTCAAAGAAACCTAAGTGAACACCCGAGTGTCATTCCGGTTGCTAGGGGACTATCCGGATAAGCAGAGACACTGGGGATTGAGTGGTGAGATTAAGTGCCGCGTGCCTGAACCTGCCTCCCATTTCCTTTATTCTTTAACTTCAACTTTCCTATTCAGTTTTCAGCATAAAGAAAATAAACCTTCCTTCATTAAGGTTTAACCTTGTCTGGACATTGGCCTTATTGGTGCACCTACAATAGACTCTTCCCTACACTCTGGGGGTGAGAACCAGCTGAAGGGAGGTAACTCGCTGCGGGACCCAACAATTGTGAACATCGCTTAACCTCTTCAAACAAGAGGGAACGGGCATATAGCACGGTGTGCCTTATCTCACAAGTGAGCCAGGTGAGAAAAAGGTCCGTGTGCTACATTTGTTTTTGGCTGAGCTGTAAACAGCTCTGATTGATTGTATATAGTTTATTTGGTTTCTGCCTTGAACTTGGCTAGTTGTGCATTTCTCACTGTTGCCAGTAGGTGTCACTGGTACCACAGGCCAGGATGAGAATTACAACAAGCTGAGCTGTAATGAATAGTCTCTTTTTTCCAGAAACAGCCCAGTAGGAGGTTCTTGGCCGCTGTGCATTCTGGGAGAGGGTATTTATGGGACAGACGCCATGTGCTGACCCTCTTCTTACCTCGGGACCCTTCTGGCCTGAGGCTGTGTTGCTGCAAGTAGGCCCAGAAGCCTGTCTGGGGCCTACTAATCCTTAGGTGGTTCTAGGCTGTCTTGCCTGTTTGGAAGAAGTCGTGCCAAGCTGAGGAGCTCCAGGGGAGGACCCTTGCTGGAGTGAACCAGGATGAAGGCTGGTCTCTCAGGAGGGCCTGGGGACTCAGCAGGAGGACGCACCTACATCTAACCTATCCTCACAGTACTGCCGGATGGCTTAAAGGTTCTGGTACTGTGAAGCTGATCTACAATTCTAATTCAAGGTAACTAACTCCTGGCTGCCAAGTCTGTGAGAGAGACTTATCAGGAGTTCTACTCAGAGGCGGCTCTCTAATTAGGCAAATTAGGCGGTTGCCTAAGGCCTCGCACTCGCAGGGGCCTCGCGGTTGCCTAATTTGCCTGTGATCAATACTAATGTCGGCGTCATCGGATCTCTCTATCACCCCTCTCTCTTTCTCACCTCCTCCTCTCTCCCCCCCTCTTGCATTGGCTGAATATGTCTGATGGGTGAGGAGGGTGCCCCGGAAGTGGTGCTGATCGCCTGTGTGCTAGATCCATGCATTTTCTGCAGCCATTTTTTTGCTTGAATTATTTTTCCCATTATGGGCGTGAGTGGGGCCTCATGTCTAAGTTTTGCCTAAGGCCTCACAAAGCCTAGAGCCGCCTCTGGTTCTACTGGCTGCTATGTCCTGTGAGAGAGACTTATCCGTGAGTGCTACTGGCTGCTAAGTCTGTGAGAGAGACTTATCAGGAATGCTACTGGCTGCTAAGTCCTGTGAGAGAGGCTTATCCAGAAAACCATACTGGTTGCTAGGTCTGTGTGAGAGGCCTATCCAGGTATCCAAGATCTGCTGAAAAGAAAGCTGTTTTTGTCCTTTGGATTCAAGGAGTCCGCAAGTGATCTGCTAAAGGTATCTGAAACCTCCCCTAACCCTCTATCCTACTACTACTTCCAAGTTCTTCATTAACCACTTCCCGCCCAGTCAATAGCGAATTGACGTCCGGGAAGTGGTTGCAATATCGATACTGGACGTCATATGACGTCCTGCAGGATATTGCCTTGCGCGCGCCCGCGGGGGCGCGCAGCGCGGTGATCGGGGACGGCATGTGTCCCTCGGACACAGCGCTTCCCCGATCACGGTAAACAGCCAATTTCATTGGCTGTTTACCATGTGATCGGCTGTGTCAAAGTCACAGCCGATCACCTGTCAAAACAAACTCGGCGGCGCGCTCCGTGCGCGCCGCCACAGGCTTGCAGAGCGGGGATCGGGGAAGGCGAGTGTCCCTTGGACACAGCGCGTCCCCGATCAGAGTAAACAGCCAATGAATTGGCTGTTTACCACGTGACCGGCTGTGTCCAATTACAGCCGGTCACAAATGTAAACAAACTCCACAGGAGTTACTACCTGATCCCTGCTCTCTCCTCACACACCGATCTGTGAGGAGAGAGAGAAGAGATCAGTAAGTTAGCTCAGTGTAGTTTGTCTACATAAGTTTACAGTGCACAACACGCCCCCCCCCCATAAAGAGGACCTGTCACACAGCCCAGCACATCAATCAGCCCATCTGTCAATCAGCCCATCTGTCAATCAGCCCATCTGTCAATCAGCCCATCTGTCAATCAATCAGCCCATCTGTCAATCAATCAGCCCATCTGTCAATCAATCACCCCACCTGTCAATCAATCACCCCATCTGTCAATCAATCAATCAGCCCATCTGTCAATCAATCAGCCCATCTGTCAATCATCTGTCACAGGCCCACCTCCATCAGTACCGCCATTGGCACCGCCACACAGGCTACCAGTACCGCCATCGGTACCAGTACCACCACCAGTACCGCCACCAGGCCCAGCATCTATACTGCCACACAGGCCCGCTACCAGTATCACCACTAGTGCCGCCATTGGTGCCACCACCACCTGTACCGCCATCGGTACCATCACCACCCGTACCACCACCACCTGTACCGCCATCGGTACCACCACCACCTGTACCGCCATCTGTACCACCACCACCCATACCGCCATCGCTACCACCACCACCCGTACCGCCACCTGTACCGCCATCGGTACCGCCACCACCACCACCACCCGTACCGCCATCGGTACCACCACCACCTGTACCACCATTGGTACCACCACCACCCATACCACCATCGGTACCACCACACAGGCCCACCACTAATACCTCCATCGGTACTACCACACAGACCGCCACCACTACCACCAGCAGTACCATTACACAGGCCCACCAATAAGCACTGCCATAATGTCCCAAAGGGTTTACACACCTGAGGAGGCATATGCCATTCTTGCCATGTCGGATGATGAGAGCAGCGGGGAGCTCCCATTATCCGATTCTGGTTCGGAATACGAGCCAGTGGAGGATAGTGGCTCAGAGTCCGAGTCCCCGGAGGAAACCGTCCCTCCCAAAAGAATGCGATCGGCACCAAGATCAGCACCAAGATCAGGAGAACTGCCCACCACCAGCAGCGCCATACCCCAGGAAGAGGAGCCCAGTACAAGCAATGGAAATGCACGCCCAACCCGAAGAATCCAGCCCCAATCCTACCTTCCCGATGCCCTGGCAAACCCCTTATGGTTGCCTGCCAACTCAGGATCCGCTATCATCCCCCCTTTCACCGCACAGCCAGGTGTGCAGCCCGACACTACAAATTTTTCTAAATTTGATTATTTTTGTTTATTTTTCCCACAAGATTTGCTGCAGAATATAGTGGATCAAACGAATCTGTATGCATCCCAATTTATTGCTGCCAACCCCGATTCTTCCTACGCCCGCATGTTCCAGTGGCGGCGTCTAACATTGGAGGAATTTAAATTATTTTTGGGCCTTATGTTCAATATGGGGCTTACAAAAAAGAACGAAGTCCATTCATATTGGTCCAAACGCCCTATCCAACACATGCCCATATATTCCGCTGTCATGTCCAGGAAAAGATACGACATGATTATGCGCTTTCTCCACTTCAATGACAATTCACAGTGCCCTCTCCGAGATCATCCCAACTACGACAAATTGTACAAGATACGCCCCCTAATCAATGCCTTTTCCCAGCGATTTGAAGAAGTTTTCATCCCAGACCAAAAAATTTGTGTGGACGAGTCCCTCGTACATTTCACCGGCCGACTGCAGTTCAAGCAGTACATACCAAGCAAGAGAGCCAGGTATGGGTTAAAATTAAATAAATTATGTGATCGAGCCACTGGATACGTCTGCAAATTCAGGATCTACGAAGGCAAAGACTCCCAGCTCCAGCCCCGTGATTGCCCCACATATATTGGAACCAGTGGGAAAATTGTCTGGGAGTTGGCATACCCCCTGTTCGGAAAAGGTTACCATTTATATGTTGATAATTATTATACCAGCCTGCCCCTTTTTCGCCACCTTTACAGTAAACAAACCCCGGCCTGCGGTACCTTCAAAAAAAAACGGAAGGGATTCCCACAAAATTTATTGACAAAAAAATTGCGACCTGGAGAATCGGCATCCATGAGGAACGAGGAGGTGTTGGCCATGAAGTGGAGGGACAAGAAAGAAAGATGTCCACATCCTCTCTACGATCCACAACGACACCATGGTGGAGATCCCAAGAAGACGCGGCTCCATTGTAAAGCCTGAATGTGTCCACGACTACAATTTGTACATGGGGGGGGGGGGTGGATTTAAACGACCAGATGCTACAGCCCTACTTATCAACCAGAAAGTCCCATTATTGGCACAAAAAAGTTGCGTTTCACCTGTTTCACATGGCCCTTTTTAATTTGTTTGTCTGCTACCAAAAAGCAACTCAAAATCACCGACTCCACTACCTCCAATATATCGAAGATATCATCGATGCCCTCATTTACCAACAAGATCCCGCCCCAGGAAGCATTCGCTCTGATAGTGTGAGTCGGCTTCACGAGCGACACTATCCCTTTAGCATCCCCCCCACAGAATCTGGAAGAAGACGCCCAAAGAAATGCCGTGTATGCAGCAGAGGAGGAGTAAGAAGAGACACCAGCTATTATTGTCCCGATTGTCCCTCCCAACCTGGCCTGTGCATCGGAAATTGCTTCAAAAATTATCATACATCCATTAGTTCCCCTTATTATTAACAGACTGCCACTTCCCTATTTGCCTGCTACCATGTTACTAACTACCTTCCATGTTAATTAACTGACCCTGGCCTGTTTACCGACGATGCCTCTGCCTGCCGATTTAAACCACGTGACTTCCACGTGTACCGACCTTGGCCTGTTAATCGACCATGTTTTTGCCTGCCACTTGGACTGATCTTTTGGCCATCTACTTTTAGTACACAGGGGTCTCACATATGTGAGGGGCTTCAGAATAGCGTTCTGAGTAGAGAAAACCAGTTTTTCGTTTTCTGTGCTCCAAGAACAGGGTCTGGTTGCCCGGAGGCTTCAAAGCGATTTGGGTGGGAGAAGCCTCTACCCCTGTCCCCCTGGCCCTAAGCTTGATGGTCCTTCCTGCTGCCTGGACCAATAATTTGGCTGTGCTGACCATATTACTGCCTGTAATGACCCATGACATTATGGACCATGTTTCTTCCTGCTGCTTGGACCAATACTTTGGCTGTGTTGACCATATATCTGCCTGCTGCCTCTACTGACTTTGGACAGCATTTCTGCCGGGACACCTCTGCCTGCTACCTGGACCTGTGTTTTGGCTGTGCTCTGGCTGTGCTGACAGTATCTCTGCCTGTGCGAACTATGGACAGTATTCCTGCCTGCTGCCTGGATGATTGCTTTTGCTGTCGCTGACCTCATCCCTGCCTGCTGCCTGGACCGATGCTCTCCTCTGTGGACCACTGCACTTCTAAAACCACAGGTAATCTTTTGTTATTTGGTATGTACCTGCTATGTGTTAGATATATGAAGGGCCTTCAAAAATGTGATCAGTAGTCAGAAAATGATATGTGCAATTAATGCTGCTAGAATGCCTGGAGGTGCTACTTGGATGTTGGGCCTCTGTATGTGGCCAGGCTGTGTAAAAGTCTCAAACATGTGGTATCGCCATACTCAGGAGGAGTAGCAGATTGCATTTTGGGGTGTAATTTTTGCTATGTACATATTATGTGTTAGAAATATCTTATAAATTGACAACTTTGTGTAAAAAAAATGCATTTTAATTTTTTCTCCACATTTTCCAAAACCTTCTGGAAAAAATGAACCGTTCAAAAGACTCATAATGCCTCATAGATTATACGTTGGGGTGTGTGCTTTCAAAAATGGGGTCATTTTGTGGAAAATTCTATTGTCCTGGTGCTCCAGGGCCTTCAAAATTGTAATAGGTGGTTGAGAAAGGATATGTGCGATTTATGCTTGTAGAACGCCTGAAAGTGCTACTTCAATGTTGGGCCTCTGTATATGGCCAGGCTGTGTAAAAGTCTCACACATGTGGTATCGCTATACTCAGGAGGAGTAGCAGAATGCATTTTGGGGTGTTATTTTTGCTATGTATATGCTATGCGTTAGAAATATCTTATAAATGGACAACTTTGTGTAAAAAAAATGCATTTTCATTTTTTCTCCACATTTTCCAAAACCTTCTGGAAAAAAATCAACCGTTCAAAAGACTCATAATGCTTCATAGATTATACGTTGGGGTGTGTGCTTTCCAAAATGGGGTCATTTTGTGGAAAATTCCATTGTCCTGGTGCTCCAGGGCCTTCAAAAGTGTAATAGGTGGTTGAGAAAGGATATGTGCGATTTATGCTTGTAGAACGCCTGAAAGTGCTACTTCAATGTTGGGCCTCTGTATGTGGCCAGGCTGTGTAAAAGTCTCACACATGTGGTATCGCTATACTCAGGAGGAGTAGCAGAATGCATTTTGGGGTGTCATTTTTGCTATGTATATGCTATGCGTTAGAAATATCTTATAAATGGACAACTTTGTGTAAAACAAATGCATTTTCATTTTTTCTCCACATTTTCCAAAACCTTCTGGAAAAAAATGAACCGTTCAAAAGACTCATAATGCCTCATAGATTATACGTTGGGGTGTGTGCTTTCCAAAATGGGGTCATTTTGTGGAAAATTCCATTGTCCTGGTGCTCCAGGGCCTTCAAAAGTGTAATAGGTGGTTGAGAAAGGATATGTGCGATTTATGCTTGTAGAACGCCTGAAAGTGCTACTTCAATGTTGGGCCTCTGTATGTGGCCAGGCTGTGTAAAAGTCTCACACATGTGGTATCGCTACACTCAGGAGGAGTAGCAGAATGTATTTTGGGGTGTAGTTGCAATTATGCATATGCTGTGTGAGAGAAAAAAAATGTTAATATGAGCAGTTTGTGTAAAAAAAAAAAAAAAAAATTAATTTTCCCAAGAATTGTGGGAAAAAAATACAACTTCAAAAAACTCACCACGCCTCTTAGTAAATACCTTGGACTGTCTACTTTCCAAAAAGGGGTAATTTTGGGGTATTTGTACTTTCCTCGCTTGTTAGTGTCTCAAGAAATGAGATATCCCTTCAGTACATCAGGCGTGATCAGATGTGATACATTTTCAGTGATTGCCACCATAGTTTGTAGACTCTATAACTTTCACAAAGACCAAATAATATACACTAATTTGGGTTCATTTTACCAAAGATATGTAGCAGTATACATTTTGGCACAAATTTATGAAGAAAAATTAGTTATTTGCAAAATTTTACAATAGAAACTAAAAAAAAGTGTTTTTTTAAAAAAAAATTGCTGTTTTTTTGCTTATATCGCAAAAAATAAAAAACCCAGTGGCGATTAAATACCACCAAAAGAAAGCTCTATTTGTGAGAAGAAAATGATAAAAATGTTGTTTGGATACAGTGTAGCATGACTAAGTAATTGTCATTCAAAGTGTGAGAGTACTGAAAGCTGAAAATTGGTCTGGGCGGGAAGGTGCATAAGTGCATGGTATTGAAGTGGTTAAAGCATTGAAAAATACTAAAGTGACTGGTGCCCACATTTGTTCTAAACTCCCCATTATAGCCATGGACTCAGCCCTGGGGTGAATGCAAGCTCGCTCCCTGTCTCTGGAGGTACCTTTTTGCCCCCAGTATACCCAGGGGGGCGCTACATTTTGGCGCCCAACGTGGAGCCTGGCGGAATAACTTTGCCTTTGTCCCTAGTAACCAACTGCAACTCAGGAATTTTGTCATGGCACCGTGGGGATTGTGAACTGTTTCTGCAAGTAAAGCCATTGAGACTGTTTCCAAAGTGTTGCACTTTTCACTGGGGAAGAACCAGAGAGTCTATGCTAAAGAGGGGTTCTGGACTTTGTCACTTTCTCCAGGAAACCAGGGGTTAATAGCAGATCGCATTTCTAACTGCGTAGGCTGCGGGTGGAGCCAAAAAAGCCTGGGAGCTACGTGACCAGGAGAGCAAGTGGGAGGAGTCGCTGTGTGAGACGCTGTGTGTGTGTCTGCCGCTGAAGAGAGAGAGTTGCTGTTACTACAGAGAAGATCAGAGCCCAGCTATGACTGAATTTTCTCTTGTGCAAACTACAGTGGGGTCCAAGATGTTCCCTGTCAGCCAGGGCTTGATCCTGGCCTAGGCCAACAAGGCCCAGGCTTAAGGCAGCACTTTGCAGGGGGGCAGCACAGAAAGAGTCCCTGCCGGCTTGCGCTACACTGTTAGTGTAGCGTCAGTCTTATGGGGCGGACTGGGCTGAGAGGCAAATTAGTCTAGTGCCCCCATAAAGCGGCCACACTGCTTCCTGTATGCGGGCAGCCGGCATTCCGCAACTGTGGGGGGGCGCTGCTTCTAATTTTGACTGTCCTATCATCCTGGACCACAAACCTTCCTCTCTGTGTTATATGTTTTCTGCTGCACTATTGGCATGGTTATATCTTCTTATTCCTCTCCATAAAATTATCAGAAATTTGTGCTTGAAGTAGAACTTCACTTCCTGCCCCATCGCCAAACAGGAAGAACAGGAAGTGAGAGTAAATTAAGGGAATCCTTTAACACCCCCCCCCCCCCCTCAGGCCCTCAGAACTAGTGTCCCCACTCAAAAAATTCAGGACGGGTCTTAAACAGAAAGGGGTGTGGCCTTGACAGGAAGGGTTGGGTCATATTTAAATTAGGGGGGTGCACAAGTTTAATCAGGCCTAGGGCAGCACAAAACCTAAAAACACTACTGCTGTCAGCACCGCTGCAAGTGCCATGCTGTCCGTAACCCTGCTAACAGATACCGGCATCCGCCTGAATCCGCATGGTCGTTTTGTGCTGTATACTGTTGGGGACAATGAAGCGCTGGGTATGTTATGTCACATGTGTGTAGGACTGGCCGTACATCCCCGTCCATTTGTTCGTTGCTTGCACTGCAGGGAGTACCTGTTTGCTGTGGAACACCCTACAATGCCGCCCCGTGCCTACAGAGTTGATTGGGCCACGGGTATTGCTACAGTGGAGTTCGCTGCTTTTGCTCCTGCTGGGAATTCTTCACTCGTCACGCCTGCTACTGTGATTGTTCCAGTTGATGATGTCGCTGCTACTGTTTCTAAAGTGCCCTCAGCAGACATCGCTATTGCTACTGTGCCCGCTGCACCTGTCCAGAAAAAGGTGGGCTATGTAAAGGCATCCCGGGGTCGAGGCCTACCCCAGAGACCACCAGAACTGGAACCAGAGGAAGGCATTACTCCTGAGAAATCCACGTCAGGAACTGGTGAGAAATCTGGGAAAAGCATTTCTGTGCGGTCAGTGTGTAACTATAGGCATGCAGAAGAATTAAGGGATTCTGAGCTGGATTCCTTGTCTGATTTATCTGGTGATGATGAACTGTTTGAAACCATGACACAAGAACTGTTGTGGGCTAATAGTGAGGATGTTGCTTCTGCCTTCACTTTCCCAGAATGGACAGCTTTATGCCCTGTACACACGATCGGATTTTCCGATGGGATAAAATCCGATGGAATTTTCCGTCTGAATTCCGTTCAAGCTGTCTTCCATCAGTCTTGCCTACACACTGTCAGTCCAATTTCCGACCGTCCAAAACGCGGTGACGTACAACACTACGACAAACCGAGAAAAATGAAGTTCAATGCTTCCGAGCATGCGTCGACTTAATTCTGAGCATGCGTGGGTTTTTTCTCTGTCAGAGTTCCACACAGACGATAGGAATTTCCTATCGTTTTTTTTTCCATCGGAAAAAAATAAAACATGTTCTATTTCTAAACACCGACGGAAAAAAATCCGATGGGGCCCACACACAATCGGAAATTCCGATGAAAAAAGTCCATCGGACTTTTTTCATCCGAAAATCCGATCGTGTGTACAAGGCATTAGACTTTGTGGAGACATCACCTAGTGAGGAAACGCCAAGTGTTACTAGTGAGTCTATAGCCTCGTACACACGGTCGGACTTCCATCGGACTTTTCCGTGGTTTTTTGTCCGAACGGAGTTGGTCGGGAACACCCATAGCATACACACGCTCTGACTTTTCTGCAAACTTTCCCAAAACTTTTTGCAACATCACGTGGTTTTCTGCTCTTTACCGCCACCCTTTGGCCAACCTCTGCTCTTGTTGGTTGATTTTAACATTAGTTGTTTAGTCCATCGGACAAAAGTCAGATGGTTTTCTGTACACACGGTCGGACTTTGCTCCATCAGACTTTTGTTGGGCAAAAGTTTGTCCGTTTGCAGACCCAACTTTTGTCCGATGAAAACAAAACCAAACGAAAAAAAGTTTGTCCGATGGAGCGTACACACGGCCGGATTGTTGGTCCAACTTGCTTAAAACAAAGTTTGTTGGGCAAAAGTCCGACCGTGTGTACGGGGCTTATGCCTAAAGTTATCAGTTCAGTTGAAACTAAAAAGTTGTCTGCTAAAGCCATGGTGCAAATGTCCAGGGGGGCGCTACATTTAAGTATAAGGAATTGAAGTTTATCCACTCGATATCTATTCACTCTTTTTCAATTCTGTTCATTGAGCACAGGAAAAGGCATAACGCCAATCCATTCCTTCAACGGCTGCTACTGTCACTGCATCATGAGCTTTAATAAAATATTCATTGGACATTATAGATTTCCACTGAGTAAAACCATGATGGTCCTGGAAACTAATGAGCACCTTGGGAGCTTAAATCGGTCTTCACTATGAGGCAGTCAAGAAAATGAACTTCCAACTGATAGAAAGTTCTTAAACCTTCCTTCCTATGGTAAATATTTGATGTCCAACTAAAAGTGATGGATAGAAAGAGTAGGACCTCAGGCTTAAGAGTGTTCTTTAGTGTTGTGATACCAATGGTAATGCTTCTGGTTCTGCTTCTAACCCTGAGACCTGACAGTACGACCCACCTCTTCAAATATGAATAGACCTGCACTTAATGACACTGTGACATTGGACATGATTTTCAGTGTCCATGGAAGGAGAAAGCTGGTAGCTAAAACATGACATGACAGTCTCTTTTCATCACACCCCTGGAAGGACCTCATGGAATTTCTGTCTTGTACATCTTGGTGTAAATTTTTTATAAGTATTTGATGTCCAACTAAAACTGATGGGTCATAATAGTAGAACCTAAAGTCAAATTCGTTTTTTGACACCGACAGTAATATTTCTGTTTCTGCTTCTAACCCTGAGGCCTGACAACAATGCCCCGTACACACGATCGGACCTTTACAACGGAATTCCATCGGAGAAAATTCGAACATGTTCTATAATTAAACTCCGATGGAATTCATCGGAATTTCTCCGATGGGGCACACACACGGTAGGAATTTCCGATGGAAAAAGTCCGTCTGACATTTTCCATCGGATATTCCTATCGTGTGTACAAGGCATTACACCTACCTCTTAAAATATGAATAGACCTATACTTAAAGACACTGGGAAAGCAGTGCACATTGGAGGGTACGAGCTGGTGGTGCGAGTGTCCATGCGAGGAAAAAGCTGGTAGCTAAAATATGACATGACAGTCTCTTTTCATCATACCCCTGGAAGGACCTTTAGAATTTTAGCCTTGCATCTTGGTGTAAATTTTTTTATAAATATTTGATGTCCAACTAAAATTGATGGGTTGAAGGAATAGGACCTAGGGTTCTTTAGTTATGTGACACCAACAGTAACATTTCTGGTTTTGCTTACAACCCTGAGGCCTGACAGGAAGACCCATTTCTTCAAATATGAATGGAACTACAATTAACGACACTGGGAAAACAGTCAACATTGGGCATGATCTTCAGTGTCCATGGAAAGAGAAAGCTGGTAGCTAAATAATGACATGACAGTCTCTATTCATCACACCCTTGGAAGGACCTCATGAAATTTTTATCTTGTATCTTGGGGTAGACATTTTGTAAATATTTAGTGTCCAAATAAAATTGATGGGCAGAAGGAGTAGGAACTAGGTGCTTTTTAGTTGTGTGACACCGACAGTAATATTTCTGGTTCTGCTTCAAACCCTGAGGCTTAAAGTGGTTGTAAACCCTTTTGGACTACTTCTACCTATAGGTAAGGCTTACCTATAGGTAGTGGAAATATCTCCTAAACGTGCGCCGTTTAGGAGTTATTTCACTTGTAGTCCGCCGAAAATCCCAACGGCGCATGCGCGGGGAAGAAATGAAACCAAGTGCCGTTTCTTCCCCAGCCTGTACCGTGAATGGCGACTCTCATGCGCGGGAATGACGTCACGCGGCTCCGGCGAATCACAGAGCCGGAGTTCGCAGCCCTGAAGGAAGAGAAGACAGAAGATAGACGCAGCCTGCACAGGGGACATCGCTGGATTCTTTTGCAGCTAAGTGTTACATAACGGGCAAGTATGCGATGCATACTAGCCCATTATGCTTTTAATTTGCAGGCTTACCAGGTAGCAAAAGAGGAAGTAAAACCCATCAGGGTTTACTTCCTCTTTAACAGTAAAGCACTGTACACACGATCGGAATTTCCGATGGGCTAAAACCTGATGGAATTTTCCGTCGGAATTCTGTTCAAGCTGTTGTAGCGACCTCACCTCTCACTCCCTCCTTCTCTGTCAATGTCAATGGCTCTCGTCTAGGGGACCAGGGAGGAGAGTGTGACGCACCACCAGCTCGTACCCTCCAGTGTGTAGAGGTGTGAGTTATACCCAATTACCTTCGGGTCTGTGCCCCTGTCCAGAGCCAAAGCTCCCCTTGAGGATGATCCTTTAACTCCCAGAAAGCCAAGTTCCACACCATTGAAAGTCCAACACTTATTTATTCTTAAAGAGCAATAAATAGTCCTTTGCGAGCAGACTGGTTAGACAACGAACAGGCAAGGTGGTGAGGAAGGTCCAGGCACAAACATAAACATATTACTCTCCTGTTTCAGTATGTGCAAACAGGCTTGGCGCACGGTCGCTGCCACCGACCGTGAGGGTGGTCGCTGCCACCGACCGGGTGAAATAGGATTTAGGCCTCTGCAACCAACCTGGGTTTCAGTTGGGTCGCTGCCACCGACCATGAGAACATGAACTACCTTCTTGAGATGCGGCCCCTGTCAGGGGAGTCATCCATCTGGATGGTCACCAGAGGCCTCCGCCGTCACCAGCCAATGCTGCGCTGGATCTCCGGGAAGGTCACTTCTCTGGTCCCCCTCGCCCTAGATTCGGGTTTCCAAAACCGGAGGACACCCTAGGAATCCTCTGTCCCATGCGGGACCCAGTCGAAGGTACTGGGCCCCAGGCCTCCAGAGAGTACCTCACCCCAGACCTAAGGTGTCTGGGATGGAATTGCAGCTCCATCCCCGGGCCGAGGGCGCCCGGAGACCACCAGCACGCACCCCCAGGCTGAAGGCTGAAGGTGCCTGGGCATGGACCCCAAGCGGAAGATGTCTGCCCCTTTTATCCCCTCTCCCAGCATGCACAGCAGGTTCCCCGCCCCGCTGTACTACTGCTGCGAGAGGACAAAAAGGGTACAGACTTACAATGGTGGTTCAATCCCGGCCTATGGCGACAGCGCCACCTACAGGCCGCAGGGAACTGGACACCCTTGTATCCTCCACTGGCATAAATTGGTCCATGAACCCTAACAATTGCTGCATCTGAGCCATTTATCACTCAGATGCCTCCCCTAAATGTAACCACCCGCTACACATCCCCCCCAGTAATTTGACACTGGGCCCCAGTGTCTGGAACTAATTTATGCCCTCAAATGTGAGTCCGCATAAATCTGATCCAGAAACAAACCTATTCAAAAAGACAGAAAAAATGGCAATTTAAAAATTGTTTCGCCTGTGCCTGAACCAAGGGGAAAAAGAAGGAGGGAAAGGAAGGGACAACAAACAAACACACACAGGTGTAAACATTTAAGGACATAACAGCATAATTTTTTTCCAAAATTATTTTTCCCCCTCCCACATCACTGTCTAAGACCTGCCCCATTCTCAGCAGACTTGAATGACGTTCTCCTGCAGAGGGGAAAAGAAACACATTATCTGACACAGTATGTAATTTGGAGTGAAAAGGCTCCCCCTAGAGGGAACCCCTCCCTTCCAAAAAGTCAGGTGCGGTGTGTGTGAAAAAACGTTGCGCAACACTCCACCTAGTGGTCATGTCGCGATCTGGAGCACTTCTCTTGATCAGCAACCTCTTCATCTGTATCTTTGCCCTAACTTAAAGCGGAGCTCCGCCAAAAAAAAAAATATTAAAAGCCAGCAGCTACAGCTACAGCAGCTGCTGACTTTTAATACCTGTATTTGGACACTTACTTGTCCTGGTGTCCAGCGACGTCCGCAGCAGAGGACGAGCGATCGCTCGTCACTCTGCTGCCCCCTCCGCCATCCTCGCTGAGGGAACCAGGCAGTGAAGCCTTGCGGCGCATGCGAGAGTATCTTCACCCCCCTCCCCCCTGAAAGGTGTCAATTGTGACACTGGAGGGGGGGGGGTTCTTATTAGCAGAAGTGCAAATTTAGGGTGGAGCTCCACTTTAACTAAACCCCAAGTCCTCATTATCTTTGCGGTGGAGAACAGGGAGAACAAAAACAACTGCTCCCAATTCTCCCAAGGAGTAGCCACCCCCTGCAAAAATCAAAGAGTCCCTGAGTTCCGGCAAAGGCACTCTGGAATGTCCAGCAACAACAAAAACACAGGAGTCTATTCTCCTATAAGTAAAATCTTGGGTGCGGCAGTATAAGGGGCTTCAAGTATCTGTCAAAAGTTTCCATGTGGTACTCCACATCCTCTCCATCCTTTCGACAAATAATCACCCTGTCAGCATGAATGTGCCGACCCAGCATCCATTCAGCCTTGCAATCTTTAAACCTTTTAGAGGCTACAGGGGAACATGAGAGGTACCTGCGAGCGTGGGGCACCTTGAGATGTGTCCAGATGAAATCATCATACCACCGCTGCCTGTGTGCCTCCACTTCATACAACAACTCTCTAGGTAAGTACGGGTACTCCCACCTGTACGCGCTGGCAACCTTCTGGCAAAACAGTCTCTGCAGTCTGGACAAGGGTGGCATCGTGGCATGGTCTCCCTCACCAGGCATGACAATTGACTCCGGGTGCCGAGGTGCCTTGACCACCTCCATACTGGGCATAGGAACCTGCAGCGACACTCGCTTCACCCTAGCTTCGGGCGCAGGTGATTCAGGGAGCAAAAGGGCAGGCAGGGGACCAGATCCCTCCCCAGGCCCCCGGGGCCTCTACCCGGGATGTGCTATCCCCAGTAGACATGGGTGAGTCCCTTTGCATACAGGACGAGTCTAGGGGTATCTTGTCCCAGCCCTTCTGCTCGAAAAGTTTGTCTATGATGCCATCATCTCCAGCATCAGAGACCGACTCAAGGTCGGAGGTGTCACACTCCTCTGAGGGCAGGTAATTCCTTGTGGACGCGTGGAATCACCCCCTCCCACGGGCTCCCGTGACTGGGGATCCCCGACACCTCCGACAAAACACCAAGTCCTGTTCCCTGGCTTACCTCGCCCATTATGTGAACTGGGATGTCCGGGGCTTTTCCATCCAGACACATCCGGGCCGGGCGAGCGCAGGGGTTTTCCTCCATCACGGTCGCTGGAAGCTCTAACGAAACCAACCTTCCTCTTCGGCGGTGGGAGTAGGGAAGCTGTGGTGACCGAAGCAGCATCCTTGGATTTTTCATCCTCCAAACTTTTGATCGCGACTTCCCCGGAAGTCTCTACAGTGCAAGTGGGAATGGCTGTCCAAGTTTTGACTTCTCCCTCACGAGTGGTGGCGCCTGTTAGGCCGTTGAGGTGGAAGGCCCGAGGCCTTTCTATGTGTAGCGGCCTCCACTCTACCCTCTAACTCATCAGCTCGTCTCTCTCTTGTCTAGGGGTACCTTATGAGGAGAGAGTGCGGGGTCACCACGCCAAGCCCCCACCACAGGTGTCCGTGTGGTGTAAGCAAAGTTCTAATTTTACCTTCGGGTCGGTGTTCTGCACCTGGAAGCTCCAAAGAGAGTTACCTTGAACAATGTCTGCCAGAAAACGAGCCCCACACCATTAAAGTCCAACACTCCTTTATTCTTCTCAATGCAAAAGTGAACACAATCAGTTGGACTCCTTAGAGAACAGAACAGACAAGGAGGTGTGGATGCGAGTAGGCCCAGACACAATGAACTCTCCACTTTCCTTCCTGAAAGTGGGTTGCGGTCTCCCAGCAAAGGGGGATTTCCTTCCAGGCGGTCTCCGATGGAAGGCTCACCTGTCACCGGCAATATGCTGCACTGGGTCTTCAAGCGAGTGTCTCCCACCGGTCCATTACGCCCTCCGGATTCGGGTACCCTCTCCCAGGGTCCCCTAGGATCTCCTTCCCTCGCGGAACTCAGTGTTGGGCACTGAGCTCCAGACCTCCATCCGAGTACCTCACCCCAGGCTAAAGGTGCCTGGGATAGAACACGACCTCCGAACGTCCTCTAGGCCTAGGCCGCCTAGAGGACCGACACGAACCACACGCCCACAGGCTGAAGGTGCCTGGGACTCGACCCCGTGACAAAGATGGCCGGCCCCTTTATACCCTCTCCCAGCAAGCACGGCGGGTTCCCCGCCCCACCATACCGCTGCCGAGGGAGGACAAAAAGGGAGCACAGCACACAGCAATGGTTCAACCCCAGCCCAAGGTGACAGCGCCACCCGTGGGGCTGCAGGGAACTGCACATCACTGGTGTCTCTGCCAGTTTTAAATACACGGAAAGTGTATACCCGCTACACTCTCCCCCTGGTAATTTGACACTGGTCCCCAGTGTCTGGAGCAAACTATGCCCTCAACGGCTGGCATAGCCCAGTCCAGAAACCAACTACAAATTGTACAAAATAAAACTTTTGAAAACTTGGTCAACTGAAGCAATTGTGTCTGAGCCTTACATGAAAGGGAAGGGAAACAACAACATTTTAACCATAACTTTAGAATCACATATTCACATTACACTTTTTTTTCCCACCCATCCTGGCTAAGACCCAGCCCATACTCAGTGGACTTGATGAGATGCTCTCCTGCAGAGGGAAAAATAAAATTAACACGCATAAACCCTGACACATGTATTCGTGTAAGAGGAAAGAAACTTCTTCGTGAAGAAATCCCTTTTCTCCAAGGAGTGAGTGTGTGAAAAGTGTTAACGATGCGCAACACTGCCACCTGGTGACAACGTCGCGGTAACTGCACTCATGGAACTTTCCTTCTTCTCTTGAGCCCTATCTACCCCAGAGTCCATGATCTCTTGTTGGAAAATTGTAGAACAAAACAGGAACAGTCCTTCATTCCTCTGGGAAACAGGGACAACAAACCCCAGAAAGTTCAGCAGCATAAGAAACAAGAACGGAGTCTCTTTCCTCCTACAGATAGAAGCGTTGATGCGGCAGAACAAGTGGCTTCAAGTGCTGATCCATGGTCTCCAGATGATACTCAACATCCTCCCCTTCTTTCCGCCGGACCAGCACTTTGTCTGCGTGGATGTGCCGTCCCAACATCCATTCTGCCTTGCAATCTTTAAAACGCTGAGAGGCCTTGGGGGAGCATGCCAGGTACCTGCGGACGTGGGGAACCTGAAGGTGGGTCCACACAAAGTCATTGTACCAGCGCTCCCGGCACACTTCCACCTCATACAGCAACTCCTTGGACAAGTATGGATGCTCCCATCCGTACTCAGCAGCAACCTTCTGGCCAAATAGGTGTTGTAGTCTCGCCAGAGGAGGTATAGTGGCTCTGTCCCCTTCGCCAGGTAAAACTATTGAGTCCGGGTGGCGAGGGACCTTGATCACATCTGGTCTGGGCATAGGTGCCTGCAACAACAGTCTCTTCTCCCCGGCATTAGGTGCAGGTGGCACCGGGAAAGCAAGAGTAGGCTAGGGACGGGACCCCTCCTCAGGCGCTGGTGCCTCCACCCGGGGTGAACTATCCCCTGTAGACATGGGTGGGTCCCTGGTTCCACGGGATGAGGCGAGAGGTAGTTTGTCCCAGCCCTTCTGAGCAAACAGTTCGTCTATGGCGACATCGTCTCCCAAATCGGAGAGCGACTCTAGGTCGGAGGTGTCACACTCCTCCGCGGGCAGGTAGCCTGTAGTGGAGACTGAATTGCTACCTCCCACAGACACACAGGGTTGTGGATCCCCGACACCTCCGCCCACACACCAAGTCCCTCCGCCTGGCTTAACTCGGCCTTTTCTAGAGGCAGGACGTCTGAAACTCTTCTTACCGGATTCATCCGGGCCGGGCGTAGGCAGGTGAGATGGTCCACCGCAACCGCTGGACAGGGCTACCATACCGGTCTTTCTCCTCGGCGGTGGACGCTGTGAGACAGTGGTGACCGAGTCAGCATCCTCGGATTTCTCCCGTTGAGTAGTCGCGACCTCCTCCGCGGTCGCTGCAGTGCGCGCAGGAATGGCTGTCAAAGCAGTGATTCCTCCTCTCTGAGTGGTGCTGCCTGCAGCACGGCCGGGGTAAATGGTTCTCGGCTTCTCAACCGCTGGATCCACTTCAAATAGAAACTCCCCACAGGCCTCGCATCGCCCGAATGGCTTCAGATGACACACCAGTCCCGAGCAGCCGGGACAAATCACACCCAGGGCCTCAACGTCCATGCATGAATACAGGGCGAATCGTCCCCTTGGCTTTAGCTGAATCTCTGTATCGGTCACCGGAGCAGCAGCAGTCAAAGACGTGGTGGAAGGATGAAGTGGAACCCACGCTGTTTGTCCGAACATGGTGACTTGCTGTTGGTCCATCGCGCACTGCAAAGTTTTGCGCCAACGTCCCACGTGTAGTCCTTCACACGTATTGGACTCCTCCCCTTTGCTCCAGTTCGCGGGCTTTTCTTCTTTTTCTTCTTTCTGAGTCACGCCCACGAACTAAGCGGTGGGGGTGTGCCTGGTGGCGCAGTGCAAATAGAAGCCCCCACGTGTAGTCCTTCACACGGCTGAGCTCCCCCCTTTCCTCGCTCTTCTGCGTGGGCCTTTCCCTTCACTGGGTCATGTCCACGACTTCGAGCAGGGATGCACTTTGGCCAATAAATTGGCCCACCTACTCGGAACTCCTCCCGGCAGACACGATCAATTCCGTAGTAACACGAACACCATCCCGGACCCGAGCCCCCACGTGTAGCGGCCTCCACTCTCCCCTCTAACTCATCAGCTCGTCTCTCTCTTGTCTAGGGGTACCTTATGAGGAGAGAGTGCGGGGTCACCACGCCAAGCCTCCACCACAGGTGTCCGTGTGGTGTAAGCAAAGTTCTTATTTTACCTTTGGGTCGGTGTTCTGCACCTGGAACCTCCAAAGAGAGTTATCTTGAACAATGTCTGCCAGAAAACGAGCCCCACACCATTAAAGTCCAACACTCCCTTATTCTCTCAATGCAAAAGTGAACACAATCAGTTGGACTCTTAGAGAACAGAACAGACAAGGAGGTGTGGATGCGAGTAGGCCCAGACACAATGAACTCTCCACTTTCCTTCCTGAAAGTGGGTTGCGGTCTCCCAGCGAAGGGGGATTTCCTTCCAGGCGGTCTCCGATGGAAGGCTCACCTGTCACCGGCAATATGCTGCACCGGGTCTTTAAGCAAGTATCTCCCACCGGTCCATTACGCCTTCTGGATTCGGGTACCCTCTCCCAGGGTCCCCTAGGATCTCCTTCCCTCGCGGAACTCAGTTTTGGGCACTGAGCTTCAGACCTCCATCTGAGTACGTCACCCCAGGCTAAAGGTGCCTAGGATGGAACACGACCTCCGAACGTCCTCTAGGCCTAGGCCGCCTAGAGGACTGACACGAACCACACGCCCACAGGCTGAAGGTGCCTGGGACTCGACCCCGTGACAAAGATGGCCGGCCCTTTTATACCCTCTCCCAGCAAGCACGGCGGGTTCCCCGCCCCACCATACCGCTGCCGAGGGAGGACAAAAAGGGAGCACAGCACACAGCAATGGTTCAACCCCAGCCCAAGGCGACAGCGCCACCCGTGGGGCTGCAGGGAACTGCACATCACTGGTGTCTCTGGCAGTTTTAAATACACAGAAAGTGTATACCCGCTACATATGTATTGCTCCACCTCGAAAATGAACTCTCCACAGGCCTCGCAGCGCCCGAACGGCTTCAGCTAAACCACTAGTCCCGAACAGCAGGACCCCCCGCTAGCGGCCGAAAAAGGGTTAATACCGCCGGAAATGCACCTCTGCAGAGGCGCATTGCCGGCGGTATTACCACGGTTTCCCATTGCTTTCAATGGGCAGCAGCGGTAAAGGAGCGGTGCACACACCGCTCCTTCACCACTGCAAAGATGCGGCTAGCAGGACTTTTGGAGCGGTCCTGCTAGCACACTGCTTCAGTGTGAAAGTCTTCGGGCTTTCACACTGAAGACTGCAGAGCACGATTTTTTCAGGCGGTATAGCAGCGCTATTTTTAGCGCTAAACCGCCTGAAAAACGTGTCAGTGTGAAAGGGGCCTTAGTGTCCATACAAGGAAGAAGCTGGTAACCGAAACATGACGTGATAGTCTCTTTTCATCATACCCCTCGAAGATCCTAATTTAAAGAGATAGCGCACCTTTTTTTGTGCACAGTCCTATAAATTGCTTTTCCAAGTGGGCATCTAAATATGGAAAACAGATGAAAAACACATTGTATTAGGCACATTTCGCTAGTACCGGGTTGGACCCCCTTTTGCCTTCAGAACTGCCTTCATTCTTCGTGGAATAGATTCAACAAGGTGTTGGAAACATTCCTCAGAGATTTTGCTCCATAGTGACACGATAGCATCACGCAGTTTCGGCAGATTTGTCGGCTGCACATCCATGATGCCAATCTCTCATTCCACCACATCCCAAAGGTGCTCTATTGGATGAGATGTGGTGACTGTGGAGGCCATTGGAGGACAGGGACCTCATTGTCCAGTGGTGAGATGATTGGAGCTTTGTGACATGGTGACATTATCCTGCTGGAAGGAGCCATCAGAAGATGGGGACACTGTAGTCATAAAGGGATGGACATGGTCAGCAACAATACTCAGGTAGGCCGTGGTGTTTAAATGATGCTCAATTGGTACTAAGGGGCCCAAAGTGTGCCAAGAAAATATTCCATATTCTGATGCTTGGCGTGAACTTTAATAAGTCGTCTATACCACATCAATATGCCTAAATGCATTGAGTTGCTGCCGTGTGATTGGCTGATTAGCAATTTGTGTGAGTGTAAAGATAAATAGAACCTCAAATAATTGACTAGCCATCTGGTAGACTGTTATTCCATAAGTGTGATGCCGCGTACACACGACCGTTTTTAATGTCATTGAAAAAAACTGCATTTTTCTCGACGTGATTCTTCTCAAGCCTGCCTTGCCTACACACTATCGTGGAAAAAAATGCTTGAGTAAAGCGCAGTGACGTACAACACGTATGACGGCACTATAAAGGGGAAGTTCCATTCGGATGGCGCCACCCTTCATGTTAGTAAAGTTTGTTGAGCGACGATTTGCGCTTTTCAGCCTCGTGCTTTTCAGTCCGTTACAGCGTGACGAATGTGCTATCTCCATTACGAACGCTAGTTTTACCAGAACGAGCGCTCCTGTCTCATACTTTATTCTGAGCATGCGCATTTTTTTTCACGTCGTTAAAGCCCACACACGGCCGTTTTTCATGGCGAGAAAAACGACGAGGTAAAAAACGACGTGAAAAATTAGACCATGCTCCAAATTTTTTCATGGCCGTTTTTCACGTCGTGAAAAATGCTCTGAAGCCCACACACGATTGTTTTTAATGACCATTTTAAAAAAATGAAATTTTTCTTGTCATTAAAAACGTCGTGTGTACGCGGCATGAGGGTTGAGAACAACATTTTTCTTGATGTAAATAGAAAAGAGAATATATCAATAAGTGTTCTCTCTGGTAGCGGAACCAAACTTAACATATCTTACATTTAAAAGTGCAAAAAAAAAAAAACAAGATCAAAGTGTCTGTAATAGCGAAAACCATAAAAAACATATAAGATTCATAAAGGTAATCAAACCATGAAATCTTCATAGACTTGACCAATCAATATTCTTATTCCAGTACTTCTGCACTTTTATTACTCCTCCACCACAGTAAAAAAAAAAAAGGTGACACCCTTATGTCACCACACTCACCAGACGTTATTGCCTGTCATTTAGCTGATTGGCAAAAAGGTATTCCCAAAGGTCTCCTTTCATACAATTCGGCTCCTTTAAAACCACCTCACACCCAAGGTACGTCCTTCCTTGGACATCCTGGACTTTGAGCCGGGATATCTGAATGATGGGTGCAGCTACAGGCATCATTCAGATATCATTTTTAAGGGCCGGCGACTCTGTGCACCGTAAGAATGATCATAGCGGCTGATCGTTCTTACAGGCGGCGAGAGGGGGCGCCCCCCACTCCTGCCGCCCTCCGGTGCTTCTACCGACTCACCTGTGACAGGATTCGCCGGCCCTGGCTCCCTACCATAGAGATTTCCGGCGGACCAGATGGTCGCCGGAGTCTCTATGATCGTTCGGAGGCCGGGCGCGATGTTATGACGTCACGCCCGGCCTCTGCATTCAAAAAAACGGCGCCGCCTCGGCTAGGAAGCGGTGATCGTTTTTTTTTTTCCTATTTCAGGCTTCCCAGCCTAGAGGTGAGATGTGGGGTCTTATTGACCCTATATCTCACTGTAAAGAGGACCTGTCATGCTTATTCCTTATTACAAGGGATGTTTACATTCCTTGTAATAGAAATAAAAGTGATCACATTTTTTATTTTATTTTTAAAGTGTCAAAGTAGAAAGTTTAAAGTAAAATTAACAATAACATTTTTTTTTTTATTTTTTTTAAAGTGCCCCTGTCCCCGGTAGCTCGCACGCAGAAGCGAATGCATACGTAAGTCCCGCCCACATATGAAAACGGTGTTCAGAACACACATGTGAGGTATCGCAGCAAACGTTAGAGCGAGAGCAATAATTCTAGCCCTAGACCTCCTCTGTAACTCAAAACATGTAACCGGTAAAAAAATTTAAAGCGTCGCCCATGAGGATTTTTAAGTACCGAAGTTTGGCGCCATTCCACGAGCGTGTGCAATTTTCAAGGGTGACATGTATGGTATCGATTTACTTGGCGTAACTTCATCTTTCACATTATGCAAAAAAATTGGGCTAACTTTAATGTTTTATTATTTTTTAATTCATGAAACCGTTTTTTTTTCCCAAAAAAATGCGTTTTAAAAATTATTGCGCAAATATCGTGTGAGATAAAAAGTTGCAATGACCGCCATTGTATTCTCTAGGGTCTTTGCTAAAAAAAAGATATATAGTGTTTGGAGGTTCTATGTAATTTTCTGGCAAAAATTTTTGTCTTTTTACATGTAGGAGCGAAGTGTCAGAATTGGCCCGGATGCAAAGTGGTTAAGGGCATTCGGTCAGCTACCCATACGTTCCATATATTGATGAGAGGAAAGAATGGCTCACGTAGCATAATCCTGTAAAAAAAAAAAAAAAAAAATTATAATCAAGCATAAAAACATTCACAAAATTAGCTTTAAATGTTGCCCATCAAATGTCCAGATTGGTGCAGCCATGAAACTGATCTCCTTACCTTACTCGTCCGTAAAACCACGTGCGAATGGTGTCTGGCATAAATTCCGTTCTGGTGTCTGACGTCATTCTGGTTGCCATACTGTACAGTCCTGCCCTGACGCGTTCTTTGATGGGCCAATGATTTTGCCTGAAATCAGCTGATTGGCTGCGGCCAATCACACACACAGAGTTTTGTGTTTACAAACACACAGAACTCTGTTTACTGTGAACAGCACACTGGCTGTTTCTTCTCCCTGCAAAGCAGGGAGAAAAAAACATCCTGATAATAAAGTAAAAGCAGCACACATTATAAATATTACATATTGTTAGGGACACAGTTAACCCCTTGATTGCCCCTAGATCAGGGACCTGCGGTGAGGTGAGTGGCTGGTGAAGCACTGGCTAGTATCAGAGCCAGATACACACAGGTTACATACGCGGCGAATGTTAGATCGAGAGCAATAATTCTAGCACTAGACCTCCTCTGTAACTCTAAACAGGTAACCTGTAAAAAAAATTGAAAGCATCACCTATGGAGATTTTTAAGTACTGAAGTTTGGCGCCATTCCACAAGTGTGCGGAATTTTAAAGTGTGACATGCTAGGTGTCTGTTTACTCGGCATAAACATCATCTTTCTCATTATAAAGTAAAAAGGGCTAACTTTAGTGTTTTTTTATTTATTTATTCATGAAGCTGTTTTTTTCCCCAAAAAAAAAAAAAAAACGTTTGAAAAATTACTGTCTAACATAAAAAGTTGAACTGACCACCATTTTATTCCCTAGGGTGTCTGCTAAAACAATATATATATATATATATATATATATATATATATATATATATATATAGGAAGGCTAGTATGCTGGCCTGAAATTATGGGAGGAGTTTGAGGGGTACTTATACAGACCATCCACGAGGGTCAGCGTCGGCTGTAGTGCGCGGTATTCGTCGTCATCAGCCGACGCCTTACGACTCGCAACGTCCGTGTAGTTGCTTTCGTACCTTCCAGCTTCGCTCGCAGTTGATCGTATCCCCGCTCGCGGTCGCAGGTAGGACCGGCCGTTACCGTTCGTACGAATCGTAGCGCCGGTACACGTTTCTTCTTTTTCAAAATCACACGGTTCATAAACCCGTGTTTTCCGTCTGCATCGTATGTTTATCGACTAGTCTAGTTGTCTTTCGTACCCTGTCACACCCACGTTGCTACCGGTAACGGTCCGTCCAGACACTACGGCTCTCAGAGCTGTTGTACGAATTACTCACAGCTCGCAAGGCTCTCGCCTCAGTCGCACATCCGATACCCAGTCGTCGGACTGGTATCCCACACTGCACTTCCTTATCCCTAGTCACTGATGCCCTACACCTCCTACGATACTCTCCCTTCACCTTACTGATGCCCCACACCTCCTACTTACACCATACACCAAACAGTCTGGGCCGGCTCTTGTCGCTAACAATCGGCACTACAGGCCGGACCCTCGACAATCACAAGCCCCTTCAACTTCGAAACAACGAACACCCGTCCGAGTCCAGCCGTATCTCCGGCGCTACGATTCGGACCCGGGAAATTCAAGTCCCCGCCTTGCACCCGTTATCAGCCCGTATACAGGCACAGCATCGGCTTAGAGATTCGGATCTCTGGCATCCACGTTGGTTCCGAGCACAGTCGCACCACCGGCTCATCGGCTCGGACCTACAAACATCGAACCGCTAAACCATCCGAATTCAGTCGTAGCATAGGCTCAAACTTTCGAACCAATGGCATTCCCAAGCGATCCGAGTCCAGTCGCTTCACCGGCTCAATCAACTCGGATCTCTAGCAACAGACCCTCCTATCCGATCCGAACCCAGTCGTAGCATCGGCTCAAAGGTTCGGATCCTCCGCTAACATGGCCGATCTGGGCCCAGTCGCACCACCGGCTCGTCGGCTTGGGTCCACAAACATCGAACTTTCGAGCTGATCCGAATTCAGTCGTAGCAGCGGCTCAATTTTTCGGCTCTATGGCATTTTCAATCGGTCGAGTCACAGTCGCACCACCGGCGCATACCGCTCCGATCTTCAGCAGTAAACTTCTTTAACCGATCCGAATCCAGTCGTAGCATCGGCTCCAAGTTTCGGATCCTCGGCTGAAACAACCAATTCGTTCGCAGTCACATACCCGGCTCTAAGCAGCTCCGACCCATACCTCCGATACAACGTCGAACGTCTCAGAACGTTACGAATCCAGCCGTAGCATCGGCCACAATGATTCGAACCCCAAGCCGCTATACACACGCATTACTTACCACTCCCGTTTCATCACGAAACGGCCATCCCCACACACTCGAAAGTCACAAACTCTTCTTCTTTCGTCTCCTTAAGGCATTTGTTCCTCGCAAGCGCTGCGAGCGTTCGACGAGTGGTTGCACACCAGCCACTCACCTCCTCCAGTAGTCAAACGGCTACTCACCGATTTCTCTATCCCTTTCCACCACACACGTCAGTTTAGATCGAGTTTCCATCCCGTCCACCCTGCAATCCAGGTCGGACGATATTTCCCGATAAAAAATAAAAAAAATAAAAAAAAATTAAAAAAAAAGGGGCAGGGGGTCTTACACACTTCTTCACCCGGAGCTACCTACCGCTCCCACAACTCTTCACGCCTACAAAAAAAATGAAAAAAAAAATATATATAATAAAAAAAAAAAGGAATATATATATATATATATATATATATATATATATATATATCTCCATGTCACCCTCCTCACAGGTCCCGGTCGACCCATGTCTCGACCTCAACCAAGACAGGGCTCAAGTCAGGTGCGTAAACGCAAGGCCCCTCCTTGCTTTCTCTCCGCACTCTTTCACGACATATTTGTCTTCACATACACAATTCGACCGCTCACCAGGCGCTAGCAACTGCCACATACTTCTACGCATGACACTCTGTTTTCGAAGCCGATCCGAGATCCTTCACTACGCAGACAAGGTCGCCAACATCACCTTGCTGGCAGTGCAGGAGTTGGCAGACCGACCACACGTCATTGAACTACAGATCGAAACATTCCTACTTAGTATACCAGACTCCAGCTACCCGCCCCAGTACGCCCTGGGGGCTCTGGTTCATCAGTCTGTGCCAAGCACAGACGGCACCCGAGCTATCGGTTACCTAGCCAGTCACCTCCTGGCTCACCTCGGTTGCCACGCACTCTTTTGAGTTTTCCAAATTACACTCAACAAGCGCTCGTACGCAAAACTTGGCTATCCTCTGCGCCTGTCATTCCTTATTCTGTCCATCCTCCCTTCCTTCTCCCTACCCACTTTCGTACCTCCTCTATCCCCTCCATACCTGGAATCTCACTCTATAAACATACATTCCCCCCCCTTTTTCTTTCTCGTTTTCTCTCCAACCCCCAACATGTCGCAGACCGACTGCGATGACTTTACCTTCGTCCCACCGCCACCATGTTCGGGTTCAGCGGACGACTCCACACAGTCCCTCAGGGCTGGACCATCCCCAGGCTTACAGCCAAACTACGCCGTAGGGGCATCCCCTACCCGGCCACGGCCAGGAAAACCAAGCTGTTAGGCTGCTGTTCCATAACCAGCGGCAACTCTACCAGACAAATTCCGCTGCAGTCGATATCCTCGGCATTACTCAGCTACACGCCTTGGTGACCACACTGGCAACCGTAGTCACCGACGTCCAGGCTAGAGTAGGGGCCCTGGAAACACGGTCAGCCGCGCCCCTATCAGCCCCAGTCTCCACCGTCGTTACCGAACCCCCCACTGCAGGTACGCCCGACGCTTGCACCCCGTTTTTCTTCGCACCTGGTCCCAGCGGGCATCAGGAAGGACATCCTAAGCGCTAGGACGCGAACCTAGCGTCCCCACGCATCTTCGGCACAGGTCATAACAGGGAACAAGCCGCGTGCCTAGGGGGACGTCTCAGTCATCCTAATGGCCAAGGACCCCAGGCTCGCTCGCAAACTCGAAAGCGACAAGTTTCGTGGTAGCCTCTGGAAGCCTTAGAGATGTAACCAGTCCTCCCAGTCAGACTAGGATGTCCAATTTGAGCACCGGGGGGCGCAGCCATCTCCAGCAACTTAATTTCAAGGGTTGCTTTTACCCCACCGCAAACTTCTGCACATCCGCCTCCTGTGCCAGAAGGCTCTCCCTAGAAATACCTGCGGCGCCAAGCAGCAGAGTCCAGCTAGACCAGGCCACATGCACTTCGGGCGGCTCGACTTTCTCTCCTCACATCCAACTTCCTCTCTAGCAGCCTTTCTAGTACAGGGGACACTACAGGGTTCCACACCGGACTCATTACACTGCCTGACTCATTCCAAAACTACCCAGTCAAACTCCTGCATACCCTCACAGGAGTTCTCCCGATGGTTTAGGATTCTTGTGAGATCTAAGAAATCCAAGAGAGGTCTTTAAAACCTTGACGTGCCCACAACCGTGAAGAAAGTAGAAAGACCGGCACAGTTCATCTCCTTCCTGGTAATCATTCTAGACAAACGCGCCATGCGGGCCAGCCCACCTCTCGGTAGATTGACCCGCATCAGGACAGTCATCCATACGTCTACCGACACGCAAGGGTGCACTAACCCACAGCTACAATCCCTATTGGGCATGCTCAAACCACGATGAGGATCGTCTCTCAAGGGCGATCCTTTATCGCACGCTTCTTAGTGTTCCTCTCCCAGGCACAAGACCCTGACCAAGTCATTAAGCTAGACGCAGCCTCCCTAGCAGGATCTGGCCATGGGGGACCAATTCCTTGAGACCGGATAGGTAGACCCTTGTTTATCCCATCAGCATTCTCTTCGTCACCTCAGATAATCACGGACGTAGCAGCTTCCACAAGCTTCGCTGCAACTTTTGGCCATCATCGGTTTCAGGAGATCCGATCCATCAGAGATGCTCACAATTCCGCTTTTAGTCAGTCCTCCTCTCTATTTGAGATCTACCCCATAGTCGCAGCAACTCAAGTACGGGGCAGCCCCGGGCAGGACAGACCGCCACGTTCGCCACAGACAACCAGGCTACAGCCACAGTCGTTAACAAAGGCAGGTCAATAAATCGTTGTCCATCATGTCCTTCCCACGCAGGCTGTTGCTACTTTCCCTACAACATCAGCTCAGTAGCCTCAGTGTCCACACCCCTGGTTAATGCAACACCTCGGCCGACGCGCTATCCCGCTTGACCATGCCACATCCTTTCACAGAAGCCGGTGCCGACTCGACCATGTCCGGCGTCCCACATTAGTCGCAACCAACTCTGGAATCGGATAGCACCTCCATGGTGCTACCTCCCTCATCAATGCATCCTGATCCGCCAACACACTACAGGTGGCGGCAACCACACTCTAGTACCAAACGCTTACCAGTGACCAGCGCCATACTCCGGGACATGTCTGCTATCCTTTCACGTTCTCCCTTCGGTCTATGGCCCAGCCTGGTAGTTCAAGCAGCCATTTACCTAGCCTTTTACGATTTTACGGCCCGGCGAATTACTATCACCAGCCCTAAATGCCGAGTGCTACTCGGGCACCACCCGACTCGCCACCAAAGTCATTTCATCCTACACCCGACGGTATCGGAAATGATACAACCCGGTCCCGGAGTAGACATTAAACCTTTCCAGACACACAACGCCTTGGCCGTTCTACGGTAATTGGTAAACTCTGCTATCCGAGCCATCTGAGGACAGCCCTCTACTACCTTTCCCAACTGAACCCCTAAGCGGGAACCAGTTCGTCAGCCACGTCAGAACACTCCTGAGCATCTCGGGCCTTGACCCAGGATGTTACTCAGGACTCGCTTTCGCATTAGAGCAGCCCCAGCAACATCACGAAACAGAGTTCTTGACCACGCAATAAGGAAGATGGGCAGGTGGGAATCCTTGTGTTTCGCCCGACACGTCCCCGATCCTCAGTCAGAAATATCACGAGCCTTTAACAGTCTCGCTCTATAGTGGTTTACCTGACATAATAGATCAATTCCTTCCTAACCTTGTGTGACTTTTTGGCCCCTTTCTTTGGCATACCGTACAAAAGGCCAGGCCACACTTCAGGTCTTATTTGTGTTGTTAGTCTTGTGACGTGTTTATGTGATCCATATCTCTTCGGACAGAGGGCTCCGACCATAAATAGGAAGGCTAGTATGCTGGCCTGAAATTATGGGAGGAGTTCGAGGGGTACTTATACAGACCATCCACGAGGGTCAGCGTCGGCTGTAGTGCGCGGTACCCACCCACCCATATCTCCCTTTTCTAGGGCACTCCTCTACAACCAATTCTCAGCAGAATTATCTATCACTTCTATTTAGGTATGGCCCCTTTCTTTGGCATACCGTACAAAAGGCCAGGCCACACTTCAGGTCTTATTTGTGTTGTTAGTCTTGTGACGTGTTTATGTGATCCATATCTCTTCGGACAGAGGGCTCCGACCATAAATATATATATATATATTGTGACAGCAGGAAGGTAAAGTCACCTGGTTGCATCCAGGGGGGTAGGTATATTTCTCCCAGATTCAGGCTTTATGCCGACTTATACAACTAGGGAGAGAGTTGATGAAGCCCAGCTGAGGCTAGTGGGCTCATGGATGATTCATACCTCTAGGGAGAGTGCTGGGCGTCGTGCAGGCAGGGAGTTGATGAGACCAGCTGAAGCTTGTCAGCTCGTTTAAGGCCTCTATAAAAACTCCCAGCTTCATTAGGTGTTTGCTCATGCCTGGACCCAGACCTGTGTGGACTGTCTAGGGAGAGTGAACCCCTGTGCGGTGAGACAAAGCCTGTGTGGCTATTTGTTTGGACATTTACTAAACCAGGGACTTAGGGACTAGGACAGCACCAGGCTGATCCCAGTTGTTAGTTAGGGAAACCTGCATGTTTAGTCAGAGGTCAAGCTGACCAGGATTTATTTTGTTTGTTTCTTTTTGCTTTGCTGTGTTTTTGTCACTGTAAATAGAGAAATAAACCGCACCTTTTGATCTTGAAAACCACAACCTCCGTCTGCTGGGCCTGTTTTTGTGTGGGGAGCCCATCCAGGGGGTCACACACACCCGCTACCGAGCTAACCCCCTCACAGTTGGTGGAGAATGCAGGCAGTTTTTTTTTAAGCCAGCATGGAGGAGATACTGAAACAGCTGGCTCTAGCAAATGCCAATCAACAGCAGACAAATGCAGGTTTGCAAAAGAGCCTTGCAGCTCAACAACAGAGCTTCGCAGCCCAGCAACAAGCCCAGCAGCAATCTGAGGCCCGCTTCATAGACCTGTTGCAGAAGCAAGAGCAGAGACTACAACAACAGATGGAAGCAGTAATGCAGCAACGTCCGCAGACCAGTGAGGAAAGCCGTCCCACTAATACCGCGTCCTTTGGGGTGAGTCGTTTATTGACAAAAATGACTGGAGAGGATGATCCAGAGGTATTTTTGACCACATTTGAAAGGACTGCTGAAAGAGAAAAGTGGCCTGAGGAGCAGTGGGCTGGACTGGTGGCTCCTCTGTTAACTGGTGAATCGCAGAAAGCTTACTATGACCTAGAGCCTGACCAAGCAAAAGACTATGTGATGCTAAAAGCTGAAATATTGGCAAGGCTGGGTATCACCCTGGCTGTCCGGGCTCAGCGTGTGCATAACTGGACTTTCCAGCTTGGAAAACCCCCCAGGTCTCAAATGTATGATCTCATTCACCTGAGCAGGAAGTGGCTACAGCCAGAGACTTTGTCCGCACCGGAGATTGTGGAACGTGTTGTGATGGATCGTTTCTTGAGAGCTCTTCCTACCGCCATTCAAAAGTGGGTAAGCCATAGAGACCCAGAAACGTCCGGTAAACTTGTGGATCGTGTAGAGAGATACTTGGCTGCAGAGAACCTGACGGCCTCTTCCAGAGACTCTCAGACTTTCCACCCTAAGACCAGACCATCCCCAGGGGCGGATAAGATGATTCCAAGGGGTGAGGGTGGAGAGAGTGAGAGGGTGGGAGCTCTGCCCAGGGTTTGGCGAGAACAGCCTGGGAAGTCGGGGGCTCAAGAGGCAGCCAAAAGGATTGTTTGCTACCGCTGCCGGCAAGCGGGACATATTGCAGCAAATTGCCCGGTTGTGGAGGAACCCATGCAATGTGACTTTCTGACGGACAGACGTCAGTCGCTGTGTGCGACAGTCGCATGCACTGCCATTCGGGGAACTGAGAAACATTTATGCAAAATGTGTATTAATGGTAGAAATGTTGTGGTATTACTGGATTCAGGTAGCCTTGTGACCCTGATAAAGGCTGAATTAGTTAAAACAGAGGTCTCTGGGAATAGCAAGGTAGCTGTTATTTGTGTGCATGGGGACACCCGAGAGTATCCAGTGACTACAGTGTGTTTCAAGACCCCCAAAGGTACCCTCTCTCATCCAGTGGGGTTAGTATCTCAACTACCGCATGATGCCATTGTGGGAAGGGATTTTCCGAAGTTCTGGGAACTGTGGGATGATCCTGAGCCCCCCACTGGTGCCCCTATGTACCAGGAAGGTGATAGCCAGAACTCCTCTGAGAGTGGTGAGGACTCTCCAGAATTTCCCTTGTCAGTATTGGCAGGCGAGACTCAAGAAACTGGAGAGGAGCCCACCTCCTCAGACGAAAACCTACCGTCTGTGGAGTTTTCTGATCTTGAGGTTCACAGGGAAAATTTTGCCACAGAACAGTTAAAAGACCCCGCCCTAATAAAGGCACGGGAAAACGTAGTGGAAATAGATGGCGAGTTAGTGAACCCAGATAATACCTGCACTTACCCATACTTCAGCATAGAGAAGGACCTACTGTATCGGGTGGCAAAAAGGGCAGAAGAAACCGTTGAGCAGCTTGTGGTGCCCAAACCTTACAGGAAGTTGGTGTTGGAGTTGGCCCATGGGCACATTCTTGGAGGTCATCTGGGGACAGAGAAAACCCGAGAGAGGGTATTACAGAGATTCTATTGGCCTGGGGTGATGAAGGACATAGAAAATTATTGTTCCTCCTGCCCTGTATGTCAGAGGTCGGCCCCGATGCCACATTTCCGTAGCCCGCTGGTCCCTCTATCCATCATTGAGGTCCCGTTTGAGAGGATCGCAATGGATTTGGTAGGTCCTATAATCAAGTCCTCTAGGGGGCACCAGTACATATTAGTTATAATGGACTATGCCACCCGTTATCCAGAAGCGATCCCTCTCCGAAATACCTCGGCCAAAACCAAAGCCAAAGAGCTATCTCTTGTTTTTAGCCGGGTGGGTATTTGTAAAGAACTGCTTACGGACCAAGGTACACCCTTTATGTCCCGGGTTATGAAAGAGCTGTGTAAATTGTTCAAAGTGACGCAATTGCGTACGTCTGTGTATCACCCCCAAACCGATGGGCTGGTTGAAAGATTCAACAAAACCCTAAAACAAATGTTGAAGAAAGTGGTGGATAGAGATGGAAAGGATTGGGACTGTCTACTTCCTTATTTGATGTTTGCTATTAGGGAGGTGCCCCAATCCTCTAAGGGATTCTCCCCCTTTGAGTTACTGTATGGGAGACACCCAAGAGGGCTGTTGGATATTGCCAAGGAAACTTGGGAAAGTGAGAGTTCTCCCCACAGGAGTGTGATTGAGCATGTCGCCCTGATGCAAGATCGAATTGCACAGGTAATGCCCATCGTGAAGGAACATTTGGCCCAAGCGCAGTTGGCACAGCAGAGAGTGTACAACCGTGGAGCCAAGACCCGTACCTTTTCCCCGGGGGATAGGATATTGGTACTTGTCCCTACGGTTGAAAGTAAATTCCTTGCCAAATGGCAAGGCGCCTACGAGATAATGGAAAAAGTGAGCGAAGTGAATTACAAGGTCAGACAACCAGGAAGGCGAAAGCCCGAACAGATCTATCACGTTAATCTGTTGAAAGCCTGGAGGGATAGAGAGTCCCTAGTCACAGAAACTTGGTCACCAGCTCAAACTGGTTGCGTGATTCCGGAGGTTGGAATAGCAGCCACCTTGTCACAACCCCAACAACAGGAGGTTAAGGAGTTTGTGCTTCGCAACAAGGAGGTGTTCTCTGAGCTGCCGGGACAAACATCTGGGGTAGAGCATGATATTATTACCCCGCCCGGTGAAAGGGTGAAGTTAAAACCCTATCGGATCCCAGAGGCCCGACGGGAGGCAATACGGGAGGAAGTACAGAAAATGCTGAACTTAGGGGTGATAGAGGAGTCCCAAAGTGATTGGTCTAGTCCCATTGTGTTGGTGCCTAAACCGGATGGGAGCTGGCGATTTTGTAACGATTTTCGTCAGTTGAACAAAGTTACAAAATTTGACACCTACCCCATGCCACGTATAGATGAGTTGATCGACCGGCTGGGAACAGCCCGATACATGACGACTCTTGACCTCACAAAAGGGTATTGGCAAATTCCCCTGGCCAAGTCGGCCAAAGAGAAAACCGCATTTGTAACCCCAGACGGGGCGTTCCAATATAAGAGAATGCCGTTCGGGTTACAGAATGCGCCGGCCACATTCCAGCGGAAAATGGACCAGATACTGAGGCCCCATCGGAAGTATGCTGCGGCTTACCTGGATGACGTAATTGTCCATAGCACAGATTGGGCCTCACATCTGCCAAAAGTGCAAGCAGTCCTAGACTCTATCCGGGAAGCGGGGTTTACGGCTAACCCCAAGAAGTGTACCATTGGGCAGGAGGAGGCCAAATATCTTGGGTACACCATTGGCAGGGGAGTAATAAAACCCCAACTCAACAAAGTCGAGGCCATCCAGAGTTGGCCACGTCCCAACAGCAAGAAGCAGGTACGAGCCTTTCTGGGAATCGCGGGTTATTATCGGCGCTTCATTCCCCACTTTGCTTCTAAGGCTGTGCCCCTAACCAACCTGACGAAAGGGAAAGGGTTGGTCATGATTAAATGGACCCCCGAGGCTGAGGCAGCATTCCAATTCTTGAAACAAGCCTTATGTAGCCAGCCAGTGTTGTACTCACCCGACTTCTCTAAAGACTTTGTCGTACAAAGTGATGCGTCAGATGTGGGGTTAGGAGCAGTATTGTCCCAGGTCTGGAACGGGGAAGAGCACCCAGTCATTTACCTCAGCAGGAAGTTGAAGTCCCATGAGGTAAATTACACCACGGTTGAAAAGGAGTGTTTAGCGGTGAAGTGGGCTCTAGATTCCCTTCGGTACTATCTGCTAGGTAGGCACTTTGACATGGTTACGGATCACGCTCCGTTAAAGTGGATGGCTCAAAACAAGGAGACAAATAGAAGAGTAAATAGGTGGTTCCTGGCCCTACAGGAATTCAACTTCACAGTAAAGCATCGCCCTGGCGTTCAAATGGGGAATGTGGATGCTTTGTCTCGAGTACATGAATGCCTGATTGCTGGTGTTCCAACCCCAAGGTTAAAACAAGAGGGGGGGTATGTGACAGCAGGAAGGTAAAGTCACCTGGTTGCATCCAGGGGGGTAGGTATATTTCTCCCAGATTCAGGCTTTATGCCGACTTATACAACTAGGGAGAGAGTTGATGAAGCCCAGCTGAGGCTAGTGGGCTCATGGATGATTCATACCTCTAGGGAGAGTGCTGGGCGTCGTGCAGGCAGGGAGTTGATGAGACCAGCTGAAGCTTGTCAGCTCGTTTAAGGCCTCTATAAAAACTCCCAGCTTCATTAGGTGTTTGCTCATGCCTGGACCCAGACCTGTGTGGACTGTCTAGGGAGAGTGAACCCCTGTGCGGTGAGACAAAGCCTGTGTGGCTATTTGTTTGGACATTTACTAAACCAGGGACTTAGGGACTAGGACAGCACCAGGCTGATCCCAGTTGTTAGTTAGGGAAACCTGCATGTTTAGTCAGAGGTCAAGCTGACCAGGATTTATTTTGTTTATGTTTCTTTTTGCTTTGCTGTGTTTTTGTCACTGTAAATAGAGAAATAAACCGCACCTTTTGATCTTGAAAACCACAACCTCCGTCTGCTGGGCCTGTTTTTGTGTGGGGAGCCCATCCAGGGGGTCACACACACCCGCTACCGAGCTAACCCCCTCACAATATATATATATATATAATGTTTGTGGGTTCTGAGTAATTTTCTAGCAAAAAAATTAAGATTTTTACATGTAGGAGAGAAGTCTCAGAGTTGGCCTGGGTGGGCAAGTGGTTTATTACCATAAGTAATATACAAATAATTATTATATATCATTTTTAAGGTAATTTACTATATTTTCAAAAACTGTACTCAAGCAGGTGACTTTATGGACAAATTACTGAAGTTTGAAGTTATAACTTCAAACCAGCAGTTTCACAGTAAATAGATAATAAATAAATTATTATCTTATTACATATAGCATAATAGTATATGATTTAGTTTGATTAAAACAGTACCTTTTCAGCAGCAGCAGATTCTCATTCTCCCTTTTAACTGTGTGAGAAAAACATGGGATTGTGGGTAAATCTTATACCTATAAACACATGTTGACTTTTAATAAGGACACTTACCTGTCCTAGGCGCCCACGATGTTGGCCCCCCCAAGGCCGACCCCTCAATCCTGGCAGGTCCCGACGCCGCCATCCTCACTAAGGGAAGCAGGCAGTGAAGCCTTGCGGCTTCACTGCCCGTTTCCTACTGCGCATGTGCGAGTCTCGCAGTGTTTTCTGAATGGGCGGCTGCTCTCTGGGATACAAACAGTTCCCAGAAGGCAGCGTGTCCCATTCACCAGAAGACAACGCGAGTAGGATGCGGAAGAAGACCAGCCACGGATAAGGAAGAGGCAGATTAGGGACTTCCGCATAGCAACCGCCTTTTCTAGTTAGTAAAATTTATTTATTTTTTTCATTTTTTTTGCAGGATTTTTGTGTATTTTTTTAGGGTGGAACTCCACTTTAAGACACATTCCCCCTTCTATGACACAGAGGAGAGCCTCCACTGCAGCATTTTTATTGGACAGCTTGTTCCAAAGGTGCTTTACCATTGGTCCAAGACTCCAAGCTGTCCATTGAGCTCAGTGCCTCTGACAAGAAGTGAGGAAAGGCACTGTGAGCTCATCCTCTCAGTCTGCTGCAAACAGAGCGTGCCAGCTTGTATTTAAACTGGCCATGCTGTATGTAGCTTCTGACAGCTGCGCAAGGAACCCCGAATCTCTGGAATCCTAGGTGGCAGGAGCCCCAAATGTTGACCAGTGATGGGGTAGGACTTTGGCTACCTACATCCAGGTCGCTGAGCTATGACCCTGAAAGCTCAATTGTTTGTTTTTTTTATGTTCATGGCTCTGCCTCACCTACCTCCCCTGACTGCATGTCCCTGCCCTAGATGTTAACCCCTTCTCCGCCAGTGTCATGAGTACAGTGACAGTCTATCTACAGTATTATCACTGATCACTTATCACTATCCCTCCCAGATAGCGTCTCTGAGCATCAGATTGCCAGTCACATTATAAGTCGCTGATCACCGCCATTACAGTGTAGCGTCTATAGCTGCGTAAATTCCAGTATAATTACAATAGTTTTTTAGACGCTATAACTTTTGCACAAACCAATGAATCTACACTTATTGGGATTTATTTTTATTTTAATTTTTTTTACCAAAGACACAGCAGAATACATTGTGGCCTAAATTTATGAAGAAATATATTTATTTTTTATTTATTTTTATTGGGTATGTTTTATAACAGAAGAAAATTTCTTCTTACTCTTTCGTCCATGGACCGACACAGCTTCTCTATTGACAAAGTGGGTATTATCCGTTAATTAGGAGTGACTAGGCAGAAAAACTTGTAAAAAGTGTTGCATCACACCTTCTACAGTACCGCCCAGGGGGCGGACCCTCTGGGTATACCCTCTCAGTCTGCATCTTCGCAGATCAGTTTTTTTCTGTCTAGCAAGGAGTAGGACATGGCTCCCTTCGGGCCCATTGGTCCGGGGAAAAAAGATATATATAAATATATATTTTTTTTGGCTACATTTGTTGTTTCCTGCGATCTTCGATCAACTGCCGACTGGGTGACAGGCTGGATCCTCGATCCTTGTAGTCTCCCCAGTTTCGGCCATCGAGCGTGTGCCGACCCTAGCTACGCGCTGGGTTTTCCACGACATGCCCGTCGCTCCACGGTTGGCCGGTGAGCTTACGCTCCAGGGCCTGCATCGGACCGCTCGGCTTCGGCTGACCTTACGGCCGAGTCGCAGCAGCCTGACCGGTGAGCTTACGCTCCAAGGCTTGCATCGGACCGCTCAGCTTCGGCTGACCTTACGGCCGAGTCGCAGCAGCCTGTCCGGTGAGCGTCATGCTCCAGGGCATACATATGATCGTCCCTTCTGGGTCCAATCACAGCATGCCTGGCCAACAGTCACCTTCCGTGCGCGGACGATGATCTGTTTGGAATGTCTTCCAGCAGAATACATGCAGGATAGGTAAGTAAAACTCCCCTGCCTCGGCTGGGTGATTTGGCTGGACATTCCTGGAGAGATCAAGTAAGTGGTTGTGGCCCCTTTCTTCCCTCTCTCCCTGCCTTTCCCTCCTCCCTGGGCTTCTAGCTAAAGGTTGCTGGGTGCTGGGGGTCACCTAGGGGGTCCCACTGGAGCGGGGCTGGCTGTAACTAACATTTAAAAGAAATGTCATTTTTTCTTACCTGTGTTTGTGTCCTTCCTCCTCCATGCTGTCGGCGGCCATTTTGAGGTGGTCCATGCCAAGTTTGGCCTCTTGTGACTGCCCGGCGGCCATCTTCCTGTGGTTCGGCCACACCCACTGGCCCCTATCAGCTGATCGGAGGCCATGTTTGTCCACCCTGTATGCAGATATTGCCGTTCGGCGGCCATCTTTTTGTGGGCTATGGCTGCTTGACCTCTATCTTCTGTCGGCGGCCATTTTCTTAGAGCCCACATTATCTTCCATACAGATGTTTTTGGCAACCATTTTTCGAGAGCCTCCGGCCTCTAGGGTGCATTACACTGGCGCGAAAATTCACACAGGAAGTGCTGATAAAAGAAGCAGACTGACACAGCAGCAGAGGGACAGCATCACAGGCGCAGCATAGCAGTACCTATCCAGGGTGGTGAGTCCTCTGGGTGACCCGGCCTCTCTGCAGCACAGGAGGGTGGCCTATTGATATCTTGCCTGGAGCCCTGTGAGTGTCAGCGTGTGGTCAGCTTGGCATCTGAGCCAGATGTCTTCTCCCCTGAAACACCAGATTTAGCAGCTGGTGCCCCTGAGGTGTCTATGAACGCTATGACTGCAATCCTAGAGGCGTTTGCTGCCAGGGTGGAAGCAGCACACGGGAATACAGGGGGTAGTAAACGCCCCATCCCCTGCAAGCTTCTGGGGATAATTCTGGTGCAGAACCAGGTCCAGCTACGGCTCGGGGCCCAGATTCTGACGCATCAGAGACTGCAGACCGTGACCGGACAGTGAGAATGACTCAAAGTCCAGGTCAGTACGCGAGACGGCTTTGGTATCTGACCTTATTACTGCAGTGCGGGATATGCTAAAATTGGAAAATACTGCAGAAGCAGCAGAGACTCCGGTCCACTTGGGTTTCATAGACCTGCCCGCACTGCTAAGGTGTTCCCTTGTGTGTCTTTTGATAAACTCTTATACAAGGAATGGGAGAACCCACTGAGGGTCTTTACAGCCCCAAAGAGGTTTGCGGTACGGTACCCCTTTTGAGGAGAGTTTTCTGAAGAAATGGACCTCTCCCCCCTATAGTGGACCCTCCGGTGTCCAGACTTAATAGAGCCACCACAATTCCTGTAGAAGGGGCTCCTGTTTTCTAGGACCCTGTGGATAAGAAGGCTGAAGCACTCGCTTGCTACCTATACTCAGTGGTAGGCTCGGCAGTACGCCCGGCATTGGCGGGGGCCCTAGTGTCTCACACACTTACTGAATGGGCAAGATTGCTACTCCAGGGGTTAAGGAGCGAGATGCTCCTCCTGATGAGATAACATTGGCCGACCTGTTGGTCCAGGGCCTTAGGTTTGTCTGCGAGTCAGACATGAATACTATTCCCCTGCTGTCTAAAACTTCGGTTTATGCAGTAGCAATACGCCGCCTGATCTGGCTAAAAGGCTGGTCTGCGGACCAGACTTCCAAGAAAGCCCTGTTGGATCTGCCTTTTAAGGGCGACAGACTTTTTGGGGCTTCTCTGGATGACATCATCAAGGATGCCACAGGGAGTAAAAGCACTTTGCTTCCCCAAATTAGCAAGGGTAAGGGGCCACGCCAAGGGCAAGGGCCCTCCTTTACTGCACACAAGTGTTTTTTTCGTCCCCCTAGGGCGACAGGGAAAAGACCCCAGGCCGATAAAGCGCCTGCCCAAGGACAAAAGTGTCCCTGGTCCCGCATACCCAATAAGCCTGCGGACAAATTTGCATCCGCATGAAGGTTCACCCCCACCCAGCTCTCGGGTGGGGAGACGTCTTCGCAAATTCGCGACTCAGTGGACAGCACTAATCTCCGACAGGTGGGTTTGCGAAGTAATCTCCTCAGGCTACAAGATAGAGTTTCTCTCTTGTTCACCGGACAGATTCAACACCTCCAATCTCCAGCTACTACCGACCCGTCGGGAGGCCCTGTATGGGGCGGTCCAGGGTCTACTGGAACGCGGGGTAGTTATTCCAGTTCCAGAACTGGAAAGGGGGTTTTTACTCAAATCTGTTCATTGTGCCGAAGAAGGAGGGGGTTCGTCCAAGCTTGGATCTCAGAGCCCTCAATTGCTTTGTGAAGGTACAAAGTTTTCGGATGGAGTCGGTTCGATCTGTAGTCACGGCTCTCCATCCGGGGGACTTTCTGGCCTCCTTGGACATCAAGGACGCATACCTGCATGTCCCCATATACTCCAGACACCAGAGGTTTCTGCGATTTGCTATCGGGAAGGACCACTACCAGTTTGTGGCCCTCCCGTTGGGCCTTGCCTCAGCACCCAGGACGTTCACCAAGGTGCTCGCTCCGATTCTGGCACTTCTAAGACAGCGGGGTATCGCTATCACAGGCTACTTATACGACCTTCTGCTGAAGGCCCCTTCAAGCTCAGAATTAGAGGTAAGCGTGTCCATTACCTGTCAGACTCTTCGAGAATGTGGTTGGATACTAAACACGCAAAAGTCAGTATTGGTGCCCACTCAACGCCTAGTGTACCTGGGGTTGATTCTGGATTCCTCAGAGGCAAAGGTATTCCTCTCTGTGGAGAAGTTGCAGACCCTCCGGGCTGCAGTACGGCAGCTGACTTCCAGAAATTGGTCGTCACTCCGTTTTTGCATGCAAGTGTTGGGCCTCATGGTAGCCTCCTTCGAGGCGGTCCCATATGTTCAATACCACACTCGAGTGTTACAGAAGGAAGTTCTGTCCAGATGGAACAGATGCCCTTCATCTCTGGATTATCAAATCCGAGTGAGCCACCTAGTCAGGAGATCCCTGGTATGGTGGCTGACAGCACCGGCTGTAATGGCCGGGAAGTCATTTCTTCCGGTTTACTGGATAGTGATCACGACGGACGCCAGCCTTACAGGTTGGGGGGGAGTCTGGGGTGTCCAGTCGGCGCAGGGTCGCTGGACCCCAGAGGAAGCCCTCCTGCCGATCAATGTCCTGGAGATCCGGGCGATCAAGCTGTGCCTCTTCAAATGGTCTCAGAGACTGCAAGGGCGTTCAGTCAGGATCCAGTCAGACAACGCCACAGCAGTGGCATATGTCAATCATCTAGGAGGAACAAGAAGCTCAGCTGCAGCATCGGAGATCGCTCGCATCCTGAAGTGGGCAGAGAGAAGCGTACCGGCACTGTCGGCCGTGTACATTCCGGGTGTGGAAAACTGGCAGGCGGACTACCTGAGCCGCCAGATGCTGGACCAGGGAGAATGGTCCTTACACCCGGAGGTGTTCCAACTCCTCTGCCAAAGATGGGGCACACCAGACGTAGATCTTCTGGCTTCCCAACTCAATCGGAAGGTATTGAGATTTGTGGCCCGGTCAAGAGACCCATGGGCAGACGCAACGGACGCGTTGGTAGCATCGTGGGGTAAGTATCGGCTAATCTATGCCTTCCCTCCCTTAAGGCTTCTTCCTCTTCTGCTCCGCAGAGTGGAGGCAGAGGGAATTCCAATGATCCTAATCGCTCCAGATTGGCCTCAGCGTCCTTGGTACGACGATCTAGTACGTCTGGTAGCAGACGTCCCCTGGCACCTACCACTACGGAAGGACCTGCTATCGCAAGGTCCCATATTCCATCCTGCTTTACAGTCATTGGCTTTAACGGCATGGCTGTTGAGAACCAGGTACTGAGAGACCGGGGCCTGTCAGATTCAGTAATCTCTACTATGAGAAGTGCTCGAAAACCGTCCTCTAGGAAGGTCTATCACCGCACTTGGAGGGCCTACATCTCCAGGTGTGAGGAAATGAAATGGCATCCGCGTACCTATTTGGTTTCCAGAATCCTGCTGTTTTTACAGCATGGGGTGGACCAAGGGCTTGCCCTAAGTACGATTTAAGGGACAGATATCTGCCCTGGCTGTCTTTTTTCAGCGACCCCTGGCGACTCACTCTCTCGTGAGTACATTTGTGCAGGGGGTCCGACAGGTGGCCCCTCCGGTCCGTCCCCCGTTACCTCCGTGGGACTTGAACCTGGTCCTCTCGGTGCTTCAGAAGGCACCGTTTGAGAATATTAGAGATATTCCCCTGTTGACACTTTCTCAGAAAGTGGTCTTTTTGGTGGCTGTTACGTCAGTTAGACGAGTCTCTGAGCTGGCAGCCTTGTCCTGCAAGGCTCCCTATTTGATTTTCCACAAGGATAAGGTGGTGCTGCGGCCGCAGCCTTCCTTTCTTCCGAAAGTCGTTTCGGCTTTTCATCTCAACGAAGACATTGTACTACCATCCTTGTGTCCTCAGCCGTCGAATCCTAAGGAGTCGGCGTTGCATTCCTTGGACGTTGTCCGAGCTTTGAGAGTATACCTATCTGCTACTTCCCTGTTCCGGAAGTCAGACTCACTGTTTGTTTCGGTGGCTGGTCCCAAGAAGGGCCAAACAGTCTCATGGGCCACCATCTCTAGGTGGATCCGACAGATAGTAATCCAGGCTTACGCCTTAAAGGGTCAGGCGCCCCCCTTTCCTGTCACGGCGCATTCGACCAGGGCAATAGGTGCCTCTTGGGCTTTCCGACATCAAGCGTCTGTTTCCCAATTATGTAAAGCGGCGACTTGGTCGTCCGCTCACACTTTCACAAAATTCTACAAAATTGATGTAGGTGCATCTTCGGATGCCTCTTTTGGCCGCAAGGTTTTGCAAGCGGCTGTTTAGAGTTGCAACTCCTCCGTTGGAGGAGTGCTGTTTTGTGTTTGGGGTGAAGTTTATTTTTATGCTGTTACCACCCCTCGTTTTTTCTCTGACACTGCTTTGGGACGTCCCACTTTGTCAATAGAGAAGCTGTGTCGGTCCATGGACGAAAGAGTAAATAGGATTTTTTACTCACCGTAAAATCCTTTTCTCTGAGTCCATGGACCGACACAGCACCCACCCCTTCTTTTAAGTTTGTACTGCTTTTTGACAAACTGATCTGCGAAGATGCAGACTGAGAGGGTATACCCAGAGGATCCGCCCCCTGGGCGGTACTGTAGAAGGTGTGATGCAACACTTTTTACAAGTTTTTCTGCCTAGTCACTCCTAATTAACGGATAATACCCACTTTGTCAATAGAGAAGCTGTGTCGGTCCATGGACTCAGAGAAAAGGATTTTACGGTGAGTAAAAAATCCTATTTTTCTTTTTTTCAAATGTTTTTTTATTTTTTTCTATTATATCGCAAAAAATAAAAAGCCCAATGGTAATCAAATACCATCAAAAGAAAGCTCTATTTGTGGGGGAAAAAAAAAATATAATAATAATTTTCTTACAGTGCTGCATGACCGCACAATCGCCAAATAAAATAGTGCAGTGCTGAATAGCAAAAAATGGCCTGGTCATGAAATGGAGTAAAACCTTCCCAGAGGTTAATGTTAAAGTTAAACTAGAGATCTAGAAAATATCATGTTTTTTTTTTAGAATACTTTTTGGTTGTTTTGTTTATTTTATTTTTTCTGAAAATGTCATTTAATAATACGTACTTTTGTTTTGTTAATTTATTGCATTTGGGGCTGGCAATTAATTTGTTCAATCAGCCCATGCGTATTATCATTAATATAATTGACTGTCTTTACGTTAACCTCCGGTACAAGTTTAAAATTCAGAATTTCAGCAAAATTGCCAACACCTCTGAAAAAAAGGAAAGGGGGCAAATGTGAGGTCCACAGAGACGGACAATACTGCGGCTGTATGTTGTCTCATTATGCTGCTTAGATAGACGAATGCACAGTGCATATCTGGCTGCTAACACAGACAATGGAACCACAAATTGGAAACAAATACCTATTAGCATGGACTGCCATGGGAAATCTAACTGTATCGCCGCGTTTTCCCTGGTAATAAGGCGTATCATTGTATCCCGGCTGTAGGTTTATGACAAATAAACAAGGAAATATGTAATTTAATTCATCACTGTCATGGTGAGCCTCTTACAAAAGCTCCCGTGTTTGAGGGATAAACAAATCATCGGAAATGTTCTTTATTTTTTTTAATTTTTTTTTAAAGATCTGTAATATTTAAGCTAGTATTGCAGCAATCCACAATTAATGAGACCTGAGAGGAGGCTTGACCTTACAATTTGTTGACTTGGCATTGCGGAGGCTCCTCTTCCTGCTTCTTTTCTGTTGCCTAGGTACAGAAATTGTGTTTTTATTCATGTAATTTGGTCTAAAATAACAAAAATTAAAAGTTGCTGGAAAGGAGAGTAAAATGTATTTTCAACCACCTCAGCCCCGGAAGATTTGGCTGCCCAATAACCAGGCCTTTTTTTTTGCGATTTGGCACTGCGTTGCTTTAACTGACAATTGCGTCGTACGACGCTGTACACAAATAAAATTGGCGTCCCTTTTTTCCCCACAAATAGAGCTTTCTTTTGGTGGTATTTCATCATCTCTACAATTTTTATTTTTTGCGCTTTAAACAAAAAAAAAGCGTCAATTTTGAAAAAAAACACAATATTTTGTACTTTTTGCTATAATAAATATCCCCAATTTTTTTTAAATAAAGTGATTTTTTCTCAGTGTAGGCTGATATGTATTTTTCGAACATATTTTTGGTAATAAAAATCGTAATAAGCGTATATTGATTGGTTTGCCCAAAAGTTATAACGTGTACAAAATAGGGGATAGATTTTTTTTTTTTACTAGTAATGGCGGCGATCTGCGATTTTTATCGGGACTGCGACATTATGGCGGATGCATCGAACACTTTTGACACATTTTTGGGACGATTGGCATTTCTACAGCGATCAGTGCTATAAAAATGCACTGATTACTGTAAAAATGTCACTGGCAGGGAAAGGGTTAACACTAGGGGGCGATCAAGGGGTTAATTGTGTTCCCTGATGTGTGTTTTAACTGTAGGGGGATGGGACTGACCTAGAAAAAATTACATATCGTGGTTCCTAGCTATTAGGAACTCACAATCTGTCTTTCCTCCGCTCACAGAACAGGGACAACCCCCCTGTTCGGTTCGCACCAGAACCTGTGAACAGACCTAAAGTTTGCGCAAACTTTAGAACCCTATTAAATACAATGGACTCGAACGTTTGAAATCAAAAGTGCTAATTATCAAGGGGCGGGTCTATTAATTTATTACACCGCGGAGGAAGTTTCCCATCAGGTCCGCTCAGCCAATGACGTAAGTGACCTGAAGGGCCTGGTAATTGAATTTGGGGGGACCCCCACGCATTTTTTTTTTTTATCAATGACTTTTCTCTGTATTGCCGGGAGCCGACAATTCATTATAGCCGCGAGTGCTTTTAAATTATTTTTTTTCCTTCAGAAATGACACTTTGTGCAGGGACAGTTCTAAGCACGGGAAACAAGCGCTGCTTTACATGCATATTATACACACCCCCCAGGTACGAAATTTAAAGGAATATTTCACTTTTATTGTTTCGCTTTAAGCATCATTAAAATCACTGCTCCCGAAAAAACTTCTGTTTTTAAAACTTTTTTTTGCATTGATACATGTCCCCTGGGGCAGGACCCGGGTCCCCAAACACTTTTTATGACAATAACTTGCATATAAGCCTTTAAAATTAGCACTTTAGATTTATCCCATAGACTTTTACAGGGTGTTCCGCGACTTTTCAAATTTGCCGCGAAAACCCCAAATTGTTCGCTGTTCGGCGAACATGCGAACAGGCAATGTTCATGTTCGACTCGAACTCTAAGCTCATCCCTAGTTTACACACACACACGTCCCTGTTCTGCCTCTGGTGCCCGGAGATCGCTCGCGGCCGGCAGTCCTCGCGACCGCCGGTCACGAGCATTGGCATCCCTGTGATGCAGCCTGCTAGCCCGCAAGCGGTTAAAGCACAGTGGCGGCTGGTGCTCCATTTTTTGGGGTAGGCAAACAAACCACCTGACCCCCTCTCCTTCCATTTGGTCGATCGATCAAACATTACACCGCCCTCCCCTCGTCGCTCGGCAAACAAACCCATCTGTCCGTTGCTGCCCGTCCGCTCACCAGCCCTGCACTTACCCCATCCAGGTCGTGGGCAGCTCCGGCAGCTTCCCCCTGCATCTCCTCCTTGGCGGCTTCCCCCATGCTTCTGCTCTCAGACAATATGGTCGCTTCTCCTTTTGGCCAATCGGGTCTTAAGATCGGCATCCTGATTGGCTGGGAGGGGAAGCAGTGGGCATATGGAGTGGGCAAATACATGGCAAATGAGGTTTAATGTGGATAAATGTAAGGTAATGCACTTGGGGGCAAAAAACCTGAATGCAAACTACTCACTAAGGGGAGAAGAATTGGGGCAATCAAGGATAGAGAAATATCTGGGGGTCCCAAAAGGGGATATACACCAGAGATAAAACTATAATCCTGCCACTTTATAAAACTCTGATTAGGCCACATCAGGAGTATTCTTTCCAGTTCTGGTCACCAATCCTCAGAAGGGATGTGCTGGAACTTGAGAGAGTCCAAAGAAGGGCAACAAAACTAATAAGGGGACCGGAGGACCTTGATTACGAGGAATGACTGCAAACACTGGAGAAACAACGCTTGATGCCGCGTACACACGATCATTATTCACGGCGGTTAAAAAACCGCCGTGAATAATGTCATTAAAAACGAGGGGAACGGCTTGTTCCCCACACACGGTCGTTTTTCACGTCGCTTTTTCTCTTGTCGAGAAAAACGACCGTCTGTGGGCTCCGCTCCAGTGTTTCCCTATGGGAAAACTTCCGCGGAAAACATGTCGAAAAAAACGACGAGAAAAATTAGAACATGTTCTAATTTTTCTCGTCGTTTTTAATGCCGTTTTTCTCGTCGGAAAAAACGGCAGAAAGCCCACAGACAAACGTTTTTCTCGTCGAAAGGAAAAAATTTCGTTTTTCTCGACGAGAAAAACGGCCGTGTGTACGCGGCATTAGAGGAGATATGATGGCGATTTATAAATACCTCAATGGCGATCCCAGCATAGGAAAAAAAACGATTCAGTCTCAAGGAGTGTAATGCCTCGTACACACGACCGGTTTTCCTGACATGCCAAAAACCGACGTTTTTCCCGACGTGATTCCTCTCAAGCCTGCCTTGCATACACACGTTCATTAAAAAAAAACGCTCGACCAAAGTGCGGTGACGTCCAACACGTACAATGGCACTATAAAGGGGATGTTACATTCAAATGGCGCCACCCTTTGGGCTTGCTTTTGCTGATCCTCGTGTTAGTAAAAGTTTGGTGAGAGACGATTCGCGCTTTTCAGTCCATTACAGTGTGACGAATGTGCTATCTCCATTACGAACGCTAGTTTTACCAGAACGAGCGCTCCTGTCTCATACTTGATTCTGAGCATGCACGTTTTTTTTTCCCCCTCGGAAAAGCATACACACAGACGGTTTTCACGACGAGAAAAAGACTGACGGGAAACAAGACGGGAAAAAATAGAGCAGGTTCTAAATTTTTTGCGGGCAATTTTCTCGTCTGGAAAACTGCTATTGAGCATACACACGACCGGTTTTCCTGACCAATCTAAAAAAATTGCAGTTTTCTCGTCTGGAAAATCGGTCGTGTGTACGAGGCATAAGAGGACACAGGGGCCACACAATGAGATTGGAGGAGAAGTGGTTTAACCTTAAACCGCGTAGGAGGTTTTCACTGTCAGGGCGTAAGGATGTGGAACTCTTTTCCACAATTAGTGGTGGCTGTGGGGAGTATGGATATTTTTAAGAGACTCTTGGATGTGCATTTAAAAGAACACAACATATAGGGATATGGGAAATAATTATAGACACTGACACACGTGCACCTACACAGGTTGAACTGGATGGACTATTGTCTTTATTCAACCTTACCTACTATGTAACTATATGTAATTATGTAAGCAGGAAGACAATAGCGAAAATTAGATTGCTATTGTCACACAACTGGGTGGGCTCGGGGCACAGCGCTCTGCGCCCTGAGCCCGCCCTTTTTGAAGCCAATTAGAGCCTCAGGTTCTAATCATGTGCTTAAAAAAAAACACACAATTGAAATCCATGTATCCGGCGCCCTGTATGTGTATTAGGGGCTGGGCGCATGGATTAAGGGGCAATGCCCCTGCGCCACTAATGGAGCAGCCACCACTGAAGCCTAGGCACAAATAAAAGAGACAAATACTGAAGTTATTTATTTATTAAAGTGATACTCAGTGTCGGGACAAGGTCATCTAGAGCCCAGGGCGAACATGCCAAACTGCGCCCCCCTGTGAAGCAGCCGGCCTGTGCCCAGTGAAACCGGTTAGGCGTATCTAGCGTCCCCCTTCTCTCTCTGCCCCATTGGTGATCCGTTGGTGCACGGTCATGCATATCCAAGGAGCATGTTCCCCTGCATGAGATCTATGGGTTATTGGGTTTACATTTCCGCAAACCACTGGATGGATACGTTTACAAAACATGCTCACATGCTTCTTGACTTTGTGACCCTTGGGTCCTATCTAATATCTTTGAGGACTTACTTCCAAGGCAGACTGACAGTGAGCAACTCTCTGCTCAGGGAGCTGTGAGAACCAAGTGATCAGTGGTGTTCAATCGCTCAGTATTAGAGGTGCCGGGGGACAGATGCAGGCAGCATCCACCTAGGTAAGTATGAATCTGAAAGAAAAAAAAAACACTTCTCTTTTAAGACAGCCATTGACTTTGCTTATTTGGTGAACATTTACCCTCCTCTGGACCACGCTAATTCATCTCTCCCCTTACAAATATGGGAACTCTCACAATATGAGTTAACCAGAGATCCATGTTTCTCCACCCAATTCTCCACCTGGCACCTTGGAGTATTGACACTTATCATTTTGCACAAGGACATTATCGTTGGATGGCTATTGGCTTGTTTTCTTTTTGTTTCCTTTTTGCATCACAATGCATTGAACTTTTCGCCTCCATAGTCCATTTACATACCATGAATGGGATCACCATTACTATACCTTGACTATTTGAATACAGTATCATGTATGGATTTTTGCAGTATACTGTTTACAATGAGAAAGGGGGGTGCATGTTTTTAGGTGTGGTTGATGTAGGTATTGGTACCATTTTAATGCATTACACAATTTGCAGTTATTTAATTTTGCTTGTACTTTTGATTAATAAAATGTGAATTTACAGTGCCTTGAAAAAGTATTCATACCCCTTGAAATTTTCCACCTTTTGTCATTTTACAACCAAAATCATAAATGTATTTTATTGGGATTTTATGTGAGAGACCAACACAAAGTGCCACATAATTGTGAAGTGGAAGGAAAATTATAAATAGTTTTCAATTTTTTTTACAAATAAATAAGTGAAAAGTGAATGAATATGATTTGATCTAAACCATTCCATTGTAGCTCTGGCTGTATGTTTAGGGTCGTTGTCCTGCTGGAAGGTGAATCTACGCCCCAGTCTCAAGTCTTTTGCAGACTCTAACAGGTTTTCTTCTAAGATTGCCATGTATTTGGCTCCATCTTCCCATCAACTCTGACCAGCTTCCTTGTCCCTGCTGAAGAAAAGCATCCCCACAACATGATGCCACCACCATGTTTCACAGTGGGGATGGTGTGTTCAGGGTGATGTGCAGTGTTAGTTTTCGCCACACACAGAGTTTTGCTTTTAGGCTAAAAAGTTCAATTATGGTCTCATCTGACCAGAGCACCTTCTTCCACATGTTTGCTGTGTCCCCCACATGGCTTCTCACAAACTGCAAACGGGACTTCTTATGGCTTTCTTTCAACAATGTCTTTCTTCTTGTCACTCTTCCATAAAGAGCAGATTTGTGGAGAAGCACGACTAATAGTTGTCCTGTGGACAGATTCTCCCACCTGAGATGTGGATCTCTGCATCTCCTCCAGAGTTACCATGGGCCTCTTGGCTGCTTCTCTGATGAATACTCTCCTTGCCCGGCCTGACAGTTTAAGTGGACGGCCATGTCTTGGTAGGTTTGCAGTTGTGCCATACTCTTTCCATTTTCGGATGATGGATTGAACAGAGCTCCGTGAGATGTTCATAGCTTGGGATATTTTTTTATAACCTAACCCTGCTTTATACTTCTCTACAACTTTATCCCTGACCTGTCCGGTGTGTTCCTTGGCCTTCATGATGCTTTTTGTTCACTAAGGTTCTCTAACAAACCTCTGAGGGCTTCAAAGAACAGCTGTATTTATACTGGGATTAAATTACACACAGGTGGACTCTATTTACAAATTCAGTAGCTTCTGAAGGCAATTGGTTCCACTAGATTTTAGTTAGGGGTATCAGAGTAAAGGGGGCTGAATACAAATGCACGCCACACTTTTCACATATTTATTTGAAAAAAAGAATTGAAAAACATTTACAATTTTTCTTCCACTTCACAATTATGTGCCACTTTGTGTTGGTCTATCACATAAAATCCCAATAAAATACATTTACGTTTTTGTTTTCAATCTCTTTTTATTAATTTTAAAACATTTATACAAATACATATATATATATATATATATATATATATATATATATATATATATATATATACACTGTATATATATATTTTGATTACATTATAAAATTGGATAGAATTCTATATATATATTTACGTTTTTGGTTGTAACATGACAACATGTGGAAAATGTCTAGGGGTATGAATACTTTTTCAAGCCACTGTATTACAGCCCAGTGAGTAGCGTTATATACACTCTATGTAATTCTTTATTGGTTGAGGGAAATCAAGCCTTTTAACTCAGTTTTTCATGTTGCATATTTATCTATAAATTCCCATCGTTTAGAGCAGGGGTCTCCAAACTTTCTAAGCAAAGGGCAAGCTTACCGTCTTTCAGACTTTAGGGGGGCCGGACTGTGGCAATTGGGAGTAGAGAAGGTCCTGAGGTCAGTGAAGAAACAAAAATGGCGCCCCATCATTTGTTTCAGTGGAAGCAATTGTGCCTCATCATTGGCATCAATGGGGGGAATTGTGCCCCATTGTTGATGTCATTGGGTCCCATTGTTGGACCCATTGAGAGGAATAGGGCCCCATTGTTGGTGTCATTGAGAAAAATTGTGTCCCAGCATTGGTATTCATGGGAGGAATTGTGTCCCTTCATTGGTGTCAGTGGACCCCATTTGTTGGAGTCATTGGGAGAAATTGTTGCCCCATTGTTGGTCCCATTGAGAGGAATAGTGTCCCATCATTGGGTGTCATTGGGCCCCACTGATGGTGCCGTTGAGAGAAACAGGGCCCCATTGTTGGTGTCATTGGGAAAAATTGTTTCCCAGCATTGGTATTAGTGGGAGGAATTGCGCCCCTTCATTGGTGCCAGTGGACCCCATTGTTGGTGTCATTGGGAGAAATTGTTGCCCCATTGAGAGGAATAGTGCCCCATCATTGGGTGTCATTGGGCCCCATTGTTGGCGCCATATGGGAAAAATTGTGCCCCAGCATTGGTATTAGTGGGAGGAATTGTGTCCCTTCACTGGTGTCAGTGGGGAGCAATTATGGCCTCAAGGGCCGGATAAAAGCAAGCAAAGGGCCGCATTTGGCCCACGGGCCGCAGTTTGGAGACCACTGGTTTAGAGCATTCACCCTTATCCTTATTATTTAATCTCTGTAGGTGATCTATGGGGTAATCTTGGAGTGCCTATTCTAGAGTTCCTTATATATGCTCAAGTTTGCATAAGTAGCCATGTAAACCCTCGTACAGCTTCATCCAGCCATTCAGTACTATGATTGGCTGTATGTGGTAGAAACATATCCCGGAAATATATACTTTCAATTTACGTTATACACAGTTCCTCTTGTGGCCATGTGCATGGAGCCTAAATTTATTATTGATGTATTTTTTTTTGCAGTGTAATTAAAGCGGGATGTCACCCTAAAGGGTTCGCTTTATGTCCTCCTCCCCCTCCTTTAACACATTGTGCACAATAAAAAATTTGGGGGGGAGAGGGTATCTAGTTCCCACTTACGCTTGATCACCTAGGCAATCCAAGTGGAGGTTCAGCCCCCCTCACTGTGCCCACAGCCTGCTGGGACACGTCACAGGTCTCAGAAGGCTGAAGGACCATTCAAAAGGGCAGCATGGCTCACGCATGCGCAGTGGGAAGCTGCCTGTGAAACCACAGTAAATATGCCAATGCCGGGGACCCCAAGGCCAGCAAAAGAACAAGCCCGGATGAGGACGGCGCTGGATCACTGTACAGGTAATTGTCCTTTTAAAAAAAAAAAAAAACTCAGCAACTACAGTATTTGTAGCTGTTGACTTTAATTTTTTTTCTTTCTAGGGTGAAGATCTGCTTTAACTGAATATGTCTTGGTATCAGCAGTCCCTGTACAATAAAGCGTGGAGTGTAAGAGGAAGAAGCAGCACAAGAAGTCTTTCAGTTCATGTGCTGACAAGACGCAAGCTGATAGGAGGAGAGAGCAAAGTGACACAGAGATGAGCTCATCACTGTGCTGCTTCTCTTTTTACTGTCCATTCCCAGGCTTGGGGAGGAGGGTACATCATGACAGCCTGGGTTAAATGATACTGCCCATTAATTTATCTATAAAGACTGAGGACATCTAGTAGTGGAAAAGAAGTACTGCAGGAGACAGCTCAAATTGAAGGTGAGCGTTGCTCCAAAATCAACTTTTTTATTTAATCTTTAAAAAAAAATCTGCAAAATGTACTTTTTTATTTAATCTTTTATTTTATTTTTTCTGCTTTTACAGCCACACATTGTAAATTACTATGGCAGCATTTATCTGAAAATTCATCGAAAGGCTATCTCTAGCCAAAACCTTTTGTTTCAGTTTTGGGCAGAGTTGGTAATGGTTAGAACTAGGGATGAGCTTCGTGTTCGAGTCGAACATACGTTCGACTCGAACATCGGCTGTTCGATCGTTCGACGAAGATCGAATGATTTGGGCCGTTCGCGCCAAATTTGAGTGACGCGAACGGCCCACAATGCACTACGCCATCGCAGTGTCATCCAGGCGCTGTGATTGGCCAAGCATGCACTGTGACCCCGCATGCTTGGCCAATCACTGCGCCGGCAGCGAGGAGAGCAATGATTGGCCACAGGCAGGATGCCTGTGGCCAATTATTGCTGAGGGGGTTTAGTACACGCCCCACACTATAAAAGGCCGCCAGCGCGGCGGCCTTGTGTAGTGTGTTCCGGAGCAGGGAAAGAGAAGCATAGGCAGGGACAGTGTCATTTTTTTCCTTTACTAATCCTGGATTCCTTGTGTTTAGGGACAGAGAAGGATAGGTAGGGAGAGTGTCAGTGTGTTATTCTGTGCTAAACCTTGTTTGTAGGGACAGAGAAGGACAGTGAGGGAAAGTGTCAGTGTGCTATTCTGTGCTAAACCTTGTTTGTAGGGACAGAGAAGGACAGTGAGGGAAACTGTCAGTGTGCTATTCTGTGCTAAACCTTGTTTGTAGGGACAGAGAAGGACAGTGAGGGAAAGTGTCAGTGTGCTATTCTGTGCTAAACCTTGTTTGTAGGGACAGAGAAGGACAGTAAGGGAAACTGTCAGTGTGCTATTCTGTGCTAAATCTTGTTTGTAGGGACAGAGAAGGACAGTGAGGGAAACTATCAGTGTGCTATTCTGTGCTAAACCTTGTTTGTAGGGACAGAGAAGGACAGTGAGGAAACGTGTCAGTGTGCTATTCTGTGCTAAAACAATCTTGCTGAATCATATTTGAAATCCTTGAGTTTAGGGACAGAGAAGGACACTCGGGGAAACTATCAGTGTGCTATTCTGTGCTAAACCTTGTTTGTAGGGACAGAGAAGGACAGTGAGGGAAACTGTCAGTGTGCTATTCTGTGCTAAACCAATCTTGCTGAACCATATTTGAAATCCTTGAGTTTAGGGACAGAGAAGGACACTCAGGGAAACTGTCAGTGTGCTATTCTGTGCTAAACCTTGTTTGTTAGGACAGAGAAGGACAGTGAGGGAAAGTGTCAGTGTGCTATTCTGTGCTAAACCAATCTTGCTGAACCATATTTGAAATCCTTGAGTTTAGGGACAGAGAAGGACACTCGGGGAAACTATCAGTGTGCTATTCTGTGCTAAACCAATCTTGCTGAACCGTATTGGAAATCCTTGAGTTTAGGGACAGAGAAGGACACTCGTGGAAACTATCAGTGTGCTATTCTGTGCTAAATCTTGTTTGTAGGGACAGAGAAGGACAGTGAGGGAAACTATCAGTGTGCTATTCTGTGCTAAATCTTGTTTGTAGGGACAGAGAAGGACAGTGAGGGAAACTATCAGTGTGCTATTCTGTGCTAAACCTTGTTTGTAGGGACAGAGAGGGACAGTGAGGGAAACTGTCAGTGTGCTATTCTGTGCTAAACCAATCTTGCTGAACCATATTTGAAATCCTTGAGTTTAGGGACAGAGAAGGACACTCGGGGAAACTATCAGTGTGCTATTCTGTGCTAAATCTTGTTTGTAGGGACAGAGAAGGACAGTGAGGGAAACTATCAGTGTGCTATTCTGTGCTAAACCTTGTTTGTAGGGACAGAGAGGGACAGTGAGGGAAACTGTCAGTGTGCTATTCTGTGCTAAACCAATCTTGCTGAAGCATATTGCAAATCCTTGTGTTTAGGGACAGAGAAGGATAGGCAGGGGACAGTGTCAGTGTCATTGTTGCTTAGCCTCCTGCACAGTATACACCTGAAGGTAGCCCTTATTGCTGTTTTTCCCATCTCCCTGCAGGCCATCCATTAAAATGTCTGGAAGGCAAACAAGGAGAGGCAGACAGTCAGGAGGCAAAAAAAGAAGGCAAGCAGGCTCTGTGTCTGGGGGCAACAGTGCTGGTCGTGGACGCGGTGCATTGTCATCAACACATGGCCATGGGACACGCTTGTCCTTCTTTTCGGCAGCTGGACATGTTGAGGCACATCATGCCGAAGACTTGGTAGAGTGGATGACCAAGCCCACCTCATCCTCCTCATCCTCTCTCGCCCAGGCTCAGGGTACTGGCAAAGCAGCTGCCAAAGCGTCCTCTTCTCTGGTATCAATGTCATCATTAGTCACTCCTTCCCTAGACCCACCATGTCCTCCTCCTGAGGAGTCCCCCGAACTGTTTGAGCACAGTGTTGGGTACATGCTTCAGGAGGATGCCCAGCGCTTCGAAGGATCTGATGATGATACCCAGCTAGAGGAAGGCAGTAGCGTGAGAGCAGAGAGAGGGGATGCTCAAGAAGGACACCAATCTGGCAGTCATGCTCCAGCAGCTGCAGCATACTGCCAGATTGGCTCCAGTGATGAGGAGGGAGGGGATGATGAGGTCACTGACTCCACGTGGGTGCCTAATAGGAGAGAGGAGGAGGAGGAGGATGATGAGGAGGCACATCTCCAACGAGGCAGGATGCCCTTGGGTGGCCAGCGTATGGGCAGCACACCGACGGAATCACACCGCAGAGCTCCGCCTGTGCAGGGCGCTGCCTCTGCCCGTCATTCAAAAAGTTATTTGGTGTGGGCCTTTTTTGAGGCGAGTGCATCAGATCGCACAGCTGCTGTTTGCAACATATGTCTCAAGCGTATATCGCGTGGCCAAAACATCAGCCGCTTGGGCACCACATGCTTGATCAGACATATGTTGACCTGCCATGCAGCTTGTTGGCAAGCCTACCTTAAAGACCCACACCAAAGAACAAAGCGGACCTCTCCTTGCACCGCATCAGCTGGGATCTCCAACCCCACTATACCTTCAGTCCTCTCTGAAACCTGCACTGAGAGGAATGAAGGTGTAGAATTAGGTGTGTCACAGCCAAGTACTTGCGGCCACTCTGCTAGCAGTACACCGACGTCCGATTCTAGCAGGCAAATTTCCCTGCCCCAGCTGCTGGACCGTCGAAAGAAGTTCACTCCCAGCCATCCACATGCCCAGCGGTTGAATGCTAGCTTGGCTAAATTGCTAGCGCTTCAACTGCTGCCTTTTCAGTTGGTAGACTCGGCCCCCTTCCGTGAGTTTGTGCAATGTGCGGTTCCTCAGTGGCAGGTTCCCAAACGCCACTTTTTCTCACGGAAGGCGATTCCGGCTCTCTACCGGCATGTGGAAGGCAATGTCTTGGCCTCGCTGGACAGGGCGGTCATCGGTAAGGTGCATATTACCGCTGACTCATGGTCCAGCAGGCATGGACAGGGACGTTACCTTTCTTTCACGGCCCATTGGGTCACTCTTTTGGCAGCTGGGAAGGATGCAGGACAAGGTGCAGTAGTGTTGGAGGTTGTTCCACCGCCACGCCTCCAAAATGCTACTACTGGTTGTGACACACCTCTCTCCTCCACCCCCTCCTCTTCTTCTTCCTCCATGGCCTCTTCCTGTGCTTTGTCCTCGGAACCAGCGGTGCTCCGTAGGCGTTCAAGGGGCTACGCAAGTACGCAGGCAAAAAGATGCCATGCCGTGCTTGCGCTGGTGTGTTTGGGGGACAGGAGCCACACTGGGGCAGAGGTCCTGTCTGCTCTGCAGGGGCAGACCGAGAGGTGGTTGACGCCACGCCAGCTTAAGCCAAGAATGGTGGTTTGCGACAATGGCACCAACCTCCTCTCCGCCCTCCGACAGGGACAACTGACCCATGTGCCCTGTGTGGCTCACGTCCTTAACCTGGTGGTGCAGCGGTTCTTGGGCAGGTACCCAGGCTTACAGGATGTCCTGAGGCAGGCCAGGAAAGTCTGTGTGCATTTCCGCAGATCTTATAATGCCAGTGCTCGCCTGGCTGAGCTGCAAAAGGAGTTGAACCTGCCCAAGAACCGCCTTATATGTGACATGCCCACCAGGTGAAACTCAACGTTGGCCATGCTGCAGCGGCTGCACACGCAGCAGAGGGCCATCAATGAGTACCTGTGCGACTACGGCACCAGGACAGGGTCAGGGGAGCTCGGGTTTTTTTCACCACGCCAGTGGGGCATGATCAGGGATGCATGCACTGTCCTGGCACCATTTGAGGAGGCCACGAGGATGGTGAGCAGTGACAGTGCATGCATCAGTGACACTGTACCTCTTGTCCACCTGTTGGAGCACACGCTGCGTGGAATAATGGACAGGGCACTTGAGGCAGAACAGAGGCAGGAAGAGGAGGACTTCCTTGCCTCTCAAGGCCCCCTTTACCCAGACAGTGTTCCTTCTGTCCCACCCATCGCACAGGAAGAGGAGGAGGAGGAGGAGGATTGTGTCAGCATGGAGGTGGAGGCTGGCACTCAGCATCATCAGCAGCAGTCTTTTAGGGATGATTTACAGTCCCAAGAAACCAGTGGACTTGTACGTGGCTGGGAGGAGGTGGCTGTGGATCATGTCGTCCTTAGTGACCCAGAGGACTCTGGACTGAATGCCTCAGCTAACCTACGCTGCATGGCCTCCCTGATCCTGCAAAGTCTGTGGAAGGATCCTCGTATTCTTCGGATCAAGGAGAGGGACCATTACTGGCTGGCCACTCTCCTTGATCCACGGTACAAGGGTAAGGTTGCGGACCTTATGTTACCGTCGCAGAGGGAGCAGAGGATGAGACAACTCCGGGAGGCCTTGCAGAAAGGTCTGTGCAACGCGTTCCCAGAGACTGGGAGGTTACAAACTCCTGGTCCTGGACAACGAGTTGCTGAGGCTTCGGGCAGTCAAAGAAGGAGCGGTGGGGAAGGTGGCCGTCTGACCGATGCGTTCAGACAATTCTTTAGTCCGCAGCCCCAAAGTATGATCGGTTCCAGCAACCATCGCCAGCGTCTGATATACATGGTGCAGGAATACCTAGGGGCAAGGTCAGACTTGGACACCTTCCCCACCGAAAATCCTCTGGCTTACTGGGTCTTGAGGATGGATCACTGGCCAGAGCTTGCACAGTATGCAATTGAGCTACTGGCCTGTCCTGCATCCAGCGTTCTTTCAGAACGCACATTCAGTGCTGCTGGAGGATTTGTCACGGATCACAGGGTGCGCCTGTCCACCGACTCGGTTGATCGACTGACTTTCATCAAGATGAACCAGTCTTGGATCACCACCAGCTACCACACACCTGATGCTGATATAACAGACTAATTGATTTTAAAATGTCACATCCCTTCAAGACTGATGCTGATGCTGAGTGCCTGTGCTGTTATGTTGACTGGCTATCCTCCTCCTCCTCCTCAATGATCCGATTAATGATGATAGCTTGGAAGATCATTTTGGTTTATGGGTGCCGCCACCAGTGGCTAAGGCCCAATTTTTCAGCCCCTGTTTAACAGGGGCGTGTAATTACAATTTTTGATGCAATACTTTGCAACAGGGCTCATTGCTGTGCTCCAAGTACAGTATCTGTGAGGGGTTGCAGTGTTTTGTGCCACCAGTGCCTAAGGCCCAATTTTTCAGCCCCTGTTCAACAGGGGCATGCAATTATAATTATTGATCTAATAATTCACAGCAGGGCCCATTGCTGCGCCCACCAAGAGTAACTGTCAGGCCTTACAGTGTTGTGTCAACACCACCACCACCACCACCACCACCACCACCAAAGGCCCAATTTTTCAGCCCCTGTTCAACAGGGGCATGCAATTATAATTATTGATCTAATAATTCACAGCAGGGCCCATTGCTGCGCCCACCAAGAGTAACTGTCAGGCCTTACAGTGTTGTGTCAACACCACCACCACCACCACCACCAAAGGCCCAATTTTTCAGCCCCTGTTCAACAGGGGCATGCAATTATAATTATTGATCTAATAATTCACAGCAGGGCCCATTGCTGCGCCCACCAAGAGTAACTGTCAGGCCTTACAGTGTTGTGGCACCAGCACCACCATCAAAGGCCCAATTTTTACTACCACTGTTCAACAATTATATGTTATTACAATTCCTGATATAATAGTTGACAGCAGGGCGTTCCAGCACCCACCAAGAGTAACTGTGAGTGCTTACAGTGTTGTGCCAACACCAACACCTAAGGGGCCAATTTCTGCAGAGTATATACGGCAGGTCCCTACTTTCAAACATCCAACTTACAAACGACTCCTACTTGCAAACGGAAGAAGACAACAGGAAGTGAGAGGAAATCTACCCCTAGGAAGGAAAATTCTCTCCTGTAAGAATTAATATGGGAGAAAGGTGTCTCCTCTGTACTGATGCTTTATCACCAATCCTTGTTTCAATAAAAACACCACATTTCAAAAACAGTTGTCATTGGGACGCAAAGTGAGGTGAAATGTTCTGAACAGGGGCACAGACAGCAAAACAAATGTTACAGGGGTGATAACCCTTCCCTATGTTTTCCAAAAAGCTTAAAAATAGATTTTTTGGCTGGAGCTACACTTAAACAATGTACCTGTTCAAAATTACAAACAGATTCTACTTAAGAACAAACCTACAGTCCCTGTCTTTTTTGCACCGCCTGTATACTACTGTTCAGAGTATATAGGGCCTTTTTTATTTTGTGTTGCGGGGTTCCCCTTAATATCCATACAAGACCCAAAGGGGCTGGTAATGGGCTGGGGTAGGGGGGGGGGGGGTGATGGGGTAGCTATGCCATTTTTCTTAAAGATTTTCATCCATATTACCGGGACCAGACATTACATTAAAGCCGCAAGCAGTTTTAAATGGCTTTTTGTTCCTTTAGAAATGTCATTTTGTGCAGGGACAGTTCTAAACACGGGAAACACGTGGCACTTCACAGGCATACTTTAGACACCCCCCAGGTACGATATTTAAAGGAATATTTGACTTTTTTTTTCACTTTATGCATCATTAAAATGACTGCTCCCGAAAAACGTCCGTTTTTAAAACTTCTTTTTGCATTGATACATGTCCCCTGGTGCAGAACCCGGGTTCCCAAACTCTGTTTTGGACAATAACATGGATAATAGTCGTTATAATTAGCACTTTAGAATTCGAACGTTCGCATCCATTGTATTTAATAGGGTTCTAATGTTCGTGCGAACTTTCGGTCCGTTCGCGGGTTCTGGTGCGAACCGAACCCGGGGGTGTTCGGCTCATCACTAGTTAGAACCTGTCAGGTCTTTATTGATCTGGAATGTACGGAGCGAATCTTCCCACTGTACTGGGGTTGAATTACTAAAACTGGAGAGTGCCAAATCTGGAGGTAGCCAATCAGCTTCTAACTTCAACTTGCCTTGACAATAAGGCCCCTTTCACACTGGGGGGGGCAGGTGCGGTGGCGGTATAGCGGCGCGATTTTCAGCGCTGCTATACCGTCGTTATTACCGCGGTATGCGGCCGCTAGGGGGGTGAATTTAACCCCCGCTAGCGGCCGAAAAAGGGTTAATACCGCTGTGTCCCATTGATTTCAATGGGCAGCTGCGGTAAAGGAGCGGTGAACACACCGCTCCTTCACCGCTGTAAAGAAGCGGCTAGCAGGACTTTTGGAGCGGTCCTGCTAGCGCACCGCTTCAGTGTGAAAGCCTTCGGGCTTTCACATTGAAGGCTACAGGCACGATTTTTTCAGGCGGTATAACAGCGCTAATATTAGCACTAAACCGCCTGAAAAACGTGCCAGTGTGAAAGGGGCCTAAAACCTGGAAGCTGATTGGCTTCCATGCACAGCTGCACCAGATTTGGCACTCTCCAGTTTTAGGCTACTTTCACACTGAAGCGCTGGATGCGCTGGCGGTATAGCGCCGCTATACCGTAGTTTTTGCCACGATTTGCAGGCGCTAGCGGGGTGATTTTAACCCCCGCTAGCGGCCGAAAAAGGGTTAAAAACGCCCGCAATAACGCCTCTTTGTGGCAGACCTCTTCTTTAACTCTGAACTGGTAATCTGTAAAAATTTTAAAATGTCCCCTATGGAGATTTTTAAGTACTGTAGTTTGGCGCCATTTCACGAGTGTTTGGTAATTGGTATCTGTTTACTCGGCGTAACATCATCTTTCACATTATACAACAAAAATGGGGTAAATATTGTATTTTGTTACTTTTTATTATTGAAAGTGTTTGTTTTTTTGTTTTGTTTTTTAAATGCGTTTTGAAAATTGCTGTGCAAATACTGTGTGCCATAAAAATTTGCAACGACCGCCATTTTATTCCATAGGGACTCTGTTAAAAAATAAAATAAAAATGATATATATATAATGTTTGGGGGTTCTGAGTAATTTTCTAGCAAAAAATTATGATTTTTGCATGTAGGAGAGAAATGCCAGAATTGGCTGGGTTGGCAAGTGGTTAAGTATACATACTTGAATATATATTTTTTTTAAACCAAAGTTTAGTGTCATTTATATGTATTGCACGAGCCCAGTTGGGACTGGTTCTCTTTAATCTCTGTCCATATGCCCTGTCCATATAATTACAATAGGACACATATGTGCACAATGTAATATTTGTTAAATAATCTGTGGTGTCTTCATATTTTATTTAGTGTCCATGTACATCTCCTCCTCCATCCCGCTCACAGCCGAGCGTAGCATTGCACTATTAACCTCGCTGAACGTCTGCCTCTTATTGGCTATTTAAATTAATGTGACATTAGTCAACACACATAACCTTTCTCCAAGTCTGCCATTTATACCTTAAATTAGCTCCGGCCCCCAGGGGCTGTGCGCTTTCTTTACACTGTGATTTTTTACTTCTCGGGTTATATATCCTGCAGGGGAGAATTACCAAGACTGAAGCCTCGCACACACGGACGATTTTCTCGTCAAGAAGCGACAAGAAAACTGCTGGTAGAGCTTTCTTGCCGAGAAAACCGACCGTGTGTACGAGGCTTTCAGGTTTCTCGTCAAGAAAACTGGCCAGAATCTCGACGAAAAAAATAGAGAACCTGCTCTCTATTTTCTCGTCGGGATTCTCGTCGTCCTGTTTCCCGACGAGAAACCCGAGCGTGTGTACGCTTACCTGTCGCCGTGGAAGCCCGCGCATGCTCGAAATGACTTTGACGCATGCGCGGTAGCTTCCTAGGCATAGGTAGGGTGTAGCAAGATGGCGGCGGCGGCATCGAATGAGACGAGTGCAAGCTCGTTGTAGTCGATGACATCACCGCATTCGTTCCATTCAAAAGAACGGCAGTTCTTTTGAATCGAGCGTGTGTACACTCGGCTGGGACAAGGTTCTCGTCAGGAAAAACAACGGGTTTTTTTACTGACGAGATTCTCGGTCGTGTGTATGAGGCTTGAGGGTTGGTGTTTGGGCGTCTTTTATAGCATACAAAGAAACACATTGCAATGAATTGATCAACACTTCCCGCACATATTTATAAACATTTCAAAGTAACAAAATTTAAACATTTCAAAGTAACTAAATTGTAACATAAAATTGTAAACAAAGTTTTCACAAAGTCCTTTGTGAAGATTGCGCTTTTCCACCAACTTCAGAGCAAGAACCAGAGATTTAGGCCCCTTTCACACTGAGGCATATTTCAGGCGTTTTTGCGCTAAAAATAGCGCATAAATAACGCCTGAAATACTCCTGCCCCAGCATTCTCAATGTGAAAGCCCTGAGGGCTTTCACACTGAGGCGGTGCGCTGGCAGGAGACAAAAAAATCTCCTGCAAGCCGCATCTTTGGAGCGGTGAAGGAGCGGTGTGTATACCGCTCCTTTACCGCTCCTTGCCATTGAAATCAATGGGACACCGCGGTAATACCGCCCGCAAACCGCGGCTGTAGCCGTGGTTTGCGGGCGGTATTAGCCCTTTTTCGGCCGCTAGCGGGGGTTAAAACCGCACCGCTAGCGGCCGAATATCGCGGTAAACACGACGGTATAGGGCGCTGAAAATCGTGCTGCTATACCGCCACCGCATATGCCCGCCCCAGTGTGAAAGGGGCCTTATACAAGCTTATTCACATGTTGGATCCTGCAGTAAATAGACAACTTCATGTTTTTACTTTGTTACGTTCAAATGTTTTTTTTTGTTTTTTGTTTTTTTAACCACTTGCCCACTGGGCACTTATACCCCCTTCCTGCCCAGGCCATTTTTCAGCTTTCAGCGCTGTCACACTTTGAATGACAATTGCGCGGTCATGCAACACTGTACCCAAACTACATTTTTTTTTTGTTTTTTTCACACCAATAGAGCTTTCTTTTGGTGGTATTTATTCACCACTGTGTATGAATTACTAAAGTGCTGTTATGCAAAAATTCTGACGATGTGAAACTTAGAACAGCTGCACCATTTAAACAGTGATCTTACGCTAACATAAATGTAGCAATTAAGGTAAAAGTGCGCTAATTCCTCTCGTGCATAAATCAAAATTGTATATATGTATAAACTACCATTGCCATTAAAGAGGAAGTAAACCCTGATGAGATTTACTTCCTTTTTTTCCCCCTGCAAAGTAAAAGCATAATGTGCTAGTATGCATAGCATTCTAGCACATCATGTGACATTTACCTGCAAACTAAGCTGTCCCCGCTGCAGGCCACATCCATGTTCACCCCTCTTCCTTCCGGGGCCGCAGACTCCGGCTCTGTGACTGGCCGGAGTCGCGTGATGCCGGTCACGGAACTCACTTTTGAAAAAATGGCACGGGTGGCCGCGCATGCACTGATGACATCATTGGCACAGTGTACTGCAAATATCTGCTAAACGGCGCACGTTTAGGAGATATTTACAGTACCTATAGGTAAGCCTTATTCTAGGCTTATCTATAGGTACAACTTACCAATGGAGGTTTACAACCTTTTTAACATACAAAATAAAAATAACGTAGACAATAAATATCACAAAATAGTGAATTATTATTATTTTTATTTTGTATGTTAATGGTAATGGTAGTTGGTACATATATAATAAAATTTTGAGTCCAAACATTTGGGGAAAAAAAAAACTTTTTTCATAGTTTGTTATATAACATTTTGCAAACAGGTCATTTTCTCCTTCACTGATGGACACTGATGAGGCGGCACTGGTGGACACTAATAGGTGGCACAGATGGACACTGATAGATGGCACTGATGGACATTGATAGGTGGCACTGATGGGTGACACTGATGAGGAGGCCCTGGTGGGCACTGATAGGCGGCACTAATGGGCACTGATTGGCAGCACTGGTGGGCACTGATAGGTGGCATTGATAGGCAGCACTGATAGGCGGCACTGATGGGTGACACTAATGAGGAGGTACTGGTGGGCACTGATAGGCGACACTGATGGGCACTGATTGGCAGCACTGGTGGGCACTGATAGGTGGCATTGATAGGTGACACTGATGAGAAGGCACTGGTGGGCGCTGATAGGTGGCCCTGATAGGTGACACTGATGAGGAGGCACTGGTGGGCACATATAGACAGCACTGGTGGGCCCAGATTGGCAGCACTGGTGGGCACTTATTGGCAGCACTGAAGGGAAGTAATGGTGGGCACTGTTGGAATTGCACTGATAATCAGGACACTAATAATCAGTGCCCTGATTATCAGTGTTGATGTCCCTTTTACACAAGCTGGTTATTGGCTCTCTTCTCCTCTCCTTACGCTGTCAGCTTGAGGAAAGGAGTGCCAATAGCCAGCTTCTGTTTACATCCGTGATCAGCTGTGATTGGACACAGCTGATCATATGGTAAAGAGCCACTGATTGACTACAAATGGGAAACTATTCCTCCCACTGACACCAATGATGGGGCACTGTTCTTCCCACTGACACCAATGATGGGGCACCATTCCATCCACTGACATCAATGATGGTGATCCCAGTGTAGGTAGGAAACTATTCAGTCTCAGGGAGTGTAGGAAGAAACGGGGCCACACAATGAGACTGGATGAGAAGCGGTTTAACCTTAAGCTGCGTATGGGGTTTTTCACTGTCAGGGCGGTAAGGATGTGGAACTCTCTTCCACAATTAGCGGTGTCAGCAGGAAGTATTTAATAATTTCAAAAGACTCTTGGACGTGCATCCTAGCGAACACAATATACAGGGGTATGGGAAATGATTATCTACATGAACACACACACAGGTTGAGCTGGATGGACTATTGTCTTTATTCAGCCTTACCAACTATGTAACTAATCCTCCCACTGATACAAACAATGGGAAACTATTCCTTCCACTGACACCAATAATGGAGCACTATTGCTTGTGCTGATACCAATGATTGGTCACAATTCCTCCCACTGATACCAGTGATGGGGCACTATTCCTCCCACTAATGCCAATGATGGGGCACTATTCCTCCCACTAATACCAAGGATAGGGCATTATTCCTCCCACTGACACCAATGATGGGGCACTATTCCTCCCATTAATGCCAATGATGGGGAATTATTCCTCCCACTAATACCAAGGATTGGGCATTATTCCTCCCACTGATAACAACGATGGGCTACTATCCCTCCCCCTAATACCAAAGATGCATTGTTTACTCCCACTGACACCAGGACAATTTCTACTCCCAAAGGTAACAGTCCGGCCCCCCTTAAAATTTGAAGGATAGTAAACTGGCCCTTTGTTTAGAAAGTTTGGAGACCTCGGTTCTAGATGATGCTGGAGTCTGGATATCCTCCAGCCAGAAAATGATGCGGGGTGATTTGCTGCAGCTTCTGAGGCACATTATAAGAAGCTCACAGTGTGCAGTGAAATCAGAGCAAGCACTTTCTGTCCAGGAGAGGAGCCTGAACAACTAGGCAAGACTGAAGGGAAGGTAAGTTCCTCTGTAAATTACGAATGACTTGTTTGTCATTAATACATTTTATATCCATTTTTTCTGAGATTTTCCTTCGCTGGCTGTTCCCGCAGAGCCAGTTCATTCCTTTAAGTGTAAATGATATATTAATTGCCGAAAATGTCCATTTCATGTCTTTAGCGCTCTACGTGTTGTTGGGTGTACACTGATCGCGGCACACGTTTGTTAAGCTGCCCCTCGGGAGTTAATTACTGCTTATGCACACGGATCCTGGAAGTCGCTGAAATGGCGCGCTGGTAAACAGTATTAATTAAACATCTGGAAGTCTGTCTCCAGCTGCTGGGTGGATGGAGGACTCTGAAGAGAAACATATTAGCATTTATTTCATCTCGGATTTACCACGAGAGCGAAGATCTGATTACTGCAGCATTTTCAATGTATACACCCCGGAATAAATACAACTGGAAATGATCGAGTCTCACATCAGGTGTGTTGGTACTTTAGCTAGAGACGAATGAGGGGGGGATGCAGCTGAGACTTTAGCGTTTCATCTCTGAAGAACACAACTGTTTCTCCTCCGGGCTGTTACCATGCCTGCTGGAACCGTATATGGAGATCGTTCTGCCTGGAAAGATTTGAACTCTGATCGAACCAAAAGGAAAGCTCAATTTTTGCAAGAACATTTTTCATAAAGTGTCATGAATACACCCAGGTTTTATCACAGTTACGTGATAGTTTGCGTTTTCTGGGTTTTTTTGAGACGCGCAAACAGAGAGCACACAACCACCTGTAGGTAATAACAAACTATATAATATTTAATTAAATAATGACAGATAAAGATAACGAATGTGATAATATTGGAAAGTGTAACAAGAACACCAAGCAATAGATGACTTTTCGCCAAAGTAGTCCTGCCCATTTCTATTGCGGCGTGGCACGATGATCAAACCAAAGCGAGAGATGTCACCAGCACACCATGAGTCTCCAAAATTGGGTCCATAGCTTTATTCAGCGATCACATCGTTAAAGCAAACCACAACATTTCGGAGTCATGCAGGACCCCTTCATCGGGCATATGACTGTCACATGCCTGATGAAGGGGTCCTGCGTAGCTCCGAAACGTTGCTGTTTGCTGTAATGATGTGATCGCTGAATAAAGATTTGGACCCAATTTTAGAGACTCGTGGTGTGCTGGTGACATCTCTCACTTTGGTTTGATCATCGTGCCATGCCGCAAAATAAACGGGCAGGACTACTACGGTTCCAGCCGGTGGTCGCTTCAGCACCCACTGTTACATACAGCCACTTTTACAGGAACGTGTGTGTTAGGAATAGTGCGTTGAAACCATAGGGGTGCGCAGCCTTTTGCATTAGGGTGTGCAGCTCAAAGCTCCAACACATGTGACATATTTACCGGGCCTCTTCCCTGCTCTCTTTCCTGAAACAATGGGAGGAGGGGGAAGCAAGGGAGTGCAGAGGGGGACCTGGGCAGCAGAAAAAAGACGATTAGGGACAGGAGGTATGAAGGGGGTGGCATATATTGGTAACGATATCCTGTATTTTCCTCCTGTGACAGCTGAATGTTGACAAGAAGGAGAGGAGGAGAAGCCTACTTTCAGCTGGTGCAGGAAGAAAATACAGACCGGTTCCACTAAATTCAATCCCACCCATGCCTCCTGTCCAGGTTCTAGGGGTCGGCAAGGAAGGATCGCGGTTTACCTGCCCGTTTTCGACGGGTAGATCGCGATTGACGTGTTGTCAACCCCAGGATTAGGGTGTGCCCAGGCACACATGGCACACGCCTTGCGCACGCCTATGGTTGGAACGATGATCAAACCAGATGCATGCATTAAAGCGTTCCACGCGTTTTTCAGTTTATTAAAAGTCTAACCTGAGCCCGATTGTTCCAGCAAGGAGCACAAGCCCAGCGGCTCCAGCCGCTGTCTCGGGTCCTCATTGGATAGATTGATAGCAGCAGGAGCCATTGGCTCTGGCTGCTGTCAATCAAATACAGTGAAACGGGAGCTGGGGGGTGGGGCCGAGTCTTGCTGTCTGTGTCAATGGACGCGACAGCGGGACTCGTGAGCGTGCCCGCATGGGTGCCTCCATGGAAATCGACTCTCCGTGGGGGCACCCGATGAAGAGGAGGTGCAAGGAGTGCCGCCGGGGCACCCCAGAAAGGGAGGTTCGGGGCCACTTTGTGCAAAAAACACAGAGAAGGTAAGTATGACATGTTTGTTATTTAAAAAAAAACAACAATGAACCTTTACAATCACTTTAAAAATAGTCAATGTTGACTGGTGCCATTAAGTCTTAATGGAACCTCCATGCATCTAACAAGTGTGCGTGCGTTCTCAGCTCCCAAAACGCATGGTACTACAGTACCATGCGTCATAAGCGCGGCACGATTTTAAAAATCAGGCCTGCACAACTGCTTGCATGCTTTTTGCGTGTGAGGCAGCTCATTGAAATTTTTAGGATGCACGTAAAAAAAAAAAAAATTGTGCTCATTTGGACAAACCCTACTGTGTGAACGACCCTTTAATGTTACTAACAATTATGTTTTAATTTCAGTTTTGTGGTCATCTGATTTTTTAAACTGACAAGTAATTGAAATTTCCTTTGTTGTAACCATGGCAACAGGTTCCTGTGGGTATGGGAGAATATGGGAGGGATCAGTGGCGGCCCATCCATACGGGGCGCAGGGGCGCCACCCCCCTAATGCATGCGCTTCGGCCCCTTATCAACATGCAGGCCACCGGACGCATGGATTCCAATGGAGTTTTTTTTTTTAGAAGCACATGATTAGAGCCTGAAGCTCTAATTGGCTTCAAAAAAGGAGCACTGCGCCCCGAGCCCACCAAGTGGTGTGATAATAGCAAATTAATATTCGCTATGTTCTTCCTGATTCTCCTCCCGGCCTATCAGGAAGCGGGTCCTGAGACCCGTCAACCGATTGACCGAGACGAGAAGCGATCCTATTGGCCGCTGAGGAGGAGGCGGGAGGAGACGCAGGGGAAGCCACTGAAGCCGAGGTGGAGACGCAGGGTGAATCCGCTGCCCGTGACCTAGATGGGGTATGTGCGGGGCTGGTGACCGACTGACCGACCGTGGGAGTGCCTGTGACCCGACCGGAGGGGGGGGGGGGGGTTGGCGGCGGGTGGATTGTTTGCCACCCCCCAAAAAAAATATACCACCAGCCGCCACTGGGAGGGATGGTACACAGCATTAGATTTTATTAAGCTCACTATAAAGGTAACTGGACTTTCCTGCTTTCACTAGTTAATTTTGCTTCTTGGCTTGACTTGATCCTTAACCACATGAGGATTATGAACGTAAAAGATACATCCTAAAATAGTCGTCAAAATTTTGCAGATGCATCTCTTACATCCAACCCCTCTCCCCTTGCCACTTGCTACTATTACTGGCAATTATCGGCTGTCAAAATGAAAGCCAGCACTTTCTATGTATTACATAGTAGTAACAACTTTCAAAAAGCAGCTGCTCCTGTGTAATAAATCAATGTATTGTTTTTACTGTTCCTTTCATATGTAGAGCAAAAGTGTAACCATGAATCTGCTTATGACATTACTTAAAGAAACATCACACCTTAATTTAAAAAAAAAAAAATGTATTCCTGCTTCACCTCTTACTAACCTACAGTAAGGCCCCTTTCACACTGAGGCGTTTTTACCGCGTTTTCGCGGTAAAAATAGCGCTGTAATAACGCCTGAAATAATCCTGCCCCAGCATTCTCAATGTGAAATCTCTGAGGGCTTTCACATTGAGGCGTTGTGCTGGCTGGGCGTTGAAAAAAATCCTGCCCCAGCATTCTCCGCGTTTTGCTGGCTGGGCGTTGAAAAAAATCCTGCAAACAGCTTTTTTAGAGCAACTTTAGGGCGCATAAAATATCGCTGTAAAAACGCCTAACCCCATTGAAATGAATGGGATTCGCTGTAAAAATGCGGTAAAAACGCATAGGCATAAGCGTTATGTTAAAAAATAGCACTAACGCCTATGCGTTTTTACCGCGTTTTTACCGCGTTCGCGCTAATTTTAGCGCGAACGCAGTAAAATCGTGGTAAAAACGCATAGGCGTTAGCGCTATTTTTACCGCGATCGCGGTACATCCAACCCCTCTCCCCTTGCCACCGCTCACTTGCTGCTATTACTGGCAAATACCAACTGTCAAAATGACAGCCAGCACTTTCTATGCATTACATAGTAGTAACAACTTTTAAAAATGCAGCTGCTCCTGCGTAAAATGACACTTGAAGATAGTCTGCAAGTGCCATTGAGTAAATGCAATAAATGAATATATTGTTTCATTGTATTTAGGCCCCTTTCACACTGAAGCATTTTTACCAAGTTTTCGCGGTAAAAATAGCGCTGTAATAACGCCTGAAATAATCCTGCTACAGCATTCTCAATGTGAAATCTCTGAGGGCTTTCACACTGAGGCGTTGTGCTGGCTGGGCGTTGAAAAAAATCCTGCAAACAGCTTTTTTAGAGCAACTTTAGGGCGCATAAAATAGCGCTGTAAAAACGCCTATCTCCATTGGAATGAATGGGAACCGCGGTAAAAACGCGGTAAAAACACATAGGCATAAGCGTTATTTTAAAAAATAACGCTAACGCCTATGCGTTTTTACCGCGTTCGCGCTATTTTTAGCGCAAACGCGGTAAAAACGCATAGGCGTTAGCGTTATTTTTACCGCGAACGCGGTAAAATCGAGGTAAAATCGCGGTACAAAATCTCATAATTTTTGAGCGTTTTTTCAACGCCTACTGTTTCATTCATATAAAGAGCAAAGGTGTAACCATGAATCTGCATATGACATCCCTTAAAGAAACATCACATGTTAATTTTTTTTAAATAAAATGTATTCCTGTTTAACCCCTTAGTTAACCTAACCATGTGAGGATTTTAAACGTAAGAGATACGTCCTGAAAAGATTCAACAAAGTTTTTCAAATGCACCCCCTGCTACCACTTTTCCTTTGCTATTACTGGCAATTACCGGCTGTCAGAATGTCAGCTGGCAATTTCTATGTTTTACACAGCAAGAACACCTGTCAAAATGCAGCTACTTTCCTTTCTCCCCTTAGAAAAAAAACAGGCAAAAAAATATTAGCTACAGGCGGTCCCCTAGTTACAAATATCTGACTTACAAATGACTCCTACTTACAAACAGAGGATGGCAACAGGAAGTGAGAGGAAATCTACCCCTAGGAAGAGAGGATTTTTTTCCGACGGATTTTCGCTCAAACTTGTCTTGCAAACACACGGTCACACAAATGTTGTCGGAAATTGCGAACGTCAAGAACGCGGTGACGTACAACACTATGACAGGCCAAGAAAAAATAAGTTCAATGATTCCGAGCATGCGTCTAATTGATTCCGAGCATGCGTAGAATTTTTGTTCGTTGAATTGTGTACATTCGGTCTGAATTTCCGACCAATAGCTCCAATCGAACATTTGTTGTCGGAAATTCCGATTGTGTGTACGCGGCATTAGAGTTATTATGGGAAAAAGGTACCTCCACTGATGCTTTGTCACCAAGGCTTGTTTCCACAACAACCCAAATTTTTCTAAATCCAATTGTCATTGGGACAGAAAGTGAAATCTTCTGAACAGGGGCACAGACAGCATAACAAAATGTTACTGGGGTGTTAATCGTTCCCTATGCTATCCAAAAAGCTTAAAAAATATTTTATTTGCCTCTAGCTACACTTAAAATATGTACCTGTTCCAAATTACAAACAGATTCAACTTAAGAACAAACCTACAGTCCCTGTCTTGTTTGTAACCCTGTACGCCTGTATTACTTTTTTTTACCAATAATATTTTTTTCAATTGTTGTGGTTTTTTTTTTTCATTGTTGCACAGGAAGAAAATGTGCAAAATGTTATAAAAAATAACGTTTTTTTTTTTCACTTGCAAATATCTCTGCAATGTTTTGTACCAGAAACATCATTTAGGGGGTTATTTATGAAAGACAAATCCTCTTTGCAATACAAGTGCAAAGTGCATTTGGAAGTGCAGTCGCTGTTAGGGTTTCTACCTTTTCTTCAAGTCAAACCTGAACACTTTAGCAGCGCACGGCATGGCACCCCAACCGCAGTGCGATTTTGCTGCGATTGTCACCCGACAAATCACGTAAACAGAATTGTGGGATGCCTGTCGCCCAAAAGAAGTTTCGCTTCGCGATTGGGCTGCCATTATCCCCATCCCCTCCTATAACTATTCTTCACCCCCTACCAGCACAAATCCTCCTCCCTCCAATACCCCCATGTCAGCTGACAGGGGGTATCACGGGGCCCCAGCACACAGGAGGGCCTGGACAGCAGGGGGTTTGGAGCGGCGGGCGTGGGGGCAATTACAGAGAAGGGGGAACAATTACAGAGATTGGGGGGGGCAATTACAGAGGAGGGGGTGCAAATACAGAGAAGGAGGGTAATTACAGAGACGGGGGGACAATTACAGAGGAGGGGGGTGCAAATACAGAGGAGGGGGGCAAATACAGAGGAGGGGGTGCAAATAAAGAAGAGGCGGGTAATTGCAGAGATAGGGGGCAATTAGAGAAGGGGGGTGCAAATACAGAGGAGGGTGGGGGGCAAATACAGAGAGGGGGGCAAACACAGAGGAGTCAAAACATAAGGGAGAGAGACAGGCGACAGGCAGCTGCTGGTGCAGAAGTTTTTAATAAAATAAATGCTTAAAAACAATCCACTCACTCTCCATGTCAGAGCTAGGGATGAGCTTCGTGTTCGAGTCGAACATACGTTCGACTCGAACATCGGCTGTTCGATCGTTCGACGAAGATCGAACGATTTGGGCCGTTCGCGCCAAATTCGAGTGACGCGAACGGCCCACAATGCACTACGCCATCGCAGTGTCATCCAGGCGCTGTGATTGGCCAAGCATGCACTGTGACCCCGCATGCTTGGCCAATCACAGCGCCGGCAGCGAGGAGAGCAATGATTTGCCACAGGCAGGATGCCTGTGGCCAATTATTGCTGAGGGGGTTTAGTACACGCCCCACACTATAAAAGGCCGCCAGCGCGGCGGCCTTGTGTAGTGTGTTCCGGAGCAGGGAAAGAGAAGCATAGGCAGGGACAGTGTCATTTTTTTCCTTTACTAATCCTGGATTCCTTGTGTTTAGGGACAGAGAAGGATAGGTAGGGAGAGTGTCAGTGTGTCATTCTGTGCTAAACCTTGTTTGTAGGGACAGAGAAGGACAGTGAGGGAAAGTGTCAGTGTGCTATTCTGTGCTAAATCTTGTTTGTAGGGACAGAGAAGGACAGTGAGGGAAAGTGTCAGTGTGCTATTCTGTGCTAAACCTTGTTTGTAGGGACAGAGAAGGACAGTGAGGGAAACTGTCAGTGTGCTATTCTGTTCTAAACCAATCTTGCTGAACCGTATTTGAAATCCTTGAGTTTAGGGACAGAGAAGGACACTCGTGGAAACTATCAGTGTGCTATTCTGTGCTAAATCTTGTTTGTAGGGACAGAGAAGGACAGTGAGGGAAACTATCAGTGTGCTATTCTGTGCTAAACCAATCTTGCTGAACCATATTTGAAATCCTTGAGTTTAGGGACAGAGAAGGACACTCGTGGAAACTATCAGTGTGCTATTCTGTGCTAAATCTTGTTTGTAGGGACAGAGAAGGACAGTGAGGGAAACTATCAGTGTGCTATTCTGTGCTAAACCAATCTTGCTGAACCATATTTGAAATCCTTGAGTTTAGGGACAGAGAAGGACACTCGGGGAAACTGTCAGTGTGCTATTCTGTGCTAAACCAATCTTGCTGAACCATATTTGAAATCCTTGAGTTTAGGGACAGAGAAGGACAGTGAGGGAAACTGTCAGTGTGCTATTCTGTGCTAAACCAATCTTGCTGAAGCTTATTGCAAATCCTTGTGTTTAGGGACAGAGAAGGATAGGCAGGGGACAGTGTCAGTGTCATTGTTGCTAAGCCTCCTGCACAATATACACCTGAAGGTAGCCCTTATTGCTGTTTTTCCCATCTCCCTGCAGGCCATCCATTAAAATGTCTGGAAGGCAAACAAGGAGAGGCAGACAGTCAGGAGGCAAAAAAAGAGGGCAAGCAGGCTCTGTGTCTGGGGGCAACAGTGCTGGTCGTGGACGCGGTGCATTGTCATCAGCACATGGCCATGGGGCACGCTTGTCCTTCTTTTCGGCAGCTGGACATGTTGAGCCACATCATGCCGAAGACTTGGTAGAGTGGATGACCAAGCCCACCTCATCCTCCTCATCCTCTCTCACCCAGGCTCAGGGTACTGGCAAAGCAGCTGCCAAAGCGTCCTCTTCTCTGGTATCAATGTCATCATTAGTCACTCCTTCCCTAGACCCACCATGTCCTCCTCCTGAGGAGTCCCCCGAACTGTTTGAGCACAGTGTTGGGTACATGCTCCAGGAGGATGCCCAGCGTTTCGAAGGATCTGATGATGATACCCAGCTAGAGGAAGGCAGTAGCGTGAGAGCAGAGAGAGGGGATGCTCAAGAAGGACACCAATCTGGCAGTCATGCTCCAGCAGCTGCAGCATACTGCCAGATTGGCTCCAGTGATGAGGAGGGAGGGGATGATGAGGTCACTGACTCCACGTGGGTGCCTAATAGGAGAGAGGAGGAGGAGGAGGATGAGGAGGAGGCACATCTCCAACGAGGCAGGATGCCCTTGGGTGGCCAGCGTATGGGCAGCACACCGACGGAATCACACCGCAGAGCTCCGCCTGTGCAGGGCGCTGCCTCTGCCCGTCATTCAAAAAGTTCTTTGGTGTGGGCCTTTTTTGAGGCGAGTGCATCAGATCGCACAGCTGCTGTTTGCAACATATGTCTCAAGCGTATATCGCGTGGCCAAAACATCAGCCGCTTGGGCACCACATGCTTGATCACACATATGTTGACCTGCCATGCAGATCGTTGGCAAGCCTACCTTAAAGACCCACACCAAAGAACAAAGCGGACCTCTTCTTGCACCGCATCAGCTGGGATCTCCAACCCCATTATACCTTCAGTCCTCTCTGAAACCTGCACTGAGAGGAATGAAGGTGTAGAATTAGGTGTGTCACAGCCAAGTACTTGCGGCCACTCTGCTAGCAGTACACCGACGTCTGATTCTAGCAGGCAAATTTCCCTGCCCCAGCTGCTGGACCGTCGAAAGAATTTCACTCCCAGCCATCCACATGCCCAGCGGTTGAATGCTAGCTTGGCTAAATTGCTAGCGCTTCAACTGCTGCCTTTTCAGTTGGTAGACTCGGCCCCCTTCCGTGAGTTTGTGCAATGTGCGGTTCCTCAGTGGCAGGTTCCCAAACGCCACTTTTTCTCACGGAAGGCGATTCCGGCTCTCTACAGGCATGTGGAAGGCAATGTCTTGGCCTCGCTGGACAGGGCGGTCAGCGGTAAGGTGCATAATCATATTACCACTGACTCATGGTCCAGCAGGCATGGACAGGGACGTTACCTTTCTTTCACGGCCCATTGGGTCACTCTTTTGGCAGCTGGGAAGGATGCAGGACAAGGTGCAGTAGTGTTGGAGGTTGTTCCACCGCCACGCCTCCAAAATGCTACTACTGGTTGTGACACACCTCTCTCCTCCACCCCCTCCTCTTCTTCTTCCTCCATGGCCTCTTCCTGTGGTTTGTCCTCTGAACCAGCAGTGCTCCGTAGGCGTTCAAGGGGCTACGCAAGTACGCAGGCAAAAAGATGCCATGCCGTGCTTGCGCTGGTGTGTTTGGGGGACAGGAGCCACACTGGGGCAGAGGTCCTGTCTGCCCTGCAGGGGCAGGCCGAGAGGTGGTTGATGCCACGCCAGCTTAAGCCAGGAATGGTGGTTTGCGACAATTACACCAACCTCCTCTCCGCCCTCCGACAGGGACAACTGACCCATGTGCCCTGTATGGCTCACATCCTTAACCTGGTGGTGCAGCGGTTCTTGGGCAGGTACCCGGGCTTACAGGATGTCCTGAGGCAGGCCAGGAAAGTCTGTGTGCATTTCCGCAGATCTTATAATGCCAGTGCTCGCCTGGCTGAGCTGCAAAAGGAGTTGAACCTGCCCAAGAACCGCCTTATATGTGACATGCCCACCAGGTGGAACTCAACGTTGGCCATGCTGCAGCGGCTGCACACGCAGCAGAGGGCCATCAATGAGTACCTGTGTGACTACAGCACCCGGACAGGGTCAGGGGAGCTCGGGTTTTTTTCACCACGCCAGTGGGGCATGATCAGGGATGCATGCACTGTCCTGGCACCATTTGAGGAGGCCACGAGGATGGTGAGCAGTGACAGTGCATGCATCAGTGACACTGTACCTCTTGTCCACCTGTTGGAGCACACGCTGCGTGGAATAATGGACAGGGCACTTGAGGCAGAACAGAGGCAGGAAGAGGAGGACTTCCTTGCCTCTCAAGGCCCCCTTTACCCAGACAGTGTTCCTTCTGTCCCACCCATCGCACAGGAAGAGGAGGAGGAGGAGGAGGAGGAGGATTGTGTCAGCATGGAGGTGGAGGCTGGCACTCAGCATCATCAGCAGCAGTCTTTTAGGGATGATTTACAGTCCCAAGAAACCAGTGGACTTGTACGTGGCTGGGAGGAGGTGGCTGCGGATCATGTCGTCCTTAGTGACCCAGAGGACTCCGGACTGAATGCCTCAGCTAACCTACGCTGTATGGCCTCCCTGATCCTGCAAAGTCTGCGGAAGGATCCTCGTATTCTTCGGATCAAGGAGAGGGACCATTACTGGCTGGCCACTCTCCTTGATCCACGGTACAAGGGTAAGGTTGCGGACCTTATGTTACCGTCGCAGAGGGAGCAGAGGATGAGACAACTCCGGGAGGCCTTGCAGAAAGGTCTGTGCAACGCGTTCCCAGAGACTGGGAGGTTACAAACTCCTGGTCCTGGACAACGAGTTGCTGAGGCTTCGGGCAGTCAAAGAAGGAGCGGTGGGGAAGGTGGCCGTCTGACCGATGCGTTCAGACAATTCTTTAGTCCGCAGCCCCAAAGTATGATCGGTTCCAGCAACCATCGCCAGCGTCTGATATACATGGTGCAGGAATACCTAGGGGCAAGGTCAGACTTGGACACCTTCCCCACCGAAAATCCTCTGGCTTACTGGGTCTTGAGGATGGATCACTGGCCAGAGCTTGCACAGTATGCAATTGAGCTACTGGCCTGTCCTGCATCCAGCGTTCTTTCAGAACGCACATTCAGTGCTGCTGGAGGATTTGTCACGGATCACAGGGTGCGCCTGTCCACCGACTCGGTTGATCGACTGACTTTCATCAAGATGAACCAGTCTTGGATCACCACCAGCTACCACACACCTGATGCTGATATAACAGACTAATTGATTTTAAAATGTCACATCCCTTCAAGACTGATGCTGATGCTGAGTGCCTGTGCTGTTATGTTGACTGGCTATCCTCCTCCTCCTCCTCAATGATCTGATTAATGATGATAGCTTGGAAGATCATTTTGGTTTATGTGTGCCGCCACCAGTGGCTAAGGCCCAATTTTTCAGCCCCTGTTTAACAGGGGCGTGTAATTATAATTTTTGATGCAATACTTTGCAACAGGGCTCATTGCTGTGCTCCAAGTACAGTATCTGGGAGGGGTTGCAGTGTTGTGCCACCAGTGCCTAAGGCCCAATTTTTCAGCCCCTGTTCAACAGGGGCATGCAATTATAATTATTGATCTAATAATTCACAGCAGGGCTAAATGCTGCGCCCACCAAGAGTAACTGTCAGGCCTTACAGTGTTGTGTCAACACCACCACCACCACCACCACCACCACCAAAGGCCCAATTTTTCAGCCCCTGTTCAACAGGGGCATGCAATTATAATTATTGATCTAATAATTCACAGCAGGGCCCATTGCTGCGCCCACCAAGAGTAACTGTCAGGCCTTACAGTGTTGTGGCACCAGCACCACCATCAAAGGCCCAATTTTTACTACCACTGTTCAACAATTATATGTTATTACAATTCCTGATATAATAGTTGACAGCAGGGCGTTCCAGCACCCACCAAGAGTAACTGTGAGTGCTTACAGTGTTGTGCCAACACCAACACCTAAGGGGCCAATTTCTGCAGAGTATATACGGCAGGTCCCTACTTTCAAACATCCAACTTACAAACGACTCCTACTTGCAAACGGAAGAAGACAACAGGAAGTGAGAGGAAATCTACCCCTAGGAAGGAAAATTCTCTCCTGTAAGAATTAATATGGGAGAAAGGTGTCTCCTCTCTACTGATGCTTTATCACCAATCCTTGTTTCAATAAAAACACCACATTTCAAAAACAGTTGTCATTGGGACGCAAAGTGAGGTGAAATGTTCTGAGCAGGGGCACAGATTGCAAAACAAATGTTACAGGGGTGATAACCCTTCCCTATGTTTTCCAAAAAGCTTAAAAATTGATTTTTTGTCTGGAGCTACACTTAAACAATGTACGTGTTCAAAATTACAAACAGATTCTACTTAAGAACAAACCTACAGTCCCTGTCTTGTTTACACCGGTCTTGTTTACACCGCCTGTATACTGCTGTTCAGAGTATATAGGGCCTTTTTTATTTTGTGTTGCGGGGTTCCCCTTAATATCCAAAGAAGACCCAAAGGGGCTGGTAATGGGCTGGGGTAGGGGGGGGGGGGTGATGGGGTAGCTATGCCATTTTTCTTAAAGATTTTCATCCATATTACCGGGACCAGACATTACATTAAAGCCGCAAGCAGTTTTAAATGGCTTTTTTTTCCTTTAGAAATGTCATTTTGTGCAGGGACAGTTCTAAACACGGGAAACACGTGGCACTTCACAGGCATACTTTAGACACCCCCCAGGTACGATATTTAAAGGAATATTTGACTTTTTTTTTTCACTTTATGCATCATTAAAATGACTGCTCCCGAAAAACGTCCGTTTTTAAAACTTCTTTTTGCATTGATACATGTCCCCTGGTGCAGAACCCGGGTTCCCAAACTCTGTTTAGGACAATAACATGGATAATAGTCGTTATAATTAGCACTTTAGAATCCGAACGTTCGCATCCATTGTATTTAATAGGGTTCTAATGTTCGTGCGAACTTTCGGTCCGTTCGCGGGTTCTGGTGCGAACCGAACCCGGGGGTGTTCGGCTCATCACTAGTCAGAGCTGTATATGTCAGTCTGTGAAGTCCGCTGCCCCATTCTCCCCTCCGATCCATGCTGCTGTTTCACTGAATTGCTGGAGGAAACAGAGAGCTGCGGGAAACTCATGTGAACTGTCAGCCTCTGATGATGGAGGCGTGGTTAAGCCTCCGAAACGCTCTGATTGGTCACAGCATCCAAGGCTGACAGCTCACTTCAGTTTCCCCGCAGCTCTGTATCCTCGGCTTCCTCCAGCGATGCAGTGATAACAGCAGCGTGGATCGGAGGGCAGAATGGGACAGCCGCCTTCACAGACTGACATATACAGCTCTGACATGGAGAGTGAGTGGATTGTTTTTAAGCATTTATTTTATTCAAAACTTCTGCACCAGCAGCTTCCTGTCACCTCTCTCTCTCCCTTATGTTTTGATTGCTCCCCCCGTCCGCCACTCCGATCCCCCTGCTGTCCTGGTCCCCCTGTGTACTATGGCCCGTAAAAGGAGGCCCCATGGTACCCCCTGTCAGCTGGAAGTGGTGTCCGGGTGTAAAGCAGAGAGAAACCCGGGCACAGCATCCTAAACCCATACTGTCCGGGTCAAAACCGGACAGGTGGCAACCCTAGTCGCTGTAGATCCGAGGGGGACATGCAAGGAAAATAAAAAAACAGCATTTTAGCTTGCACATGATTGGATGATAAAATCAGCAGAGCTTCCCCTCATTTCAGATCTACCCCTCAGATTCACAGCAACTGCACCTCCAAGTGCACTTTCAGTGCAATTTCAAGTGCACTTGTAGTTTGCACTTGTAGTGCAAAGTGGATTTGCCTTTTGTAAATAACCCCCTTAGACTCCATTCACACAGGGGCAACACAACTTCCAGCTCGACTTTGAGAGGCAACTTGGACACGACTTAATTTTGAATCACAACGCGACTTGGGGCGACTTCAGCGCGACTTGGGGCGACTTACAACACGACTGAAGTTGCCTCCAGGACAGGGCCAATCAAAGAGTAATCAGCTCTGTGGGAGGGAGGGGTTTGCCGAGAAACTATTTTTATTTCCTGGAAAGTTGCTTCAGTTAAGACAGGGGATCCGACTTGGAGGCGACTTCCATAGAAATCAATGGGTAGAAGTCGCCTAGAAGTCGGATTGAAGTAGTACAGGAACCTTTTCTGAAGTCGTAGCGACTGCAGTAGTGTGCATTAAGACGGCTCCATTCACTTACATTGATTTTCTCATGCAGCGCGACTTGAGGCGACTTGGGGGGACTTGAAGTCGGATCCAAAGTCGTCCCTGTGTGAATGGGCTCTTAGTGCCGGTTCACACTTGTGCGAGTTGATACCGAATGCGATGCGTTAAACACAAACTAGATTTGCATGTCATCCAAAAAGTAATTGTTTTCAATGATGGTGGTTCACATCTATGCGTTGCGATTCCTCTCTGAATGCGATGCGATTAAAAAAAGGGTCTTGTGCGAGTTTAGAGTGTTGCGTTGCGAATTTATTCTCCATAGACATCAATGTAAATCGTTCTGAAATCGCATTTGATGCTTCACATATGTGCGAATTCCACCACACTATTCTCCACAAAAACATTAATCGCAGCCATGTCCCACTCCTGAAATTCGCATTAAAATCGCGGCAAAAACGCGGTAAATTCGCAGTAAATTCGCACCTCAGAATGGACTGAAAAAATGGAACAAATTCACAGCGCAGCAGTGTGAACCGGCACTTAGTGTTATTTTAAATGGGGAAAATTACAGAAAACATACATATATCTTGTTTAGAGTAAAACTACTGTTTTAGAACTAACACTGGTCAAAATGGGAAAAAAAAAACAACAAGTTTTTCATAAATATTTCATAGAAAGTAAAGTATATTTTACAAAACATTATTGCCAAAAGAAAGCCAGGCTGTTCCCCCCTGAAAAAGCAATGTATGTATTGATTTGTTTTCTAAAGTATTGTAAAAGTAATGTAAAGATTATCACCAAATAAACAGATCGATTGTGGAAATGTAAACATTGCTGTGGTCCATAAGGGGTGATCGGGTATGAAAGCGGGAGGTATTAGGTAATCTTGCTTGTGGTCTGACATTAACTCTTGAAAATTTGTTCCTGGATCCATGAGATGTCATTAACAGCACTTGACTCCTATGGTAATCTCTGGCTGAACGGCAGGTCAAAGGTCAAGGTGAAGCCAACAAACAAACAGAGCTGTGAGATCGACAATGGAAGATGCATCATTTAATCACACGACTGGTGATGACTTCAAAATCCACAAATTTGTACATTTTAGGTGTATAGTCTGAAGTCTAAATGCTGTATAGCAAATGTCTACAAGGGATTAAAGTGCCATTTCAAAATGCACATATATATATACAGGTCCTTCTCAAAAAATTAGCATATTGTGATAAAGTTCATTATTTTCTGTAATGTACTGATAAACATTAGACTTTCATATATTTTAGATTCATTACACACAACTGAAGTAGTTCAAGCCTTTTCTTGTTTTAATATTGATGATTTTGGCATACAGCTCATGAAAACCCCCAAATCCTATCTCAAAAAATTAGCATATTTCATCCGACCAATAAAAGAAAAGTGTTTTTAATACAAAAAAAGTCAACCTTCAAATAATTATGTTCAGTTATGCACTCAATACTTGGTCGGGAATCCTTTTGCAGAAATGACTGCTTCAATGCGGCGTGGCATGGAGGCAACCAGCCTGTGGCACTGCTGAGGTGTTATGGAGGCCCAGGATGCTTCGATAGCGGCCTTAAGCTCATCCAGAGTGTTGGGTCTTGCGTCTCTCAACTTTCTCTTCCCAATATCCCACAGATTCTCTATGGGGTTCAGGTCAGGAGAGTTGGCAGGCCAATTGAGCACAGTAATACCATGGTCAGTAAACCATTTACCAGTGGTTTTGGCACTGTGAGCAGGTGCCAGGTCGTGCTGAAAAATGAAATCTTCATCTCCATAAAGCTTTTCAGCAGATGGAAGCATGAAGTGCTCCAAAATCTCCTGATAGCTAGCTGCATTGACCCTGCCCTTGATAAAACACAGTGGACCAACACCAGCAGCTGACATGGCACCCCAGACCATCACTGACTGTGGGTACTTGACACTGGACTTCAGGCATTTTGGCATTTCCCTCTCCCCAGTCTTCCTCCAGACTCTGGCACCTTGATTTCCGAATGACATGCAAAATTTGCTTTCATCCGAAAAAGTACTTTGGACCACTGAGCAACAGTCCAGTGCTGCTTCTCTGTAGCCCAGGTCAGGCGCTTCTGCCACTGTTTCTGGTTCAAAAGTGGCTTGACCTGGGGAATGCGGCACCTGTAGCCCATTTCCTGCACACGCCTGTTCACGGTGGCTCTGGATGTTTCTACTCCAGACTCAGTCCACTGCTTCCGCAGGTCCTCCAAGGTCTGGAATCGGTCCTTCTCCACAATCTTCTTCAGGGTCCGGTCACCTCTTCTCGTTGTGCAGCGTTTTCTGCCACACTTTTTCCTTCCCACAGACTTCCCACTGAGGTGCCTTGATACAGCACTCTGGGAACAGCCTATTCGTTCAGAAATTTCTTTCTGTGTCTTACCCTCTTGCTTGAGGGTGTCAATGATGGCCTTCTGGACAGCAGTGAGGTCGGCAGTCTTACCCATGATTGTGGTTTTGAGTAATGAACCAGGCTGGGAGTTTTTAAAAGCCTCAGGAATCTTTTGCAGGTGTTTAGAGTTAATTAGTTGATTCAGATGATTAGGTTAATAGCTCGTTTAGAGAACCTTTTCATGATATGCTAATTTTTTGAGATAGGAATTTTGGGTTGTCATGAGCTGTATGCCAAAATCATCAATATTAAAACAAGAAAAGGCTTGAACTACTTCAGTTGTGTGTAATGAATCTAAAATATATGAAAGTCTAATGTTTATCAGTACATTACAGAAAATAATGAACTTTATCACAATATGCTAATTTTTTTAGAAGGACCTGTATATATATATATATATATGTATATATATATATATATATATTTACAGTGTATATATACACGCACTGCATATATACACACTGCAAATATATTAGTGTGTATATATATATATATATATATGCTCTTCACATCCCCCTGTGCTCTCCGCCACCCCCATGTGCTCTCCACATCCCCCCGTGCTCTCCACATCCCCCCCTGTGAAGAGCACAGTGGGATGTGAAGAGCACGGGGGGATGTGGAGAGCATGGGAGATGTGGAGAGCACGGGGGTGGCGGAGAGCATGGGGGGATGTGAAGAGCACAGGGGGGGATGTGGAGAGCACAGGGGGTGGCGGAGGGCACAGGGGGATGTGAAGAGCACAGGGGGGATGTGAAGAGCACAGGGTGGGATGTGAAGAGCACAGGGGGATGTGGAGAGCACATATGGGGATGTGGAGAGCACAGGGGGGGATGTGGAGAGCATGGGAGATGTGGAGAGCACGGGGGTGGCGGAGAGCATGGGGGGATGTGAAGAGCACAGGGGGGGATGTGGAGAGCACAGGGGGTGGCGGAGGGCACAGGGGGATGTGAAGAGCTCAGGGGGGATGTGAAGAGCACAGGGGGGGATGTGGAGAGCACAGGGGGGGGATGTGGAGAGCACAGGGGGGATGTGGAGAGCACAGGGGGGGATGTGGAGAGCAGGGGGGATGTGGAGAGCACAGGGGGTGGTGGAGAGCATGGGGGGATGTGGAGAGCACAGGGGGTGGCGGAGAGCACAGGGGGTAGCGGAGAGCACAGGGGGGTAGCGGAGAGCACAGGGGGATGTGGAGAGCACAGGGGGATGTGAAGAGCACAGGGGGGATGTGGAGAGCACAGGGGGGGGATGTGGAGAGCACAGGGGGGGATGTGGAGAGCACAGGGGGGGATGTGGAGAGCACAGGGGGGATGTGGAGAGCACGGGGGGATGTGGAGAGCACGGGGGGATGTGGAGAGCACAGGGGGGTGGCGGAGAGCACAGGGAGGGGCAGATAGAAGCAGGATAGGAGGAGCAGTGGGGGGGCTGCATATAGAACAATCATTCTCTACATCTTCCTCCTGCAGTCTCGGAATGCCTGCGAGAGGTAGAGGAGAAGCAGGTATTCAGAGACTGCAGGAGGAAGATGGAGAGAATGATTGTTCTATATGCAGCCGCCCCCACTGCTCCTCCTATCCAGGTTACAGGGGGGGCTGTATTCACGGTTTCTGTCATCCAGCGGCTCCAAGGTGTCTGCTCTAGCTCCTCCCCCTTTCTTAGTCACGCCCCCGGCACCGACGGCTGGCCTATACGGGTGGCCGTAGGTGTCTCATCTAGCTCCTCCCCCTTCATGTTTCCGTCCCCCCGGCTGAGCTTAGCTGGCAGCCGGGCGGCCGCGGAGAGGCTAGATGAGCGTCGCGGGCTCAAAGAGCAGCCCAGCTGCCTTGGGCCCCGCAAGGACTTGTGGCCTGGCGGCCCTGGCGACCGTTTTTCACGACGTTAAAAATGCAATTTTTTAAATTGGGCATTAAAAACGATCGTGTGTAGGCTCCAGAGCATTTTTAACGACGTGAAAAATGGCTTAAAAAAAAATGAGAACCTGCTCTATTTTCTCACATCGTTTTGTATGCTTTTACGAGGGGAAAAAAAACGCGCATGCTCAGAATCAAGTATGAGACGGGAGCGCTCGTTCTGGTAAAACTAGCATTCGTAATTGAGATAGCACATTCGTCACGCTGTAACGGACTAAAAAGCACGAGGCTGAAAAGCGCGAATCGTCTCTCACCAAACTTTACTAACATGAAGGGTGGCGCCATTCGAACGGAACTTTCCTTTTATAGTGCCGTCGTACGTGTTGTGTGGCACTGCGCTTTGCTCGAGCGTTTTTTTTAATAAACGTGTGTATGCAAGACAGGCTTGAGAGGAAACAAGAAAAATCACGTCAAGAAAAACGTTGTTTTTTAAAATGACATTAACCACTTCCCGCCCAGTCAATAGCAAATTGACGTCCGGGAAGTGGTTCTGTTATCCACACTGGACGTCATATGACGTCCTGCGGGATAACAGCCGCCGCGCGCCCGGGGGGGTGCGCATCGCGGCGATCGGTGGAGCGGTGGGTCAGTCTGACCCACCGCTACACTGATCTCGGTAAAAAGCCTCCGTCGGAGGCTTTTTACCATGTGATCAGCCGTGTCGAATCATGGCTGATCAGGAAGTAAACAGGAAGAGCCGTTGATCGGCTCTTCCTCACTCGCGTCTGACAGACGCGAGTAGAGGAGAGCCGATCGGCGGCTCTCCTGACAGGGGGGGTTTGCGCTGATTGTTTATCAGCGCAGCCCCCCCTCGGATACCCACACTGGACCACCAGGGAAGCCCCCAAGGACCACCAGGGAAGCCCTAAGCATGTGGATGGTTCCAATGGCCATGAACATGTAGTAAAAAAAATATATATAAAAAAAAACATAAAAAAATATGCCAATCAGTGCCCACACATGGGCACTGACTGGCACGATCATGGCAAGAAAATAATGTGTGGTGGCTAGCATTGCTAGGCAGCAGTGTCACCAGTGCCACCTACTAGTGTCCATCAGTGCCACCTATCAGTGCCCATCCGTGCCCATCTGTGCCCATAAGTGCCCACCTATCAGTGCCCATCCGTGCCACCTATCAGTGCCACCCATAAGTGCCCATCAGTGCCGCCTAAAAGTGCCCATTAGTGCCGCCTATGAGTGCCCATCAGTGCCGCCTATGAGTGCCAATCAGTGCCGCCTATGAGTGCCAATCAGTGCCACCTATGAGTGCCCATCAGTGCCGCATACCAGTGCCACATATCAGTGCCCATCTGTGCCGCCTATCACCGCCCATCATCAGTGCCCATCAGTGCCACCTCATCAGTGCCACCTCATTGGTGCCACCTCATCGGTGCCCATCAGTGTCGCCTTATCAGTGCCCTTCAGTGCCGCCTTATCAGTGCCCGTCATTGAAGTAGAAAAGGTACTTATTTACAAAAAATTAACAGAAACAAAGAAAAACATTGTTTTTTTAAAAATTTTCGCTCTTTTTTTATTTGTTGCGCAAAAAATAAAAATCGCAGAGGCGATCAAATACCACCAAAAGAGAGCTCTATTTGTGGGAACAAAATGATAAAAAATTTGTTTGGGTACAGTGTAGCATGACCGCGCAATTGTCATTCAAATTGCGACAGCGCTGAAAGCTCAAAATTGGCTTGGGCAGGAAGCTGTATAAGTGCATGGTATTGAAGTGGTTAAAAACGGTCGTGTGTACGCAGCATAAGGGGAACTGCACACCAGATGAAATGGCAACAAGACAGAGTCCAGCAATTGAAAAGATTTGAGTCAACTACCGCTCAAATCCCCCTAAATTTGGTATAGCAGTCCCTAAATTTGTATATAAAGTGAATCGGAAATAGAGAGAGCAGAGACACACTGGAGAGAGAGCCCAAGGATGTAATCACATACTCTATTCTATTTATTTATTTATTTTGTCCCGGGGCTCTTTTGCTTGCCTTGTGCGGTATCGTAATCTCAGTGTGTGTCATTATATGTGCCGACAATACATTCTAAAACCGAATGGCAGCTTTGGTGATGGAATCTGCAGGTGGCAGTGGATGAAGACAAATCTCACTTTTATTGTGATTAAAAATTTACCAGTTTTGACTTCAGAAATCGTAAAAAAATAGAGATCATTTTTTTGCGTAAGTGAATATGAGACCATGTAGGAAAGCAATAGCATAAAAAATTTAAACTAGACAATCTGTTTGCCATTTCTAGCGAGCTGTCTAGAATTAAATCTTCACTGCCTAGAAGGAGTTTATCTACAGCTACCCTGGAGAGAAAGAGCTCTGCTACATACAGTGTATGTGTGTGTATACATACTGTGTGTGTATATATATATATATATATATATATATATATATATATATATATATATATATACACACACAAACACATACAGCTTCAATTTCAAAAAAATTGTGACACTGTAAAATCTACAGTGCCTTGAAAAGGTATTTACACCCCTTGAAATTTTCCACATTTTGTCATGTTACAACCAAAAACATAAATGTATTTTATTGGGATTTTATGTGATAGACCAACACAAAGTGACACATAATTGTGAAGTGGAAGGAAAATAATAAATGGTTTTCAAATTTTTTACAAATAATAATGGCGTGCATTTGTATTCAGCCCCCTTTACTCTGATACCCCTAACTAAAATCTAGTGCAGGGATATGCAATTAGCGGACCTCCAGCTGTTGCAAAACTACAAGTCCCATCATGCCTCTGCCTCTGGGTGTCATGCTTGTGGCTGTCAGAGTCTCGCTATGCCTCATGGAACTTGTAGTTTGGCAACAGCTGGAGGTCCGCTAATTGCATATCCCTGATAGTGGAACCAATTGCCTTCAGAAGTCACCTAATTAGTAAATAGAGTACTCCTGTGTTTAATTTAATCTCAGTATAAATACAGCTGTTCTGTGAAGCCCTCTGAGGTTTGTTAGAGAACCTTAGTGAACAAACGGCATCATGAAGGCCAAGGACCACACCAGACAGGTCAGGGATAAAGTTGTGGAGAAGTGTAAAGCAGGGTTAGGTATTAAAAAAATATCCCAAGCTTTGAATATCTCACTGAGCTCTGTTCAGTCCATCAACTGAAAATAGAAAGAGTATGGCGCAACTGCAAACCTACCAAGACATGGCCGTCCACCTAAACTGACAGGCCGGGCAAGGAGAGCATTCATCAGAGAAGCAGCCAAGAGGCCCATGGTAACTGGAGGAGCTGCAGAGATCCACAGCCCAGGTGGGAGAATCTGTCCACAGGACAACTATTAGTCATGCACTCCACAAATCTGCCCTTTATGGAAGAGTGGCAAGAAGAAAGACATTGTTGAAAGAAAGCCATAAGAAGTCCCGTTTGCAGTTTACAAGAAGCCATGTGGGGGACACAGAAAACATGTGGAAGAAGGTGCTCTGGTCAGATGAGACCAAAATTAAACTTTTTGGCCTAAAAGCAAAACGCTATGTGTGGCAGAAAACGAACACTGCACATCACCCTGAACACACCATCCCCACTGTGAAACATGGTGGTGGCAGCATCATGTTGTGGAGATGCTTTTCTTCAGCAGGAACAGGGAAGCTGGTCACAGGACAATCTTAGAAGAAAACCTGTTAAGCCTCGTACACACGATCGGATATCCTATGGATTCTAATCTGATGGTTTTGTCCATCGGAAATCCGATGAAGCTGACTTCCATCAGTCTTGCCTACACACCATCAGTAAAAAAAACGACCGTTCCAAACGCGGTGACGTAAAACACTCCGATGAGCCGAGAAAAATTAAGTTCAATGCTTCTGAGCATGCGTCGACTTGATTCTGAGCATGTGTGGGTTTTTTATCCGATGGACTTGCCCATAGACGATCGGAATTTGCTCTCGGTTTTTCATCCATCGGAAAAATTTAAAACATGTTCTATTTTTTAAAACTGATGGAAAAAAAAAACGATGGGTCCCATACACGATCGGTTTGTCCAATGAAAAAAGTCCTTCGGGCTGTTTTCATCTGTAAAACCGATCGTGTGTACAGGGCTTTAGAGACTGTAAAAGACTTGAGACTGGGGTGGAGGTTCACCTTCCAGCAGGACAACGACCCTAACCATACAGCCAGAGCTACAATGGAATGGTTTAGATCAAAGCATATTCATGTGTTAGAATGGTCCAGACCTAAATCCAATTGAGAATCTGTGGCAAGACTTGAAAATTGCTGTTCACAGACGCTCTCCATCCAATCTGACAGAGCTTGAGATATTTTTCAAAGAAGAATGGGCAGAAATGTCCCTCTCTAGATGTGTAAAGCTGGTAGAAACATCCCCAAAAAGACTTGCAGCTGTAATTGCAGTGAAAGGCGGTTCTACAAAGTAATGATTCAGAGGGGCTGAATACAATGTACCCCACACACTTTTCATATACTTGTAAAAAAGAAAAGAAAACCATTTATCATTTTGCTTCCACTTCACAATTATGTGCCACTTTGTGTTGGTCTCTCACATAAAATCCCAATAAAATATATTTACGTTTTTGGCTGTAACATGACAAAATGTGGAACATTTCAAGGGCTATCAATACTTTTTCAAGGCACTGTACAAACTCCATGCAGGTAGTGTCTTGGTTGGTTGGGATTCAAACTAAGGACCCCAGTGCCTGCAAGAACAAAGCAGCAAGGCAGATGTGCTAACCCCTAAGCCAAGGTTTCTCAACTAGGGTTCCTCCAGAGGTTACAAAGGGTTCCTTGAGCAATGAGCAATTTCTGCCTCTCAGATAAGTTCCCACTGACACCAATGATCTTTTTAGCTATCTGTAAGGGGGGGGGGTAATTCTTCCCTATGACCACAAGAGTAAGGAGCATTCTTCCCACTGACCACCACACTAATGTATCATGAGTTGTAGATATTGTCATTTTAAGAAGGGGTTCCCGGGGACCGGAAAGTTATTTCTAGGGATCCTTTGTGTTGAAAAGGTTGAGAAAGGCTGGCCTAAGCCATTGTGCAACAAAAGGATTTTCTTCCATGTGTGCACTGAATTCTGTCCATCAGTTGAATTGGTAAGAAGGTCATGGCGGTTCTTGGCGGAGCACGTCTTGTGTGAGGACAGACAGATGTCTTGTTGGTGAGACATCTGCCTCTTTTAGGCCACCCTTACACTCTTGAATCTTATTATAAATTGCTTTTTGAAAACCGCGACTTCCGTTTTAGGTTTATTGGCTGTTTAAGTGGCCAAATAGTGGAGGATCAAATTGATTTTTTCGTTTTTTTATTACCGCTATAAGTAGTAAAATACAAATTGAGGTCAATGACAGCTGTAAACAGGGAGGGTGTGAAGAGCGTGCATTGAGGATGGAGTGTTTGTGTGTTTTCCATTGACCTGAGAGCAATGGATGGGCTGTCCTGGCAGCAGACATCTACACAATAGACGAGGAGCGAGACTTTCTTTTTTCTGTGGTGTTATCAGGACATCTGCTAATAGGAATCGCGTTATGTGAAGGACGCAGAACTCCTGACACCAGCAATGGTCTGACTTGAATAATTGTAACCTGTCTCGTCTGCATCCCCTTCCCCAGTCATCTGTGAGAAACGCTGTGGCTAAATGGTTTCAAACTATGTATAGAGCATCTAATATTAATTTTGTAAGTAACAAATTTAACCAAGACTAATGCCCCGTACACACGACCGGTTTTCCTGACATGCCAAAAACCGACGTTTTTCCCGATGTGATCCCTCTCAAACCTGCCTTGCATACACACATTCATTAAAAAAAACGCTCGACCAAAGCACGGTTACGTACAACACGTACGACGGCACTATAAAGGGGACGTTCCATTCAAATGGCGCCACCCTTTTGGGCTGCTTTTGCTGATCTCGTGTTAGTAAAGTTTGGTGAGAGACGATTCGCGCTTCTCAGCCTCGTGCTTTTCAGTCCCTTACAGCGTGACGAATGTGCTATCTCCATTGCGAGCGCTAGTTTTACCAGAACGAGCGCTCCCGTCTCATACTTGATTCTGGGCATGCACGTTTTTTTTTCCCTCGGATAAGCATGCACACGACCGGTTTTCGCGATGAGAAAAAGACTGACGGGAAACATGACGGGAAAAAATAGAGCAGGTTCTAAAAAAAATTGCGGGCAGTTTTCTCGTTGGGAAAACTGCTATGGAGCCTACACACGACCGGTTTTCCCGACCAATCTAAAAAATGGCAGTTTTCTCGTCAGGAAAACCGGTCGTGTGTACGTGGCATTAGGGGTGTTCAATCCAACCTTTGGTGGTCACTTATCCTGGAAATTCACATCTTTAATTGGGACACATGAAATTATTTAGAATTTCTTTAAATTATTATTATTATACAGGATTCATATAGCGCCAACTGTTTGTACAGTGCTTGACAACATAAATTCTTTCAATCGTTGTTTTTCTTTTTTTTTATTTCTGGTAAAATTTTGAAATTTCACAATAATTTTCCATTTTGGTGAAATGCATTAGGGTCAACGAGGAATGCAAAAAAAAATAAAAAAATATAATTTAAGTTAAATGTAATTGTTTAAAAAAAAATAAAAAAATAAACCACCCCATACCCTTTGCTAGCCCCCAAACTACAGCTGCACCATTCCCATTTAGATCCATTGCTCTCCTGGGCTGCCCAGCTAAAAGCAGACAATAGGGTAAATTTAGAAAGCTAACACATCAGGATAAAGAGCCTTAGCCCTCGTTCACATTGGAGCGAATTGTCATGCACTTTGACAGGTCAAATCACATGACAAGTCGCACCCTATTGTCGGCAATGACCATGTTCAAATCGGTGCGACACTGACTTTACAGTGCCGCATTGATTTGAAAAAGTAGTTACTGCACTACTTTTGGCAATTTCGGGTGAAGACTTGCATAGACATCTGTGCATGAAGTTGCACAGATGTCTTCAAAGTCGCACCTGAAGTCACATTGACATGCGGCTTCAAAACTGTTCAATTTCAGATCGCACAATTTAAAAGCTGCATTCAATGTGAACGAGGTGTAATTTTCCACAAAAATGAAAGTTATTTCAGCTAATGAAAATGAAAATTGGATACTTATCTGTGTTGGTAGAACTTTGTGAATTGAGTCTAATATTATTCTCATTAGGTTTCAAATTTTTTATTTACATTTTTTAGAGACCAAAAAAAAAATACTCAAATCAAATACACACAGAATAAATAAACAAACAAATAAATACATAAATAAAAAGAAAAAAAACCGCAAGAACACTAAACTAACTTTGGTGGCCATTTTACCGTAAAATTCATGTCATCACTAGAGATGTGTGAAAAATGACCAGTTACGCTTACCGGTAACATTGTTTCTGGGAAGTTTTCCAGGACCGCACTCTGAGAGATGACTGGTCCCACCTGACAGGAAACACAATCAAGAAAGAGGTCAAAAACCCCACCTCTCCCTGTGCTCCTCAGTTGTGAAAAGTATTGACCCACACCAGTGCACGAGAGTGAGAAAACTTTGCATGATCATACAACACCAACACACAAATACGGGTGGGAAGTAGGCCTGCCGTCCTGGAAGATGTCCCAGAAACACTGTTACCGGTAAGTGTAACTGGTCATTTTCATAAGTCGTCTTCCAGAACGGTACCCTGAGAGAAGAGCAAGTAGCTCAGGCCTACCTTAGGGCGGGACAACAGCCTGTAGGTCTTTTCTACCAAATACCAGATCCTGAGGTGAAAGCAGCTCCACCCTATAGTGCCTGAGAAAAGTCTTCTGGCTTGCCCATGTTGCTGCTCTGCAAATCTGTTCTACCGATGCTCCGGCTCTTTCTGCCCAAGAGGCTGCCAGAGATTTTGTAGAGTGTGCCTTAAGTTTAGCCGGGACTGCTCTACCTGCCTGTTTGTAGGCTACCATGGTGGTCTGCCTAATCCATCTGGCTATGGTTGTTTTCAAGGCCTGGTCGCCTCTTTTTTGGCCGCTAAAATGAATTAACAAGTTATTCGACTTTCCAACCTCTTTGACTCTGTCTAAATAAAGTAACAGACACCGTCTGACATCCAATAAATGGAAGGATCTTTCCTTCTCATTCTGCGGGTTTTCACAGAAGGAAAGAGGGACAACTTCCTGTGACCCGTGAAAATGTGAGGGCACCTTAGGTAGGTACAGGGGATCTTGTCTGAGAATAACCCTGTCCTCAAATAATAAGAAAAAGGGCTCTTTGAATTGACAGGGTCTGAAGATCACCTACCCTCCTGGCTGATGTAATGGCCAGAAGGAAAGCTGTTTTAAGGGAAAGTAACTTAAAAGAAACTTGAGCTAAAAGCTCAAAGGGTGCCCTAGTCAGGGCCTCCAAAACTAGGGTCAAGTCCAATGGTGGAAATGTACTCATTTGCATCGGAGACATCCTCTCCCTAGCCAACAAAAACCTTTTAATTAGTGGGTCCAGAGCCAGTCTCCTGTCCAAGAAGCTGGACAGGGCTGCCAGCTGGACCCTGAGCATCTTTGTTGTCAGGCCCTGATCCGCGTCCTCCTGGAGAAAGTCCAGGACCGCAGGGATATCTTACTGGGAAGCCCCTCTCGCCTGACACCAGTGAAAAAAGACTCCGTAGACCTTGGCGGAAAACCATCTGGTAACTGGCTTTCTATTCAGTAAGAGGGTTTCTATTACTCTCTCGGAACACCCTTCTGCCGCAGACTTTCCTTCTCAAGAACCAAGCCATTAAGTTGAAGAAAACGGGGTTCAGGTGTCAAACTGGGCCCTGTAGGAGAAGGTCCTGCCATTCCAGGAGATGCTGCGGGGGGGGGGGGATACCAACCGATTTCTTAGGGTGGGGAACATGCCCTCGGCATTGGCCCTCGGGATGAGAGCCAAGGGGGGAAAGTCATAGGCCAGGTTGCACTCCCAGTCCTGGGCCAATGCGTCCACCCCCTTGGATCCCCTCTCCCTGGACAGGGAAAAAAACCTTCTCACTCTTCTGTTTCCTTTGCGGGCAAAGGGGTCTATATCTGGCGTGCCGAAGCACCGACACACGAGAGAGAACACCTCAGGGTTTAGCTTCCACTCCCCCTGGTGGATTGTTTGCCTGCTGAGGTAGTCTGCACTGCTTCTATGTTGTAGAACTTATGTGAACTGCCGAGATTGAGGGGATGCTCTGCTCTGCCCACTCTAGGAGTTCTTGGGTTAAGCCCATGAGAGTGCAAGAACCTGGTCCCTCCTTGACGATTCAAGAGGGCGACTGTTGTCAGAAAGGATCTGGACCTCTCTTCCCCTGATCCTTTCTTCTAATGCTCTTAAGACTTCCCTGACCACCAAAGGCTCCCTGAAGTTGGAGGAAGAGCCCCTCTGAACCTGGTTCCAGACCCCCTGGGCCCGCAATTCCTCTAGATGGGCCCCCTAACCCCAGGCGCTTGCATTGGTTGTCACTCTGAGAGGCTTTCCCCAATCTCTGAGAATTGAGCCACCACTGTAGTGATTGCTTTATGTCCCTTGGAATTGATACCTTCCTGTCTAAGGTTCCCCTTTTTCCAACCCAGGAGGAGAGCAGGAATCCCAAGAGAGCCCTGGAGTGGAGCTGGGCCCAGGATACTTCGGGAATGCATGACGTCATTACCAGAGTACCCTCATAATGGCCCTGCGTCAAACCTCTCTGGGCTCTAGGAGGGTGAAAACTGCCCCTATTATGCTCTCTATCTTTCTTTAGGGCATAACCACCTTCTGTGCCACCGAATCCACCAGAAACCCCCGGTAAACTTTAGTCTGTGATGGAATAAGTGAGGACTTTTCCTGGCTGATTAACCATCCCAGGGACTCCAAGGTGTTCACTACCTTGTCAAGATCGGAAAGCAAGTGATCCCAGGAGGGGTTTTAGACAAATAGGTCGTCCAGATAGGGAATCAGCGCAATCCCTTGGAGATGGAGGTAAGACACCACCTCTGTAAGAATTTTTGTAAAAACTCTCGGGCTGACCACCAGTCGAAAGGGTAGGGCACTGAACTGCCAATGCTGAACGCCCTGATCCACGAGAATCGCAAAGCGTAGCAAGTTCTGATGTTCTGGAAAAATGGGGACATGAAGGTACGTGTCTTTTGGGTCTATCGTGACCATGAAGACCTCCTTCAAAAAATGCTTGCTGATGCTGTACACATTCTCCATACACAATTTCTTGTACCGTGGGAACCTATTTAGCCTTCTCATGTCTCATTTAAGGTGGTATTTCCCTGAGGGCTTTGGGACTACAAAAATGTGAGAATAAAACCCCTGTCCGAGTTGCTCTGCCGGAACCGGCATAATGACCCCCTGCTCTGCCAGCTGCCTGATGCTCTCTAGGAGACCTATTACTTTCTGCTGGTCTCTGGGTAGGTGGGTCAGGAGAAAACCCCCTGTATTAGCGTGCCCCCAGTCTGGATGAAGAAGCAACAGATACACCTTTGGACAACAGCATTGTCAGCCTGGGGGGGAGGGAGTGTTAGATATATTACCAGATTTATGCCTGATTCACACCTATGCAGGTTGCAGTTTACATATTCCAGGTGCATTTTGCATTTTTCAACACACAGTTTTGATCCATTGAAGTCCATGGAACCAAAAACCAGAAAAGCGTCCCTGGCACCATAAAATGCACAGATGTGAACATGTCCCATAGAAAACCATGTTAAATGGACTGTAGTGTGTTTCTGCAAAATGCATAGGTGTGAACCAGGCCTTAGATACACTAACAAACTGAAGCCACCAGCACACACTTTAGAAGCAGTAATGCCGCGTACACACGACCATTTTTCTCGTCGGGAAAAATGAATTTTTTTCTCTTTGACGAGAAAAACGACCGTGTGTGGGCTTTTGATCATTTTTCCCGACGAGAAAAACGGCATTAATCACGACGAGAAAAATTAGAACATGCTCTAATTTTTCTCGTTGTGATTCACGGCATTTTTTTCCGCGGCAGTTTTCCCATATGGAAACACTGCCAGGGAGCCTACACACGGTCGTTTTTTTCGACCAAGAGAAAAAATGTCGGGAAAACCGGCCGTGTGTAGGGGAACAAGCCGTTCCCTCGTTTTTCCCGTCGATTTTCTCAACGGTGTTTTCACCGTTGAGAAAATCGATCGTGTGTACGCGGCATTACAGTCGTTTTTCCTTTTGGGATAAAGATTTTACATAAATAAAAGATGATCATTGTAAGCACCCGTGTCAATGGTAAATGGGTTTTCTCATCCATGTAACTGCTACATCTGCTGGAAAGCTTGTTCTGTTGCAAAACAACAGACTTAGAGCCCATTCACACAGGGGCGGCATGACTTGTCCCGCGACTGTGCCGGGCGATCTTAACACGACTTCAAAGGTGACTTCAAAAATGACTTCTGTATTGAAGTCAATGGAAGTCGCCCTGAAGTCGTCTTGAAGTAGTAAAGGGACCTTTTTCTAAGTCGGAGCGACTTGAGTCGCTCCTATTAGAACGGTTCCATTGTACAGAACGGGACGCGACTTGTCAGGCGGCTGAGTCGCCTGACGAGTCGCCCCTAAGTGAATGGGGTCTTACTGGCCAGATCACCAGGTGATAAAAAAGGAAAAAAAGACAAAAAAAAATAAAACGAATGCAGACATCACATCTAAGAATTGTTAAGCTGCAATATAATAAATGTTTTTTTTTTCTTTTTTTGTGTAAGTTCAGTCATTTTCTAAAATCCATATAGACTTTAAATACAGCCGAATCGTTCCTTACCTCCTCTGACTGTGGCAGTGACTGTCTCCAAGCTGGTGAAAATCTAGGGTTGGGATTCCTGAGGCTGTGCACTAATGTCCCATAGACTTGAATATGACCTTGCTCTTGCCATAGGTATGTCCTGAACCTGGACCTGTTCTTTTGCCAAAATTGAGCCTCAAGCCTCATACACACGGCCGAGATTCTCGTCGAAAGAAACTTGTCCCGGCCGAGTGTACACACGCTCCTTTCAAAGAACCCGCGGTTCTTTGAATGGAGCGAATGCGGTGACGTCATCGAATACGACGAGCATGCGCTCGTCACATTCGATGCCGTCGCCGCCATCTTGGTTCACCCTACCTATGCCTAGGAAGCTACCGCGCATTCGTCGAAGTCATTTCGAGCATGCGCGGGCTTCCCGGCGAAAAGGTAAGTGTACACACACACCATTTTCTCGTCGAGAAACAGGGTGACGAGAATCTCGACGAGAAAATAGAGAGCAGGTTCTCTATTTTCTCGTCGAGATTCTTGTCGCTTTTCTTGACGAGAAACCATACACACGAACGAATTTCTCGGCAAGAAATCTCTGCCAGCAAGTTTCTTGCTGGTTCTTGCCGAGAAACTCGTTCCTGTGTACGAGGCTTCAGCCTCTTTTTTTTTTCTTACCATACTTACTCCTTGGGATATCGGTTGGTGGACCTGGACCCTACCTGGAGGTTATACCTGTATGGGACATGCATTGTTGACCATCTGTTAGCTCCGTGGTCCACACCTAGAGGTGAGCGAAAACGAGTGCATTGAAATTTTCTCACGTGGAATCTCTGCTTGCTGGGACTGTTAGCCCATCTTCTGTTTTTCCTCTTGATCTATATGGAATTTTTATCACATTTTATGTTTTATTGAGCCCTGATATGCGCTGCACTCCTCTGTATATCATTGCTTTTTGGATTATGTGAAAGATCTTTTAGTGTTCAGCTGCATTTTATTGCTTATCTATACTCTTTTGCGCTGATTGCAGGGCTTTTTTTTCCAGGGGAAACTTGGTGGAACTCAGTTCCACCACCTCTGGCTCAGACCCTCTGCTCCCTGCTCACCACTATCACTTGTAAACACAGAAGTCTGGTTTCTGTGTTTACAAGTGACAGCTCTGCACTCTGTGTGTAATGCAATCCTGGTATTTAAAGTGTTCCACCCTGAATTTTTTTTTTTTTTTACCATAAATCTTAAAAAAAGTAAAAAAAAAAAAAAAATTTACTTACCAGGAATAGTGGTTGCTATGCGGAAGTCCCTAATCTGCCTCTTCATCCTCCGCGGCTGGTCTTCTTCCTCGTCCTACACTCGGTGTCTTCTGGTGAATGGGGCGCACTGCCTTCTGGGAACTGTGTGTATCCCAGAGAGCAGCCGGCCCATTCACAAAGCGTCGCCGCAACTCGTGCATGCGCAGTAGGAAACAGGCAGTGAAGCCGCAAGGCTTAGTGAGGATGGCGGTGCGGGGGGGCCGACATTGCAGGCGCCTAGGACAGGTAAGTGTCCTTATTAAAAGTCAGCAGCTACAGTGTTTGTAGCTGCTGACTTTAAAAAAAAAATTGCGGGTGGGACCCCGCTTTAATGACCTTGAAGACCTTCCTACTGTTTGTGAAATTTCACTGACCACACCAACTATTTGATGTGATTTGGAGGGTGTGTGTAGGGGGAGGGGTTTTGGGGGGGGTCGTGGTTGAGTTCCAGCACCTATTGTTTGAGAAAAAAAGCCCTGGCTGATTGTATTTATTTATATTTGACATGAATGGAAGCGCCTCTGAAGACAAGTGGTCAGCCAGCTCCAGGGAATGTATCCAGGCTTATCCAGGCTCGTTAAACCATCACACACTATATTAATTAAAGAATACTAATGCTCTCCTAAAAAAAAAAAAAAGATATACTGTTTTTCAAGCAAATTTCACCTAAGCGGCTAAGTAAACGAAAGTAAAAGTTTCTGCTTCAGTGAAGTTTCACAGTGAAATCAGTCATTTTGCAAGAACATCAATTAAGCTTCAATCACTCCGCTCATCTCTAATCATGACATGAATGAGCGGCAGGTGTGGATGGTGAATGCAAATGTAATATCATACTTACCTATTATCACATATCTGCAGAGCTCAAAAAAAGAAAATACAAGAAACATCTCACTTTAACAGATCCCTAAACACTCAGTCGATGAAGAAAAAGTCTAGGAACTCTTAGGTCACCAGAACGAAGTGCGGGGAAAGCACGTTCTGTGTGCGTTTCCTGCACCGTGCTCGAACGCACCACCCTTGCGATTTCTGGGGGTTCCAATGTAATGTTATTGACACCCCACTTGATTCTGAGCATGCGCGATTTTTTAAGACTCGGAAAAGCATACACACAAACGGTTTTCTCGTCGCAAACAGGCCGACAAGAAACCCGATGAGAAAAACGAGAATCCTGATGAGAAAATAGAGAGCAGGTTCTCTATTTTTCTCGTCGAGATTCCCGGCAGTTTTCTCGACGGGAAACCATGCACACGAACGTTTTTCTCGGCAAGAAAGCTCTCCCAACAGTTTTCTTGTCGTTTTTTGATGAGAAACTTGGTCGTGTGTACGAGGCTTAAGACCTGGCGGCGGGGCAAAACACATCAGTAGACATGGCTTGGGAGGAGCCAAGGCTATGGCTGACTTCCATCTACTATCAAAGTGCCTATGTATTGCCTCCAGTGATCCACACTAATAAGGGGTGCTGGCATAGGACACTTATCCAAAAGTCATCAGAATCTGTGTGGTGCTTAGGCTTAGTCATAGAGTTTCTCTATGACCAAGCCCAGGGAGCGGGGCAAAACACGTCAGTAGACATGGCTTGGGAGGAGCTGAGGTTGAGGCTGTCTTCCATCTATAATCAAAGTGCTGATGTATGGCCTCCAATGATCCACACTATTAAAAGGTGCTGGCATCCAGGACATTCATCCAAGATCTAGAGTCATCAGAATCTGTGTGGTGCTTAGGTTTAGACATAGAGGTCCTCTATGACTAAGCCCAGGGGGTGGGGAGAAACATATCAGTGGACATGGCTTGGGAGGAGCCAAGGCTATGACTCTCTCTTCCATCTACAATCAAAGCCCCTATGTATGGCCTCCAGTGATCCACACCAATAAGGAGTGCTGGCATCCAGGACATTTATCCAAGAGTCACCAGAATCTGTGTGGTGCTTAGGCTTAGTCATAGAGGTCCTCTATGACCGAGCCCAGGGAGCAGGGCAAAACACGTCAGTAGACATGGCTTTGGAGGAGCTGAGGTTGAGGCTGTCTTCCATCTATAATCAAAGTGCTGATGTTTGGCCTCCAGTGATCCACACTATTAAAAGGTGCTGGCATCCAGGACATTCATCCAAGATCTAGAGTCATCAGAATCTGTGTGGTGCTTAGGCTTAGTCAAAGAGGTCCTCTATGACTAAACCCAGGGGGTGGGGAGAAACATATCAGTGGACATGGCTTGGGAGGAGCCAAGGCTGTGACTCTCTTCCATCTACAATCAAAGCCCCTATGTATGGCCTCCAGTGATCCACACCAATAAGGAGTGCTGGCATCCAGGACATTTATCCAAGAGTCACCAGAATCTGTGTGGTGCTTAGGCTTAGTCATAGAGGTCCTCTATGACCGAGCCCAGGGAGCAGGGCAAAACACGTCAGTAGACATGGCTTGGGAGGAGCTGAGGTTGAGGCTGTCTTCCATCTATAATCAAAGTGCTGATGTATGGCCTCCATTGATCTACACTAAAAAAAGGTGCTGTCATCCGGGACATTCATCCAAGAGTCTACAGAATCTGTGTGGTGCTCAGGCTCAGTCATAGAGGTCCTCTATGACTAAGCCCAGGGGGTGGGGAGAAACATATCAGTGGACATGGCTTGGGAGGAGCCAAGGCTATGACTCTCTTCAATCTACAATCAAAGCCCCTATGTATGGCCTCCAGTGATCCACACTAATAAGGGGTGTTGGCATCCAGGATATTTATCCAAGAGTCACCAGAATCTGTGTGGTGCTTAGGTTTAGTTATAGAGGTTCTCAATGACTAAGCACTGAGGGTGGGGAGAAATGCAACAGAGGATGTGGCTTGAGAGGAACCAAGGCTGAGGCCATCTTCCAACTACACTACACCTTGGGCTGTTGGGAAGGCTACGCCTTCGCCCCGTACAGATTCTGTGTGATAACTCTTGGTTGAATGTCCTAGATGCCGGCACACCTTATTAGCGTGGATTACCAGAGGCCATACAAAGGAATTTGAGCTGAAAGGGTCACCATAACCAAATTCAACACACACGGTTTAAGGCGTTAATGCAGCATTTATGTTAAAACAGGACGTGAATAGGTCACTTATTACCAAGAAATCTATAGTGGCGCTAGAGGGATATGGCATAAAAAGACATAGAGTACTGATCAGAAAAGCATAACAACATGACTAACTGTCCATCATTTAAAAATCTATAGTATCAGATGATGTTTGTAACAGCACCAGTGGTTGTGCCGATGCACTTAGACAGGTATGCATGAACTGTGTTAGAGTGAAGCAAGCAGCTCTGTAGGTACACAAAAAACAAAAAAAAAAACACAGAGGGACGCCAAACTAAGTGCAGTATTAATATACTCCAATTTATTGAAAGAAGAACAAAGGACGACTTACATTTTAATAGATCAAATAGGCATTTATAGAGTTGTTATGATCAGTCTCTGGGCTCTTCAAGTGGTCCCGGTGGAGTAGCGGCATCTAGCAAAGGCGATGTATGGATCGAAGGCTGTAAGAAGCGGTCGCTCGCCGCATTAACCAGCGTGGAACTCAAGATGGCGCCAGGTCTGATGAAGAAGCAGAAGCTTTGAAATGCGTTACCGCCCCTTACGTCAGCATGTAGGGACGTCATGTTATGTCCGGCGCCATCTAGTGTTACTTGCTGGTTAATTAGACGAGTGGCCCCTTCCTACAGCCTTCCATCCATACAGCTCCTTTGCCAGATGCTGCTACTCCACCGGGACCACTTGTGAGAGTCCAGAGACTGACTAGATGTAATGCTTCAGGCAGTTTAACTATAATGGTTGGTGTGGATCACAGCTTCGGAAGTCTATGAATATGATATACTAAACAGTTAACTTCAATTTGACAGACATCAGGAAGGAAGACTCAGATAAATTGGAAAATCAAGTGGTTTTATTTAGTGTGGTAATACACAGCCATAAGGGGGAGTACCAGAGGTAACTTGAGTGTAGTAGCAGTACACTTGAATACAGTTTATAGTAAACAAAAGGATACTTGCTGTGAGTGGACTTCTGGTTTTGGTGTCACCCAGTGGCTTCTGGAGAGATATATTGGTCTCCAATTGTAGTGGTATAGGTAGGGAGTTCTGCCAGCAGAGTAGGCTGACCGGCCCAAAAGCTGGAAGTTGGAGGGGCTCTGTCTGGCCCAAAAGCGAGGAGGCAGATGGGGCTCTGTCCGGCCCAAAAAGAGAGATGACAGTCGTGGGCTCTGTCCGGCCCAATAGATAGATGGAAGTCGGGGCTCTGACCTGCCCAATAGTGAGTGAAGACGGCAGTCTTCTCATGGAGGTATTTGCCTGGCATCAGGTTCCTAGCACAAACGTCAAGCAAATGGCGGTGGCTGTTTAAGTAGGGATAAGAGGAGAAGCCGGGTGATGTCGCTGTGACGTCATCTATCTGCGACGGAGTTGGTGGAGATGTCGGAGCCCCCAGTGGAGAGATAAGAACATTACAGGATAAGAACATTACACAGAGTTGGTGGAGTTGGTGGAGATGTCGGAGCCCCAGTGGAGAGATAAGAACATTACAGGATAAGAACATTACACAGAGTTGGTGGAGATGTTGGAGCCCCAGTGGAGAGATAAGAACATTACAGGATAAGAACATTACACTAGAACAGGGATATGCAATTGGCGGACCTCCAGCTGTTGCAGAACTACAAGTCCCATGAGGCATAGCAAGACTCTGACAGCCACAAGCATGACACCCAGAGGCAGGGGCATGTTGGGACTTGTAGTTTTGCAACAGCCGGAGGTCCGCTAATTGCATATCCCTGCACTAGAACAACTCTATTTGAGCTATTAAACTGTGAGTCGCCTTTGTCTTACTTTCAATAAATTGGAGTATATTACTAGTGCACTTAGTCTGGCGCCCCTCTGTGTTTTTCAGGAGGAGACATATTGCCTCCTGTCAGAAACCATGAATCAGACCGAGACAGAAGTACAGTTAAATCACATTTGTTTATTAATAAAAGTAAATAGAACAAACTTAGTCAAAACATAGCCAAAGTTCGGTAACAGGAACGGATAGTCAGACAAGCCAGAAAGTCAGGAAGCCAGGAATCAGCGTAGTGGAACAGCAAGCAGGATCTGGAGCCAGAAGGAATATCAGCAAAGCAAGTCTTTAACCACTTCAGCCCGGACCATTTGGCTGCCAAATGACGGGCCACTTTTTGCGATTCGCCACTGCGTCGCTTTAACTGACAATTGCGCGGTCGTGCGACGTGGTTCCCAAACAAAATTGTCGTAATTTTTTCCCCACAAATAGAGCTTTCTTTTGGTGGTATATTTTGCGCTATAAACAAAAATAGAGCGACAATTTTGAAAAAAAAATAATATTTTTTACTTTTTGCTATAATAAATATCCCCAATATATATATATATATATATATATTGTGACAGCAGGAAGGTAAAGTCACCTGGTTGCATCCAGGGGGGTAGATATATTTCGCCCAGATTCAGGCTTTACGCCGATTTGTACAACTAGGTGGAGAGTTGTATAAGGCTAGTGTGCTCATGGATGACTCATACCTCTAGGGAGAGGGCTGGGCGTCGTGCAGACAGGGAGTTGATGAGATCAGCTGAACCTTGTCAGCTCATTTAGGCCTCTATAAAAAACTCCCAGATTCATTAGGAGCTAGCTCATGCCTGGAACCAGACCTGTGTGGACTGTCTAGGGAGAGTGAACCCCTGTGCGGTGAGAGAAAGCCTGTGTGGCTATATTTTGCTTGGACATTTAAAACCAGGGACTAGGACAGCACTAGGCTGATCCCAGTTGTTAGTTAGGAAACCTGTATGTTTAGTCAGAGGTCAAGTTGACCAGGATTTATTTTGTTTATGTTTTTTTTTGCCTTGCTGTGTTTTTGTCACTGTAAATAGAAAATAAACCGCACCTTTTTGATTTTGAAAACCACAACCTCCGTCTGCTGGGCCTGTTTTTGGGTGGGGAGCCCATCCCGGGGGTCACACATACCCGCTGCCGAGCTAACCCCCTCACAGTTGGTGGAGAACCAGTGGCAGTTTTTTTTTAAGCCAGCATGGAGGAGATACTGAAACAGCTGGCTCTAGCAAATGCCAATCAACAGCAGACAAATGCAGGTTTGCAAAGGAGCCTTGCAGCCCAGCAGCAAGCTCATCAACAGAGCCTTGCAACTTTACAACAGAGTCTGGAGGCTCAGCAACAAGCCCAACAGCAATCTGAGGCCCGCTTCATAGACCTGTTGCAGAAGCAAGAGCAGAGACTACAACAACAGATGGAAGCAGTAATGCAGCAACGTCCGCAGACCAGTGAGGAAAGCCGTCCCACTAATACCGCGTCCTTTGGGGTGAGTCGTTTATTGACAAAAATGACTGGAGAGGATGATCCAGAGGTATTTTTGACCACATTTGAAAGGACCGCTGAAAGAGAAAAGTGGCCTGAGGAGCAGTGGGCTGGACTAGTGGCTCCTCTGTTAACTGGTGAATCGCAGAAAGCTTACTATGACCTAGAGCCTAACCAAGCAAAAGACTATGTGATGCTAAAAGCTGAAATATTGGCAAGGCTGGGTGTCACCCTGGCTGTCCGGGCTCAGCGTGTGCATAACTGGACTTTCCAGCTTGGAAAACCCCCCAGGTCTCAAATGTATGATCTCATTCACCTGAGCAGAAAGTGGCTACAGCCAGAGACTTTGTCCGCACCAAAGATTGTGGAACGTGTTGTAATGGATCGGTTTTTGAGAGCTCTTCCTACTGCCATCCAAAAGTGGGTAAGCCATGGAGACCCAGAGACGGCCGATGGTCTTGTGGATCGTGTGGAGAAATACTTGGCTACAGAGAACCTGACGGCCTCTTCCAGAGACACTCGGACTTTCCACCCTAAGACCAGACCATCCCCAGGGGCGGATAAGAGGATTCCAAGGGGTGAGGGTGGAGAGAGTGAGAGGGTGGGAGCTCTACCCCAAGTTTGGCGAGAACAGCCTGGGAAATCAGCGGCTCAAGAGGCCGCAAGAAGGATCGTTTGCTACCGCTGCCGGCAAGCGGGACATATTGCAGCAAATTGCCCGGTTGTGGAGGAACCCATGCAGTGTGACTTTCTGACGGGCAGACGTCAGTCGCTGTGTGCGACAGTCGCATGCACTGCCATTCGGGGAACTGAGAAACATTTATGCAAAATGTGTATTAATGGTAGAAATGTTGTGGTATTGCTGGATTCAGGTAGCCTTGTGACCCTGATAAAGGCTGAGTTAGTTAAAACAGAGGTCTCTGGGAATAGCAAGGTAGCCGTTATTTGTGTGCATGGGGACACCCGAGAGTATCCAGTGACTACAGTGTGTTTCGAGACCCCCAAAGGTACCCTCTCTCATCCAGTGGGCTTAGTATCTCAGTTACCGCATGACGCCATTGTGGGAAGGGATTTTCCGAAGTTCTGGGAACTGTGGGATGATCCTGAGCCCCCCACTGGTGCCCCTATGTACCAGGAATGTGATAGCCAGAACTCCCCTGAGAGTGGTGAGGACTCTCCGGAATTTCCCTTGTCAGTATTGGCAGGGGAGACTCAAGAAACTGGAGAGGAGCCCACCTCCTCAGACGAAAACCTACCGTCTGTGGAGTTTTCTGATCTTGAGGTTCACAGGGAAAACTTTGCCACAGAACAGTTGAAAGACCCCGCCCTAATAAAGGCACGGGAAAACGTAGTGAAAATAGATGGCGAGTTAGTGAACCCAGATAATACCGGCACTTACCCATACTTCAGCGTAGAGAAGGACCTACTGTATCGGGTGGCAAAAAGGGCAGAAGAAACCGTTGAGCAGCTTGTGGTGCCCAAACCTTACAGGAAGTTGGTGTTGGAGTTGGCCCATGGGCACATTCTTGGAGGTCATCTGGGGACAGAGAAAACCCGAGAGAGGGTATTACAGAGATTCTATTGGCCTGGGGTGATGAAGGACATAGAAAATTATTGTTCCTCCTGCCCTGTGTGTCAGAGGTCGGCCCCGATGCCACATTTCCGTAGCCCGCTGGTCCCTCTACCCATCATTGAGGTCCCGTTTGAGAGAATCGCAATGGATTTGGTAGGTCCTATAATCAAGTCCGCTAGGGGGCACCAGTACATATTGGTTATAATGGACTATGCCACCCGTTATCCAGAAGCGATCCCTCTCAGAAATACCTCGGCCAAAACCATAGCCAAAGAGCTATCTCTTGTTTTTAGCCGGGTGGGTATTTGTAAAGAACTGCTTACGGACCAAGGTACACCCTTTATGTCCCGGGTTATGAAAGAGCTGTGTAAATTGTTCAAAGTGACGCAATTGCGTACATCTGTGTATCACCCCCAAACCGATGGGCTGGTTGAAAGATTCAACAAAACCCTAAAACAAATGTTGAAGAAAGTGGTGGATAGAGATGGAAGGGATTGGGACTGTCTACTTCCTTATTTGATGTTTGCTATTAGGGAGGTGCCCCAATCCTCTACGGGATTCTCCCCCTTTGAGTTACTGTATGGGAGACACCCAAGAGGGCTGTTGGATATTGCCAAGGAAACTTGGGAAAGTGAGAGTTCTCCCCACAGGAGTGTGATTGAGCATGTCGCCCTGATGCAAGATCGAATTGCACAGGTAATGCCCATCGTGAAGGAACATTTGGCCCAAGCGCAGTTGGCACAGCAGAGAGTGTACAACCGTGGAGCCAAGACCCGTACCTTTTCCCCGGGGGATAGGATATTGGTACTTGTCCCTACGGTTGAAAGTAAATTCCTTGCCAAATGGCAAGGCCCCTACGAGATAATGGAAAAAGTGAGCGAAGTGAATTACAAGGTCAGACAACCAGGAAGGCGAAAGCCCGAACAGATATATCACGTTAATCTGTTGAAAGCCTGGAGGGATAGAGAGTCCCTAGTCGCAGACACTTGGTCACCAGCTCAAACTGGTTGCGTGATTCCTGAGGTTGGAATCGCAGCCACCTTGTCACAACCCCAACAACAGGAGGTTAAGGAGTTTGTGCTTCGCAACAAGGAGGTATTCTCTGAGCTGCCGGGACAAACATCTGGGGTAGAGCATGACATTATTACCCCGCCCGGTGAAAGGGTGAAGTTAAAACCCTATCGGATCCCAGAGGCCCGACGGGAGGCAATACGGGAGGAAGTACAGAAAATGCTGAACTTAGGGGTGATAGAGGAGTCCCAAAGTGATTGGTCTAGTCCCATCGTGTTGGTGCCTAAACCGGATGGGAGCTGGCGATTTTGTAACGATTTTCGTCAGTTGAACAAAGTTACAAAATTTGACACCTACCCCATGCCACGTATAGATGAGTTGATCGACCGGCTGGGAACAGCCCGATACATGACGACTCTTGACCTCACAAAAGGGTATTGGCAAATCCCCCTGGCCAAGTCGGCCAAAGAGAAAACCGCATTTGTAACCCCAGACGGGGCGTTCCAATATAAAAGAATGCCGTTCGGGTTACAGAATGCGCCGGCCACATTCCAGCGGAAAATGGACCAGATGCTGAGGCCCCATCGGAAGTATGCTGCGGCTTACCTGGATGACATAATTGTCCATAGCACAGATTGGGCCTCACATCTGCCAAAAGTGCAAGCAGTCCTGGACTCTGTTCGGGAAGCAGGGTTTACGGCTAACCCCAAGAAGTGTACCATTGGGCAGGAGGAGGCCAAATATCTTGGGTACACCATTGGGAGGGGAGTAATAAAACCCCAACTCAACAAAGTCGAGGCCATCCAGAGTTGGCCACGTCCCAACAGCAAGAAGCAGGTACGAGCCTTTCTGGGAATCGCTGGGTATTATCGGCGATTCATTCCCCACTTTGCTTCTAAGGCTGTGCCCCTAACCAACCTGACGAAGGGGAAAGGGTCGGTCATGATTAAATGGACCCCCGAGGCTGAGGCAGCATTCCAATTCTTGAAACAAGCCTTATGTAGCCAGCCAGTGTTGTACTCACCCGACTTCTCTAGAGACTTTGTCGTACAAAGTGATGCGTCAGATGTGGGGTTAGGAGCAGTATTGTCCCAGGTCTGGAACGGGGAAGAGCACCCAGTCATTTACCTCAGCAGGAAGTTGAAGTCCCATGAGGAAAATTACGCCACCGTTGAAAAGGAGTGTTTAGCGGTGAAGTGGGCTCTAGATTCCCTTCGGTACTACCTGCTAGGTAGGCACTTTGACATGGTTACGGATCACGCTCCGTTAAAGTGGATGGCTCAAAACAAGGAAACAAATAGAAGAGTGAATAGGTGGTTCCTGGCCCTCCAGGAATTCAACTTCACAGTAAAGCATCGCCCTGGCGTTCAAATGGGGAATGTGGATGCTTTGTCTCGAGTACATGAATGCCTGATTGCTGGTGTTCCAACCCCGAGGTTAAAACAAGAGGGGGGGGTATGTGACAGCAGGAAGGTAAAGTCACCTGGTTGCATCCAGGGGGGTAGATATATTTCGCCCAGATTCAGGCTTTACGCCGATTTGTACAACTAGGTGGAGAGTTGTATAAGGCTAGTGTGCTCATGGATGACTCATACCTCTAGGGAGAGGGCTGGGCGTCGTGCAGACAGGGAGTTGATGAGATCAGCTGAACCTTGTCAGCTCATTTAGGCCTCTATAAAAAACTCCCAGATTCATTAGGAGCTAGCTCATGCCTGGAACCAGACCTGTGTGGACTGTCTAGGGAGAGTGAACCCCTGTGCGGTGAGAGAAAGCCTGTGTGGCTATATTTTGCTTGGACATTTAAAACCAGGGACTAGGACAGCACTAGGCTGATCCCAGTTGTTAGTTAGGAAACCTGTATGTTTAGTCAGAGGTCAAGTTGACCAGGATTTATTTTGTTTATGTTTTTTTTTGCCTTGCTGTGTTTTTGTCACTGTAAATAGAAAATAAACCGCACCTTTTTGATTTTGAAAACCACAACCTCCGTCTGCTGGGCCTGTTTTTGGGTGGGGAGCCCATCCCGGGGGTCACACATACCCGCTGCCGAGCTAACCCCCTCACAATATATATATATATATATATATAAATTCCTCAGTATAGGCCGATACGTATTCTATTACATATTTTTGGTAAAAATAAAACGCAATAAGCGTATATCGATTGGTTTGTGCAAAAGTTATAGCATCTACAAAATAAATAGGGGGTAGTTTTATGGCTTTTTTTTCTTTTTTTTTTACTAGTTATGGCGGCGATCTGCGATTTTTATCGTGATTGCGACATTATGGCGTACACATCGGACACTTTTGACACTATTTTGGGACCATTCACATTTATACAGCGACCAGTGCTATAAAATGCACTGATTATTGTATAACTGTGACTGGCAGGGAAGGGGTTAACCAGTAGGGGGCAGGGAAGTGGTTAACCAGTAGGGGGTGGGGAAGGGGTTAAGTGTGTCCTAGGGAGTGATTCTAACTGTTAGGGGGCGTGGTTTACTGTGACATGTCACTGATCGCTGCTCCCGATGAGAGGGAGCAGATGATCAGTGTTGTGTCACTAGGCAGAACAGGGAGATGCCTTGTTTACAAAGGCATCCCCCCGTTCTGCCGTTCCGTGACCCGATCACGGGACACTGGTGGACATCGAGTCCGCGGTTCCGCGGGCACGGTCACAAAGACCGCGGCGGGCGCAAGCGTTTGCGCACGCCAGGCGGCAGATTCAAAGCAACATATATATACGTTGCTTTGCCTGCCCGTGCCATTCTGCCGACGTATAAGTGCGTGAGGCAGTCGGCAAGCGGTTAACAGGAATGCAGGAGAAAGTCTCTGTGATGTTGACCAGGAGAAGGCAGAGATCATCTGGGCTGGACGGCTTAAGTAAGCAGGACTGGCGAGCAGGAAATCATCAACAGGTGAGTCACTGTGGAGAGATAGGAGCTGGCAATTAACCGACAGCTGAGCGGCCAGCTCAGAGAAGGAAGGGCTGAGCCCAGCCCTGACACCTCCTCACCGCTGGTCAAATGCCTCTAATTAGCGCATAGTCAACTGCTCCCCCTATCCTGAAAGGGCAGCCATATGGGGGTAAAGAATTGTGGAGCAGCAAAAATCATCACCGTTGTTGGGTTTGGTGGGCAGTGCAGATGCTGTATACGACTTATTCAAGCAAATAGGTAAGTGTCGCAACTGCCTTGCAGCTGCAGTTGCAGCCCCCTGTCAGACACCTCTGAAAAGCAATCCAAACACATCGATTTTAAGAGGTGGGACAATTATGTCAGCCTAAACCTAGCCTTAGCTGCTGATTCTCTGCGGCCTCTTTGCAGTCACTTGCAGTCTACATGCGCTCCAGGAATGGCTCCATAGCATTTCCAAAGGCGAGTTTCCCAATGTTGACAACAGTAGACCATACCTGTCTAAGTGCATTGGTATAACTGCTTGTACTCTCCATCGGTAGAGCATATGAAAAGATAAAAATGCAGACAACAATTGGGGGATGGGGACGGATCGTTGTCACCCCATACGAGGAAGTGTCTGCACAAGGACCTTCATGGCAGGATCATCTGGTATTTTTTTTATTTAAAAAAAAGCAGATGTAAAAATATAAAAAATTACTATTGAAATGAGATTAACATTCTAATGATTATAGGAGATTTTCATCTTCTTTCAGCTGTCTGCCACCATTATAGCGGGGGTGGGGTGTTTTCGATATACCACAAAGCCCTTCAGATCCAGGCCAGGATAAATATATAGAGAATTGTCCATCTCCTTGCAAATGGATTATGATGATTATCACCCAGCATTTCAGTGTTTTCCATTTTCACGCTATAGATCTTATAAATTATGGAGTCCATTTAGTAAATGTATACGAATTCCGGGCAGGATGAAATAAAGGATTGTGCACATTTGTCTATTGTAAGCACAGCACATTATTGTTATTATTATTATTATTCAGGGAGCCCCTGGGCTAGTAACGGTTGCTTTGCTAACAACCAGACATTACCCCCCTCCCTGTGTTCCGGCATCGTGTTCTGTCCCTGGGCTAATGACTCCTGCATGGAGGAGGCACAGATGACAAGATTCCGGGCTGTGCATTCCAAAGGAGATGGCTCGTGGGAGCCCTCTGGTCTGATTCCTGCCTAACATTTAATAAGATAAAGGTCCGGCTTCTGTTCCACAGAGGAGGGTGTCAGGTGTACTTTTTCCTCTTGGGCTAGAGCCACGCTAACTCCAATGGACAGGGTCAACTGGGTCACCTCTCCGATATTGCTGGGTGAAGGGAAAAATCTGTGTTTGAACCATCCAATAATATTCTGAGAACTGAATTTTATGTCAGCTGAGAATGGCTTATTCTAAAGGTTTCCTCCTGGTAGATTTACATCTGTGATTCTTCACCCAACTCCAATGGAAAGGGTCAACCGGGTCACCTCTCCAATATTGCTGGATAAAGGGAAAAATCTGTGTTTAGACCACCCAATAATATTGGATGAATTCAATAATATGAGATGAATTCTATATCAGCTGGGAATGGCTTTTTCTGAAGGTTTCCTCCTGGTCCATCTGGATTTGTAACCCTTTATCCATACCTTTCAACATGCTGAGATAAGATAGAGGAATGCCTTAGGCCCAGTTCACACCTGAGCTGTTTGAAGAGCTACAATACATCAGAATTTCCATGATATTTAATGATGCCCATTCACACCTGAGCGAAGTGTTGCTTGAAGCTCATGGCTCGTGTAATTTTAGCCTCAATAGACTTCAATGGTTGGGACAGAGTCGTGAGTTTTGTCCACGATAGACTTCAATGGAAGCGCCTAAAAAACACACGTTATGAGCATTTGTTGCACATTGTCTTGTCTAATAACTAGCTTTCCCTCGGCTAAAAATAATATTAAAATAGGATAAGTGTCCAGGTTCAGTTCCACAGAGGAGGGTGTCAGGTGCTTTTATTTTCTTGGGCTAGAGCTACGCTAACTCCAATGGACAGGGTCAACCAGGTCACCTCTCGGATATTGCTAGCCAAGGCACAAATATGTATTTAAACCATCCAACAATATTCTCAGAGCTGAATTCTATATCAGCTGAGAATGGCTTTTTCTGAAGGTTTTCTTCCTGGTCCATCTGGATTTGTAACCCTTTATCCATACCTTTCAACATGCTGAGATAAGATAGAGGAATGCCTTAGGCCCAGTTCACACCTGAGCCATATGAAGAGCTATAGTACATCATAATTTCCATGATATTCAATGATGCCCATTCACACCTGAGCGTTGCTTGAAGCTCAAGGCTCATGCCCTGTACACACGATCGGAATTTCCAATGGGATAAAATCCAATGGAATTTTCCGTCGGAATTCCGTTCAAGCTGTCTTCCATCAGTCTTGCATACACACTGTCAGACAAAATTCTGACCGTCAAGAACGCGGTGACGTACAACACTGCGACGAGCCGAGAAAAATGAAGTTCAATGCTTCCGAGCATGCGTCGACTTGATTCTGAGCATGCGTGGATTTTTCTCAGACGGAGTTCCACACAGACGATCGGAATTTCCCATAGGATTTTTTTCCATCTGAAAAAAATAAAACATGTTCTATTTCTAAACTCTGATGGGGCCCACACACGGTCGGAATTTCCGATTGAAAAAAATCCGTCTGACTTTTTTCATCGGAAATTCCGATCGTGTGTACAAAGCATTAGAAGAGCACATGAAGTTCTTTTGGGCAGAATCGTGAATTTTGGCCTCAATAGACTTCAATGGTTGGGACAGCCAGGGTCGTGAGTTTTGGCCCCGATAGACTTCAATGTAAGCGCCTGAAAAACACACGTTATGAGCATTTGTTGCACATTGTCTTGTCTAATAACTAACTTTCCCTTGGCTAAAAATAATATTAAAATAGGATAAGGGTCCGGGTTCTGTTCAGAGGAGGGTGTCAGGTGCTTTTATTTTCTTGGGCTAGAGCTACGTTAGCTCCAATGGACAGGGTCAACTGGGTCACCTCTTGGATATTGCCAGCCAAGACACAAATATGTATTTAAACCATCCAATAATATTCTCAGAGCAGAATTCTATATCAGCTGGGAATGGCTTATTCTGAAGGTTTTCTCCTGGTCCATCTGAATTTGTAACCCTTTATGCATACCTTCCAATGTGGTGAGATAAGAGAATGCCTTAGGTCCTGTTCACACCTGAGAGGATTAAAGAGCTATTTGAAGGTTCACCAGAATTTCCATGATATTCAGTGATGACTGTCCACACCTGAGTGAACCGTTGCTTGAAGCTTATAGATCAGAAGAGCACATGAGCTTCCTTTTGGGGCAGAGTGGTGGGTTTTGGCCCCAATGGATGTCAATAGAAGTACCTGAAAAACACACGTAATGAGAATTTTCTGCACATTGTCTTGTCTAATAACTAGCTTTTCATTGGCTAAAAATCATTTTAAAATAGGATAAGGGTCCGGCTTCTGTTCCACAGAGGAGGATGTCAGGTGCACTCACTCTCTTGGGCTAGAGTCACGCTGACTCTAATGGACAGGGTCAACTGGGGCACCTCTCGGATATTGCCAGCCAAGGTTAAAATCTGTTTTTAAACCATCCACTAATATTCTGAAAGCTGAATTCTATATCAGCTGGGAATGGCTTATTCTAAAGGTTTCCTTCTGGTCCATCTGGATTTGTAACCCTTTACCATACCTTGCAACATGATGAGATAAAATAGAGGAACACCTTAAGCCCCGTACACACGGTCGGACTTTTGCCCAACAAACTTCGTTTTGAGTAAGTTGGACCAACAATCCGACCGTGTGTACGCTCCATCGGACAAACTTTTTTTGCTTTTTTCTTGTTTTCACCGGACAAAAGTTGGGTCTGCAAACGGACAAACTTTTGCCCAACAAAAGTCCGATGGAGCAAAGTCCTACCGTGTGTACAGAAAACCATAGGACTTTTGTCCGATGGACAAAACAACTAATGTTAAAATCAACCAACAATAGCAGAAGTTGACCAAAGGGTGGCGGTAAAGAGCAGAAAAAACACGTGATGTTGCAAAAAGTTTTGGGAAAGTTTGCAGAAAAAAAGTCCTGTGGTGTGTATGCTATGGGTGTTCCCGACCAACTCCGTTCGGACAAAAATCCAGGGAAAAGTCAGATGGAAGTCCGACCGTGTGTATGGGGCTTTAGGCTCCGTTCACATCTGAGTTGTTTGAAGAGATATTTAAAGCTTCCTTGATATTCAGTGATGCCGTTCACTCCTAAACGAAGTGTTGACTTGACTTCAATTGAAGTGCCTGAAAAACACACACTGTCTTATCTAATAACTAGCTTTCCATTGGCTAAAACGAATTAAAAAAAAACAAAAAAAAAAAAAAACAATCTAAGCATTGACCAAATATGGTCAATTACGTCACCCAGGAGACCCCACCCTTTTATCTATTTCAGCTATCATCTACCAGAGCTATCAGAAGTGGGTTGGAGTATGTTTGTTTGTTTTTTTTTGTTATGTTTTTCTTTTCATTTGGTGGGTCAGAAGTAGAGGTAAGCCGAACCCAAAAGTTCAGCCTTGAACCGCGAACTCCATTGAGCCAAACATGAGAAATCAACAGTCCCCATTTTGAAGGTTTAGATACAAGTAATTGGTCATAAAAAGGGTATGGGGGCTGGATACTGCCCTGGGGGACATGTATCAATACACAAATATTTTTTTAAGCAAGGGGGCCCCCAGATCCTGCCCCCCTCTTTGTGAATGAGTACCCCTGCCCATTTATCAAAAAAGTGTAAAAAAATAAATAAAACCAGGCAGCAGATCTACCTCGAGAGACATTGTTTTTTTTATTATTATTATTTTTTTTTTTTAAATAAAGGAATTCTCAAAAACCTGTCTGCTGGTTTTATTTATTTTTGACACTTTTTTTGGTGAATGTAGGGATCTGGGGGCCCCCTTGTTAAAAGGGGCTTTCAGATTCCTATAAGCCCCTCCCACCGGCAGACCCCCACAACCACAGCCCAGGGTTGTGAGGAAGTCCCAATGAACATGGGGACAAGGTGCTTTGGGGTGGGGGACAGGGGGGGGCTCTGTACCCACCCCCCCCCCATGTTGAGGGCATGTCTCCTGGCATGGTTCAGAAGGGGGCGCTCGCTTATCCCCCTCCTTTTCTGGTATTCAAGGCTGCGTGATCGGATAAGGGTCTGGTGTGGATTTTGGGAGGACCCCACACCGTTTTTTTTTTTTAATTTTGGTGTGCCGCAGGGCCTGGTATGGACTGGAGGGGAGCCCACACCGTTTTTTTCCTGGCATTTTTTTTATTTTCAGCTGTCAGCGGGGAAGCCTGCTGACAGCCGATGAGTCATCCGTTGTTAAGGACACGGCGGCCAGCTTCTCGGTCTCGTTCCTTAACAACTTATGAAATTAATCGATTACTATTTTCACAATTTTCACAATCGATTAATTGGCCAGTAACATAACGGGGTTAAAAAAAAAAAACTAAAATTAGCCTTTTTTATAGTACAAAAAGAGCAAATCGCTACTGTAAATATTACTTTCACTGTCCGACAGTAAAAAATTAACCCCTTAGGCCCCTTTCACACGGGCGGCTGTTCTGCCGCAGTTAAAAGCATGTTTCTTTCTTTTGAAATTCAAGACCCCAGGCACAGCGATCAGCTGCATTTGTACACTGCGATTAGCTGCGTTTACGTGCGTTTACATGCGGCTGCGTTAAGCTGCGGTTGGCCATTATTGTCATCCCCATAGCAACCATTTTTATTTTGATGTGCTTCCTGTTGTTTTTTTCTTTTGTTCACGCTGCTATCCGCAGCTGACACAGTGCACTGCGATTACCTGCAGTTATGTGCAGATAGCTGCGCTACATCGCACCTGGACGCATTCAATTCTATTTTTTCTATTCGCACCGAACTGCATGTAACGAAATCGCAGCTAAACGTTGTGTGTGAATGGGGCCATAGGAAAGCATTGTGTGCTTTTAGCTGCGGTAGAAAACTAGAAAATCCGCAGCTAAAAGCACCATTCTATCCGTCCGTGTGAAAGGGGCCTAACAGTAGCGATTATTTGCTCTTTTTGTACTAATTTCTGTTTTTTTAACCCCATTATGTTACTAAACATCTCAGGCCTGGGTCACACCTCTGTGTTTTTTGATGCTTTTTGCAGAAACACACTACAGGTCGTTTACATGGTTTCCTATGGGGCACGTTCACATCCATGATTTTTTCTGCAAAACGGTGCTATTTTGTTTTTTTTTGGTTCAATATACTTCAATGGAGAAGCTGCAGAAAAACATGTAATGCGTTTTTGCGGCAATTTGTGTTTTTTAAATCTGCCCAACAACAAATTGAACAAAAAAAATCTAAAAATGCAAATCGCCGCAAAATCACCTTTTTTATTTTTATTTTTAAGGTTATTAACCGATTAATCTAAACAATAATCGGCCAACTAATTGATTATGAAAATAATCGTTAGTTGCAGCCCTAATGCTACTGAGGTCATTGGGGAACCAGAGGTGATGTATTATGAACTGTTCTTACCCAGGAATTTAACAATAAAAATGGGAGAAAGAACATGGCGTCGCCTTTGGCCATGCACCCTATATTAGGTGTGAAATGTGAAGGCTGGAGATGGATATTTTGACAGGTTTTTATTGTTGCCTGTTGGGAAAACTCACCCTCTAAATTTATCCTGGTGACCCTGGCCCTGTCACTAGGAACTAAAAGTGTGGGGGGGGGGGGGATCCAAAAATGTGCGCTTTCACTGGAACATTAAAAGAGGGTAAATCCTCCAATGGGAACACTTGTTCCAGTGATAAATGAGAAAGGATTTCCTTTTCTTTAGAGAGATTTCCTCTCACAACCTCCTGTGTCTTTAAGGCAGGAAGTAAGGGAACATTTCCTCAATTTGACATAGGAACAAAAAAAATTAAAATAAAAAAAAACTTGATGGGAGTTTTTATTTTTCTATTTTCAACATTATACAAAGTAAAAAAATATAATAAAAAAATACATATATATATATATATATATATATATATATGTGTGTGTGTGTGTATATATATATATATATATATATATATGCTAACCCATTTGTAAATATACACCTCCCCCTACAAAACATTGTTTTTTTTGTATATTTTATCCCATTTATAGATGGACATGAATAAAAAAATAAAAAAAAAGCTAAAAAAATCTGTGGTTTGAGATATATTTTAGGCCATTTATAAATGGGCATTTATTTGCTAGTAACAAAAATATCTAAAAAAACTGTTGCTTTTAGATATATTTTTTCCCGTATGTACATGGACACTCCTAGTAATAAAAAAAGCTAAAAAAAAAAGTCGCTTTCGATATATTTTATCCTATTTATAAATGAACATTCATTTTCTATTAATAAAATAAAATTAAAAAAATCCTTGTTTTTAGATACTGTATATTTTATCCCATTTATAGATAGACACTCATTTACTGTGAAAAAGAAAAAATCTATAAAAAGTTGCTTTAAGCCCTGTACACACGATCGGTTTTACAGATGAAAACAGTCCGATGGACTGTTTTCATCGGACGAACCGATCGTGTGTGGGCCCCATCAGACTTATTTCCATCGGTGTAAAAAAATAGAACATGTTTTAAATTTTTCCGATGGGAAAAAAAAAAACGATAGGAAATTCCGATCATCTGTGTGGAACTCCATCAGAGAAAAATCTACGCATGCTCAGACTAAATTATAAGACGGGAACGCTCGTTCTGGTAAAACTAGCGTTCGTAATGGAGAGAGCGCATTCGTCAGGCTGTAACGGACTGAAAAGCACAGAGACTGGAAAGCGCGCATCGGCTAACACCAAACTTTTACTAACACGCGGTAACACGAAATCAGCAAAAGCAGTCCAAATAGTGGCGCCATTGGACTTGAACTTCCCATTTATAGTGCCGTCGTACGTGTTGTACGTCACGGCGTTTGGGACAGTCGGAATTTTGTCCGATGGTGTGTAGGCAAGACTGATGGAAGTCAGCTTCATCGGAATTCCGATGGAAAAATCCATCGGATTTGATTCCATCGGAAATCCGATCGTGTGTACAGGGCTTTAGATTCATTTAATCCTATTTATAAATGGGCTAAAAAAAAAAATCCTTGCTTTTAGAAATACGACCAGTGCGACCACTGTATTTTATCCCATATTTAGATGGACACTCATTTACTAGTATGGATGAGCCGGGCCCTCTGATTCCTCCTCTATTGAATTGTATTATAACTGTACTGTCTTCCCTCATGTTGTAAAGCACTGTGCAAACTGTCAGCTCTATATAAATCCTGTATAATATTAATAATAATAAATAGCTAAAAAATAAATAAAAATAAAGTGGATATATTTAACCCATTTAGAAACGAGCACTCATTTGCTAATCTTAGAAAAGCAAAAAAAAAAACCTCTACAGGTGTACTAAGCTCTAAGCAGAAATGTTTTGCTGTAGTCATGAATTTTTCCTGCGTTCCTCGCACAGATTCCACCATACTTGTGCTTTCTACCGAGCTCTTCAGGGATCTGCGCTGTACAATTATTTTGGCAGAATACATTTTTCCTCCACCTGTCACGGGTTGCGTATTGTGTGATATTTCACATCTAAGGGATACGACTCTGTGCTTCTATCAACAATTCTTTTTGATGTTTCAGTCATACAGAATAATCCAGTAAAAAAAAAAAGGAAGAAAAAAAAAAACATATTTTTCTTTTTAAGGAGTTTTCTCCTGGCATAATATTATTTGCACTTTTTTTATTTTCTGTTTTATTTCATTTAAAGTTGTCACACATCTAGGCAATTAGGAAAAAAGTGCAAGCCCTCTCTACACCATACAAAATCTTCAGTGCTATACTATGAATATATCATAACAAATAATCTACTGAAAAGTAAACATCTACTGTGCAAATATGCAAATTAAAGTGCAAAAAATATTAGTACAAACCGATACTGTGCAAAAAATACAAAAAGATATAAAAATGTGAAAAACTTGCCAGACTGCCTGTTTTCTTTTTTTGTTTTGTTTTTTTGACAGCTGAGTGAGCAGAGAACTCTCTTCACTTGTTACATGAATGCATGAATGTTTCAAAATCGGGGAAATGCTGCATAGAGATCGTGAGGGGAGTTGAATCGAGACCGTGATTCTAATGCATATGTAAATGGTGTTTGCACCACACATGTGAGGTATCGCCAGAAACATTAGAGCAAGAGAAATAATTTCAGCACTAGACCTCCTCTGCAAATCGAAACTGGTAATCTCTAAAACGTTTTTAATGCCTTACCTATGGAGATTTTTAAGTATCGTAGTTTGTCGCCATTCCACGAGCGTGTGCAATTTTAAAGCGTGACATGTTAGCTATTTTTTTGCTCAGCGTAACATTATCTTTTATATTTTGTCAAAAATGTGGTTAGATATTGTGTTTTGTTTCATTGAAACTTATTAAAGTGTATTTTTTTCCCAAGAAAATGCTTTGAAAAAAAATGCGCAGCTACAGTGTGGCATAAAAAATTGCAACAATCGTTATTTTATTCTCTAGGGTCTCTGCTAAAAAAAAAAATCTATAATATACTGTATATACAGTATATATATATATATATATATATATATATATATATATATATTTATATATATATATATATACTGTGTGTATATATGTATATATATATATATATATATATATATATATATATGTGTATATGTATGTATATATATATATATATATATATATATATATATATATATATACATATATGTACACACAGTATATATAATGTTTTGGGGTTCTAAGTATTTTTCTAACAAAAAAATACAGATTTTTACTTGTGAACAAAAAGTGCCAGAAAAGGCCTAGTAAACCCTGATTTTCACATCACTATCTTGAATCAATTCTTCGGGGAAAAAAAACTTTACGGCTCTCCATCGCTTCCTCTCTTGGACAATAGATGGTGATAGGAATGAAGGAAGGAGAGAGAATGTACATGACAAATTCCAGCAGCTCTGTTTATAGGAGGATAATTGTATTCTATCACTGCAGGAGAGCAGAGGGGTTCCTGCCTATTCCTCACCATTCATCCCTGTGGTTTCAGCTTTAATTCTGCATTTAAGTATCAAATCCTTATTAATTGCCATCTTTTCTGTGTGATCAAAAGGCAGGCTCTGAATACGGGGAAATCATCGACATGGAGGGCATGCATCATACTGTCTCTATGCAGATTTTTAAATATATGATAAACCGTATGCCAGCTGTTTGCTATATACACCGCGATAATTAATTCTCTGGATAATCAACCAAAAGTATAAAAAATATAAGCAGCACTCTAGAACTTAGCTCTTCTTTCTATGATTTATTTGTCAAAAAAAGACTGCAAACATTAATGTCTCCAGCCGAAACCAACCTTCCCTGTGCTTCACCACTGCTGGCTTGCTCACAAGGATAGGGAGCTTTCCTGCATACATTGATATCTCCACTCAAAGCCAACCTCCCTTGACTAGTGATGAGCCGAACACCCCCGGGTTCGGTTCGCACCAGAACCCGCGAACGGACCGAAAGTTCGAACGAACATTAGAACCCTATTAAATACAATGGATGCGAACGTTCGAATTCTAAAGTGCTAATTATAACAACTATTATGCATGTTATTGTCCTAAAAAGGGTTTGGGAACCCGGGTTCTGCACCAGGGGACATGTATCAATGCAAAAAGAAGTTTTAAAAACGGTCGTTTTTCGGGAGCAGTCATTTTAATGATGCATAAAGTGAAAAAAAAAAAGTCAAATATTCCTTTAAATATCGTACCTGGGGGGTGTCTAAAGTATGCCTGTGAAGTGCCACGTGTTTCCCGTGTTTAGAACTGTCCCTGCACAAAATGACACTTCTAAAGGAAAAAAAAGCCATTTAAAACTGCTTGCGGCTTTAATGTAATGTCTGGTCCCGGTAATATGGATGAAATTCTTTAAGAAAAATGGCATAGCTACCCCATGACCCCCCCCCCTACCCCAGCCCATTACCAGCCCCTTTGGGTCTTGTATGGATATTAAGGGGAACCCCGCACATAAAATAAAAAAGGCCCTATATACTCTGAACAGCCCTATACAGGCGGTGCATACAAGACAGGGACTGTAGGTTTGTTCTTATGTAGAGTCTGTTTGTAATTTTGAACAGGTACATTGTTGAAGTGTAGCTCCAGACCAAAAATCTATTTTTAAACTTTTTGGAAAACATAGGTAAGGGTTATCACCCCTGTAACATTTGTTTTGCTGTCTGTGCCCCTGTTCAGAACATTTCACCTCACTTTCCGTCCCAATGACAACTCTTTTTGAAATGTGGTCTTTTTCTTGAAACAAGGATTGCTGATAAAGCATCAGTACAGAGGAGACACCTTTCTCCCATATTTATTCTTACAGGAGAGAATTTTCCTTCCTAGTGGTAGATTTCCTCTCACTTCCTGTTGTCTTCTTGCGTTTGCAAGTAGGAGTCGTTTGTAAGTTGGATGTTTGAAAGTAGGGACCTGCCGTATATACTCTGCAGAAATAGGCCCCTTAGTTGTTGGTGTTGGCACAACACTGTAAGCACTCACAGTTACTCTTGGTTGGTGCTGGAACGCCCTGCTGTCAACTATTATATCAGGAATTTTAATTACATATAATTGTTGAACAGTGGTAGTAAAAATTGGGCCTTTGATGGTGGTGCTGGTGCCACAACACTGTAAGCCCTGACAGTTACTCTTGGTGGGTGCAGCAATGGGCCCTGCTGTGAATTATTAGATCAAGAATTGTAATTACATGCCCCTGTTGAACAGGGGCTGAAAAATTGAGCCTTAGGCACTGGTGGCACAACACTGCAACCCCTCACAGATACTGTACTTGGAGCACAGCAATGAGCCCTGTTGCAAAGTATTGCTTCAAAAATTGTAATGACACGCCCCTGTTAAACAGGGGCTGAAAAATTGGGCCTTAGGCACTGGTGGCACAACACTGCAACTCCTCACAGATACTGTACTTGGAGCACAGCAATGAGCCCTGTTGCAAAGTATTGCTTCAAAAATTGTAATGACACGCCCCTGTTAAACAGGGGCTGAAAAATTGGGCCTTAGGCACTGGTGGCACAACACTGCAACTCCTCACAGATACTGTACTTGGAGCACAGCAATGAGCCCTGTTGCAAAGTATTGCTTCAAAAATTGTAATTACACGCCCCTGTTAAACAGGGGCTGAAAAATTGGGCGTTAGGCACTGGTGGCGGCACCCATAAACAAAAATGATCTTACAAGCTATCATCATCAATCGTATCATTGAGGACTCGGAGGAGGAGGATAGCCAGTCAACATAACAGCACAGGCACTCAGCATCAGCATCAGTCTTGAAGGGATGTGACATGTTAAAATCAATTAGTCTGTTATATCAGCATCAGGTGTGTGGTAGCTGGTGGTGATCCAAGACTGGTTCATCTTGATGAAAGTCAGTCGATCAACCGAGTCGGTGGACAGGCGCACCCTGTGATCCGTGACAAATCCTCCAGCAGCACTGAATGTGCGTTCCGAAAGAACGCTGGATGCAGGACAGGCCAGTAGCTCAATTGCATACTGTGCAAGCTCTGGCCAGTGATCCATCCTCAAGACCCAGTAAGCCAGAGGATTTTCGGTGGGGAAGGTGTCCAAGTCTGACCTTGCCCCTAGATATTCCTGCACCATGTTTATCAGACGCTGGCGATGGTTGCTGGAACCGATCATACTTTGGGGCTGCGGACTAAAGAATTGTCTGAACGCATCGGTCAGACGGCCACCTTCCCCACCGCTCCTTCTTTGACTGGCCGAAGCCTCAGCAACTCGTTGTCCAGGACCAGGAGTTTGCAACCTCCCAGTCTCTGGGAACGCGTTGCACAGACCTTTCTGCAAGGCCTCCCGGAGTTGTCTCATCCTCTGCTCCCTCTGCGACGGTAACATAAGGTCCGCAACCTTACCCTTGTACCGTGGATCAAGGAGAGTGGCCAGCCAGTAATGGTCCCTCTCCTTGATCCGAAGAATACGAGGATCCTTCCGCAGACTTTGCAGGATCAGGGAGGCCATGCAGCGTAGGTTTGCTGAGGCATTCGCTCCGGAGTCCTCTGGGTCACTAAGGACGACATGATCCACAGCCACCTCCTCCCAGCCACGTACAAGTCCACTGGTTTCTTGGGACTGTAAATCATCCCTAAAAGACTGCTGCTGATGATGCTGAGTGCCAGCCTCCACCTCCATGCTGACACAATCCTCCTCCTCCTCCTCCTCCTCCTCTTCCTGTGCGATGGGTGGGACAGAAGGAACACTGTCTGGGTAAAGGGGGCCTTGAGAGGCAAGGAAGTCCTCCTCTTCCTGCCTCTGTTCTGCCTCAAGTGCCCTGTCCATTATTCCACGCAGCGTGTGCTCCAACAGGTGGACAAGAGGTACAGTGTCACTGATGCATGCACTGTCACTGCTCACCATCCTCGTGGCCTCCTCAAATGGTGCCAGGACAGTGCATGCATCCCTGATCATGCCCCACTGGCGTGGAGAAAAAAAACCAAGCTCCCCTGACCCTGTCCTGGTGCCGTAGTCGCACAGGTACTCATTGATGGCCCTCTGCTGCGTGTGCAGCCGCTGCAGCATGGCCAACGTTGAGTTCCACCTGGTGGGCATGTCACATATAAGGCGGTTCTTGGGCAGGTTCAACTCCTTTTGCAGCTCAGCCAGGCGAGCACTGGCATTATAAGATCTGCGGAAATGCACACAGACTTTCCTGGCCTGCCTCAGGACATCCTGTAAGCCCGGGTACCTGCCCAAGAAGCGCTGCACCACCAGGTTAAGGACGTGAGCCACACAGGGCACATGGGTCAGTTGTCCCTGTCGGAGGGCGGAGAGGAGGTTGGTGCCATTGTCGCAAACCACCATTCCTGGCTTAAGCTGGCGTGGCGTCAACCACCTCTCGGCCTGGCCCTGCAGAGCAGACAGGACCTCTGCCCCAGTGTGGCTTCTGTCCCCCAAACACACCAGCGCAAGCACGGCATGGCATCTTTTTGCCTGCGTACTTGCGTAGCCCCGTGAACGGCTACGGAGCACCGCTGGTTCATAGGACAAACCACAGGAAGAGGCCATGGAGGAAGAAGAAGAGGAGGGGGTGGAGGAGAGAGGTGTGTCACAACCAGTAGTAGCATTTTGGAGGCGTGGCGGTGGGACAACCTCCAACACTACTGCACCTTGTCCTGAATCCTTCCCAGCTGCCAAAAGAGTGACCCAATGGGCCGTGAAAGAAAGGTAACGTCCCTGTCCATGCCTGCTGGACCATGAGTCAGCGGTAATATGCACCTTACCGCTGACCGCCCTGTCCAGCGAGGCCAAGACATTGCCTTCCACATGCCGGTAGAGAGCCGGAATAGCCTTCCGTGAGAAAAAGTGGCGTTTGGGAACCTGCCACTGAGGAACCGCACATTGCACAAACTCACGGAAGGGGGCCGAGTCTACCAACTGAAAAGGCAGCAGTTGAAGCGCTAGCAATTTAGCCAAGCTAGCATTCAACCGCTGGGCATGTGGATGGCTGGGAGTGAACTTCTTTCGACGGTCCAGCAGCTGGGGCAGGGAAATTTGCCTGCTAGAATCGGACGTCGGTGTACTGCTAGCAGAGTGGGCGCAAGTACTTGGCTGTGACACACCTAATTCTACACCTTCATTCCTCTCAGTGCATGTTTCAGAGAGGACTGAAGTTATAGTGGGGTTGGAGATCCCAGCTGATGCGGTGCAAGGAGAGGTCCGCTTTGTTCTTTGGTGTGGGTCTTTGAGGTAGGCTTGCCAACGAGCTGCATGGCAGGTCAACATATGTCTGGTCAGGCATGTGGTACCCAAGCGGCTGATGTTTTGGCCACGCGATATACGCTTGAGACATATGTTGCAAACAGCAGCTGTGCGATCTGATGCACTAGCCTCAAAAAAGGCCCACACCAAAGAACTTTTTGAATGACGGGCAGAGGCAGCGCCCTGCACAGGCGGAGCTCTGCGGTGTGATTCCGTCGGTGTACTGCCCTTACGCTGGCCACCAAAGGGCATCCTGCCTCGTTGGAGATGTGCCTCCTCCTCATCCTCCTCCTCCTCCTCTCTCCTATTAGGCACCCACGTGGAGTCAGTGACCTCATCATCCCCTCCCTCCTCATCACTGGAGCCAATCTGGCAGTATGCTGCAGCTGCTGGAACATGACTGCCAGATTGGTGTCCTTCTTGAGCATCCCCTCTGTCTGCTCTCACGCTACTGCCTTCCTCTAGCTGGGTTTCATCATCAGACCCTTCGAAACGCTGGGCATCCTCCTGGAGCATGTACCCAACACTGTGCTGAAACAGTTCGGGGGACTCCTCAGGAGGAGGACATGGTGGGTCTAGGGAAGGAGTGACTGATGATTTGTCTGACATTGATACCAGGGAAGACGACGCTTTGGCAGCTGCTTTTCCAGTACCCTGAGCCTGGGTGAGAGAGGATGAGGAGGAGGAGGAGGGCTTGGTCATCCACTCTACCAAGTCTTCGGCATGATGTGGCTCAACATGTCCAGCTGCCGAAAAGAAGGACAAGCGTGTCCCATGGCCATGTGCTGATGACAATGCACCGCGTCCACGACCAGCACTGTTGCCCCCAGACACAGAGCCTGCTTGCCCTCTTTTATTGCCTCCTGACTGTCTGCCTCTCCTTGTTTGCCTTCCAGACATTCTAATAGATGGCCTGCAGGGAGATGGGAAAAAAGCAATAAGGGCTACCTTCAGGTGTCCTTCTCTGTCCCTTGAAACAAGGACTTTCACAGTGAAAGAAACTGACACTCTCCCTACCTACAGTTTTCTGTCCCTAGAAAAAATGTTTTTTTTAATCACAATATAGCACAAGGACAATTCACTCACTGTCCTTCCAGGTCCCTGGAAACAAGGACTTGCAGAGTGAAATAAACTGACACTCTCCCTACCTACAGTTTTCTGTCCCTAGAATAAATGTTTTTTTTAAGCACAATATAGCACAAGGACAATTCACTCACTGTCCTTAGAGGTCCCTGGAAACAAGGACTTGCAGAGTGAAAGAAAATAAACACTCTCCCTACCTACAGTTTTCTGTCCCTAGAAAAAATGTTTTTTTTTAAGCACAATATAGCACAAGGACAATTCACTCACTGTCCTTCCAGGTCCCTGGAAACAAGGACTTGCAGAGTGAAAGAAAAAAAACACTCTCCCTACCTACAGTTTTCTGTCCCTAGAAAAAATGTTTTTTTTAATCACAATATAGCACAAGGACAATTCACTCACTGTCCTTACAGGTCCCTGGAAACAAGGACTTGCAGAGTGAAAGAAACTGACACTCTCCCTACCTACAGTTTTCTGTCCCTAGAATAAATGTTTTTTTTAAGCACAATATAGCACAAGGAGAATTCACTCACTGTCCTTCCAGGTCCCTGGAAACAAGGACTTGCAGAGTGAAATAAACTGACACTCTCCCTACCTACAGTTTTCTGTCCCTAGAATAAATGTTTTTTTTAAGCACAATATAGCACAAGGACAATTCACTCACTGTCCTTACAGGTCCCTGGAAACAAGGACTTGCAGAGTGAAAGAAACTGACACTGTCCCTACCTACAGTTTTCTGTCCCTAGAATAAATGTTTTTTTTAAGCACACTATAGCACAAGGACAATTCACTCACTGTCCTTACAGGTCCCTGGAAACAAGGACTTGCAGAGTGAAAGAAAAAAAACACTCTCCCTACCTACAGTTTTCTGTCCCTAGAAAAAATGTTTTTTTTAATCACAATATAGCACAAGGACAATTCACTCACTGTCCTTACAGGTCCCTGGAAACAAGGACTTGCAGAGTGAAATAAACTGACACTCTCCCTACCTACAGTTTTCTGTCCCTAGAATAAATGTTTTTTTTAAGCACAATATAGCACAAGGACAATTCACTCACTGTCCTTACAGGTCCCTGGAAACAAGGACTTGCAGAGTGAAAGAAAAAAAACACTCCCCCTACCTACAGTTTTCTGTCCCTAGAAAAAATGTTTTTTTTAATCACAATATAGCACAAGGACAATTCACTCACTGTCCTTACAGGTCCCTGGAAACAAGGACTTGCAGAGTGAAATAAACTGACACTCTCCCTACCTACAGTTTTCTGTCCCTAGAATAAATGTTTTTTTTAAGCACAATATAGCACAAGGACAATTCACTCACTGTCCTTACAGGTCCCTGGAAACAAGGACTTGCAGTGTGAAAGAAAAAAAACACTCTCCCTACCTACAGTTTTCTGTCCCTAGAAAAAATGTTTTTTTTAATCACAATATAGCACAAGGACAATTCACTCACTGTCCTTACAGGTCCCTGGAAACAAGGACTTGCAGTGTGAAAGAAAAAAAACACTCTCCCTACCTACAGTTTTCTGTCCCTAGAAAAAATGTTTTTTTTAATCACAATATAGCACAAGGACAATTCACTCACTGTCCTTACAGGTCCCTGGAAACAAGGACTTGCAGAGTGAAAGAAACTGACACTCTCCCTACCTACAGTTTTCTGTCCCTAGAATAAATGTTTTTTTAAGCACAATATAGCACAAGGACAATTCACTCACTGTCCTTCCAGGTCCCTGGAAACAAGGACTTGCAGAGTGAAAGAAACTGACACTGTCCCTACCTACAGTTTTCTGTCCCTAGAATAAATGTTTTTTTTAAGCACACTATAGCACAAGCACAAAACACACTGACACTCTCCCTACCTATCCTTCTCTTTCCCTAAACTAAAGGAATCCAGGTTAAGCAAGAAAGAAATAACAGTCACTGTCCCTGCCTATGCTGCTCTATCCCTGCTCCGGAACACACTACACTAGGCCGCCGTGCTGGCGGCCTTTTATAGTGTGGGGCGTGTACTAAACACCCTCAGCAATAATTGGCCACAGGCATCCTGCCTGTGGCCAATCATTGCTCTCCTCGCTGCCGGCGCTGTGATTGGCCAAGCATGCGGGGTCACAGTGCATGCTTGGCCAATCACAGCGCCTGGATGACACTGCGATGGCGTAGTGCATTGTGGGCCGTTCGCGTCACTCGAATTTGGCGCGAACGGCCCAAATCGTTCGATCTTCGTCGAACGATCGAACAGCCGATGTTCGAGTCGAACGTATGTTCGACTCGAACACGAAGCTCATCCCTACCCTTGACATGTTTCCCCACTGTTGGTTTGCTCACAGGGATAAGGGGCTGTAACGGGAAGGCCCGGGGAACTCAGAATCGCTTAGGAAGTATGAAATACCCTTGTGCCAGCTTCCCCAATGGCTCTTATGTGTCAATCACCCTGTGTCTCTATTAGGGGCACAGGGTGAATGAAAACCCCAATATGGTCTATGATGGCCATATTCAATGCTGTACATACATTTTATCTAGATTGGGTCTGTAATATTCATCCACCATATTCCCCAGGATACCTGCAAAGAACTCTCTACTGTTTGATTATGACCTCAACAGGTTAATTGGAAAGTGACGCCTTCATGATGTTTAGACACATACTCTTAGATGCTAATATCATCACCCACAGCCTTGACTTTGTGTAATCATGGCTGTGAGGAATTAAGGTACCGTATTTATCGGCGTATAACACGCGCCGGCGTATAACACGCACCCCAAGTTTAGGAGGAAATTTTAGGGAAAAAAACTTTTAGCAGGGAAGTTTAAGGAAAAATAACTTACATTTAAATGCAGCCTTGTCAGTGTCCATTGCAGCCTTGTCAGTGTCCATTGCAGCCTTGTCACAGTGCAGCCTTGTCAGTGTCCATTGCAGCCTTGTCACAGTGCAGCCTTGTCAGTGTCCATTGCAGCCTTGCCCCAGAGTCGCCGTGCAGCCTTGCCCCAGTGTCGCCGTGCAGCCTTGTCCCAGTGTCGCCGTGCAGCCTTGCCCCAGTGTCGCCGTGCATCATTTTAAAATTGGCGCCGAGACTGTGCGGACGCCGCCGAGAACGCCGGGGACGCAGGGGACGCAGGGACTGGGCGGAGCCGCCGCCGAGATACACATAGCCGAGTGTACTCGGCTATACTCGGCTTTTCTCGGCTCCGCTCACAGTCACGCCGAGTCCCGCCCTATGATGGACATAACACAGGTCCAGGGACTGGGCGTGACTGTGAGCGGAGCTGAGTATAGCCGAGTACATTCGGCTATGTGTATCTCGCTCCGCTCCGCTCACAGTCAGCGGAGACAGCTCAGGGATGTCAGTATCGGCGTATAACACGCACCCACGATTTTCCCCTGATTTTCAGGGGAAAAAAGTGCGTGTAATACGCCGATAAATACGGTAATTTGCATTCTATTGTTCAGTATGACTTGGGAAGGTCTGGTGTGAATAGTAGTAATTAACCCTATACTTGTGTGTATTGTAAAGGCAGACTGGGATTTACAATACAAAGGGATTTAAGATTTAAAGGGGTTAGAACCTGTTGTCTCCTGACAGACCGTCTGCCAAACACTTTGTGAGAAGATGTATATTGGGGATCGTTATATTCTATTGTGTGGGGTCTTTTGAAGCCTAGCAGACGTCAGGATGAGGTGTTGAGTCTTGTGATGTGTGGGTGGAGCTGGGCCCTTGTTCATGTTAAATAATGTGTATTGAATTGTGTATAAAGTTACAATGTTTCTCAATAAAGAAGTCATTCCTACTCCAGAAGAAGACAGAGTGCGTCTCGTCCTTCCAGGGGGATTGGTTCCTATGGGAAAGGGTCGTTTGGCTGTGGAAGATTGGTAGCGAGTGGATGTGCGTCCAGGAGAGGGGACATCGTAAACGGCGTTAATCCCCTTGATATTTGGGGACCCGTTACATTGGTTGGCAGCAGCGGGATTTTCCCTCCAGTCCCTGGGACACTCCAAACCACCACAGTGAATGACCAGCTATGCAGCCGAAGGAGGGTGATGCAGGACCCCGGTCAGTTGAAGACTTGTTTGAACAACGAGTTCGAGAGCGCTTGGCATTATATGGGGCTAACCCATCAGAGACCGCCATACAGGAAGCCATTAGAGACATCGAGCAGCAGGATGAGCGACAACATGAGCAGAGAATGGCGGAAATACGGCAATCAGAGACAACACCTAAAAAAGCAGCACCAACTGAAAGGAGAGGAGAGATACAGATACCAGCCGACATGGAAAAGGAATTCAGAAGGAGGTTGCGAGAGATGCAGATACAGCATAGAGGACCAGTATCAGAGGAGGTCCTGCTGGGATGGTCTGATTCAATCCGCTGCGAACTCTGGAAGAAAGTGCTAGCTCTCGAGCAGCAACACCAGGGAAAAGTTCTCCCCTCCATCCATGTAAGGTACTGGTCGCAGTATGAAGTACGAATGCTGTTATTGGGAGAACAACCAAAGCAGGAGTGGACAGCTGAGTTAAGCAGGCTGATCTGGGCAGAGATGCGGTTGGACGAGAGCTACAGAGCCCTGGTATGTAGCCCAAGAGTGCCCATGGTCAGCGGATGACAGCCCCACAGAAGGCTTTGACTATGATGGCCTGGGATTGTTGTATTGGGGGCTGTCCAGTGACCCAGACTTTGGGAGTGATCGGGAGTGGCGTTTGGAGGAAATAATGGAGCACAGAGAACAAAGACTGAATGTCTCGGAAGGGCACTGGGCACAGGAAGATTTGGAGTTTTTGGCCGTTCAGGAATGGGAGCTGGAGATTGCCTACAAACAGCTGCTAGACTCTGCTCAGCAGCAGGGTGGGGCTCCCTTTGCCTGGGACTATCAGGAAATACCAGTTGACAACTCTGAAATCCTGGCTGAAGAATCAGCAGTGGAAGATCTGAAGATTGCCATCCCTAAAGCCAAAGTGAATGATACAGAGTTTCAGGGAGCTAGCCTGGCTGAAGAATCGGCAGGGGAAAAGCTGAAAATTGCCCTCCCTAAAGCCGAAGTGGATGATATGGAGTTCCAGGGAGCTAGGGCAGTTGGCTCATCTCCCCAGCCACAGTTTACAGAAGGTATGGACTTAAGGGACTGTTCAGAGGATGTGATGGATTATGCATCGCCTGCCCAAGTACTGACAGCTGGACAAAGTACTGCAGACCCTTGCTCTACACCCGTGGCAGTTTTGGAGGCCCGAGTTGAGAAGGTTATGGTTCCTCTTTCCGAGGGGATTTCGGAGATGCAGGGAGGAGAAGCAGCCATTTTCCCTCCCCAACAGTTAACCAGAGCAGAAGGTGTGGAGTCCCCAGCAGAAGTGCTGGCAACAGGGCAGAGTGATGGCAACCTCTGCCCAGCACCGGAAACAACTGTGGAGTTTCAGGGAGCCGGGGCAGTTGGCCCCTCTCTCCAGCAACAAGCTGAGGTGGTAAAGCTTTTACCCCCAGCTGAATCACTGGCAGCAGGGCAGAATGCTACTGGCCGCTGCACACAACTGCCACTTGAGCGGATATCGGTGGATGGGACTGCGGTCTCCACTCACAGCAACCCAGCAGAAGAGCTGGCAACAGAGCCGAGTGCCACGGGCCTCTGCTCTCAACTAAGAGAAGAGGGAGTTCCTGTGGTACCGGATGGGACTTCTGGCCTCACTGACACAACCCCAGAAAATGGTGTGACACTGGGACAGGAGGATGTCAGCCTTGCTTTGCAAGCACTGGGGGATTTTCACGTACCACAAGTGGATGGGACTTCAGTCTCCACTTGTATACCCCAGGGATGCTGGGCAGTCGGCTCAGATCCCCAACAGCATGACAGACTGAGCCCAGTTACCCTGTCTTCTCCCCAGTGGCGGGTTTGTTCTCTGAGAGAGGCAGAGGTTGGCTGGGTAAGTAATGCTCTGTTTGGAGAAATTTATTTGGGGTACTGTGTGGATACCGGCATTAGAAGAAGGGACCTATGGACTAACTTCGGAGTCAACCCGTCTGGGGTTCCTCCCTCTGTTAGTCTCCTGCCGAAAGGGGAGAGATGTAACGGGAAGGCCCGGGGAACTCAGAATCGCTTAGGAAGTATGAAATACCCTTGCGCCAGCTTCCCCAATGGCTCTTATGTGTCAATCACCCTGTGTCTCTATTAGGGGCACAGGGTGAATGAAAACCCCAATATGGTCTATGATGGCCATATTCAATGCTGTACATACATTTTATCTAGATTGGATCTGTAATATTCATCCACCATATTCCCCATGATACCTGCAAAGAACTCTCTACTTTTTGATTATGACCTCAACAGGTTAATTGGAAAGTGACGCCTTCATGATGTTTAGACACATACTCTTAGATGCTAATATCATCACCCACAGCCTTGACTTTGTGTAATCATGGCTGTGAGGAATTAAGGTAATTTGCATTCTATTGTTCAGTATGACTTGGGAAGGTCTGGTGTGAATAGAAGTAATTAACCCTATACTTGTGTGTATTGTAAAGGCAGACTGGGATTTACAATACAAAGGGATTTAAGATTTAAAGGGGTTAGAACCTGTTGTCTCCTGACAGACCGTCTGCCAAACACTTTGTGAGAAGATGTATATTGGGGATCGTTATATTCTATTGTGTGGGGTCTTTTGAAGCCTAGCAGACGTCAGAATGAGGTGTTGAGTCTTGTGATGTGTGGGTGGAGCTGGGCCCTTGTTCATGTTAAATAATGTGTATTGAATTGTGTATAAAGTTACAATGTTTCTCAATAAAGAAGTCATTCCTACTCCAGAAGAAGACAGAGTGCGTCTCGTCCTTCCAGGGGGATTGGTTCCTATGGGAAAGGGTCGTTTGGCTGTGGAAGATTGGTAGCGAGTGGATGTGCGTCCAGGAGAGGGGACATCGTAAACGGCGTTAATCCCCTTGATATTTGGGGACCCGTTACAGGGGCTTTCCTGCATACATTGATGTCTCCACTCGAAACCAACCTTCCCTGATGGGTTTCACTGCTGCTGGCTTGCTCACAAGGATAGGGGTCTTTCCTGCATACATTGATGTCCCCACACGTAACCAATCTCCCGTGATGCGTTTCACCATTGTTGCTTTGCTCACAAGGATAAGGGGCTTTCCTGCATACATTGATGTCTCCACCTGAAACCAACGTTCCTTGATGGGTTTCACTACTGCTGGCCTGCTCACAAGGATAGGGAGCTTTCCTGCATACATTGATATCTCCACTGGAAGCCAACCTCCCTTGACATGTTTCACCACTGTTGGTTTGCTCACAACTCACAAGGATACGGAGCTTTCCTGCATACATTTATGTCTTCACCCGAAACCAACCTTCCCTGATGGGTTTCACCACTGCTGACTTGCTCACAAGAATAGGCAGCTTTCCTGCATACATTGATGTCTCCACTCAAAGCTAATCTGCCTTGACATGTTTCACCACTGTTGGTTTGCTCACAACTCACAAGGATACGGAGCTTTCCTGCATACATTTATGTCTTCACCCGAAACCAACCTTCCCTGATGGGTTTCACCACTGCTGACTTGCTCACAAGAATAGGGAGCTTTCCTGCATACATTGCTGTCTCCACTCAAAGCTAATCTGCCTTGACGTGTTTCACCACTGTTGGCTTGCTCACAAGGATAGGGGGCTTTCCTGCATACATTGATGTCTCCACCCAAAAACCAACGATCCTTGATGGATTTCACCACTGCTGGCTTGCTCACAAGGTTAGGGAGCTTTCCTGCGTACATTGATGTATTGACCCAAATCAATCTTCCTTGATTTGTTTCACCACTGCTGGCTTTTTTTACAAGGATAGGGGGCTTTCCTGCCTACATTGATGTCTCCACCCCAAACCAACCTTCCTTGATGGGTTTCACCACTGCTGGCTTGCACACAAGTATAGGGGGCTTTCCTGCATTCATTGATGTCTCCACCGAAACCAACCTTCCTTGACACATTTCACCACTGCTGACTTACTTACAAGAATATGGGGCTTTCCTGCACATATTGATGTCTCCACTCAAAACCAACCTTCCTTGATGCATTTCACCACAGCTGGCTTGCTCACAATGATAGGGGACTTCAGCTAACGACTAAATAAATGAGTGTCTGGCTGAGTCGAGCCTCCATCTGCAGCAAGAACTAAAGTGTTTAACAGTAGTTTAACTACCACTGTTAACTGTGAAAGATTTCTGCTCCGAGCTCCTGGTTGTTAGAGATGTATGGGGGACCCAAACAAAAAAAATGGCACGGGGTCCCTTCCAAATTCATTTGGGTCTGGTATGGATTTTAGAGGTGAACCCCATGCAAAAAAATAAAATAAATAAATGCTTAAACCCTTATCTGAGTATGCAGCCTGCCAGGCCAGATAAGGAGGAGTGGGCAAGTGTGTGCTTCCCCTCCTCTTCAACCATACCAGTCCACATGCTCTCAACATGAGAGAGTACCTTGCCAGGGGGAGTTGCCCCTAGCCAAGCACCTTGTCCACATTTTGAAGAAAAAAGGTCCTCTTCCCCTGGCCTGGTAGTTGTGGGGGTCTGGGGGCGTGGGTCCTATCAGAATCTGAAAGTTCCCACTAATAATAAGGAGGCCCCCAGATAGCAAGGTATCTCCCCATGTTCAGTGCATGTGGCCAGGTTTGGTTCAGAAAGTGGGGGACACACACTTGTACTCCCCTTTGACCCCTTTCCTGGCCTGCCAGGTTGCATGCTCAAATAAGGCACCAGTATGGGACTTGAGGAATACCCCACACCATGTTTCCTTGCTCTTTTAAATGAGGTTCCCATTAAAATCCACAGCAGACCTGAAGGGCTTGGAATTAGGTTTAAGGGGAGACCCTATGCCATATTTTCACACTGTCCCTGCCATATTGTTTATATTCACCTGCCAGCTGGGAATTAGGATACAATTTTAGAGAATGTTACATTCGTCCTGTAAAAGGCAATATAACCTGACATTTTACACGTTACAAACATTACGGGTATTATTCCTGATTTTTGTGCAAATGCTGATACAATCCCAAAACAAAATTTTTATACATAGACCCCCATAACTTATTTTTTTTGGGGGGGGGGGCCTTTTGACAATATTGCTTTGTGAAAGCCTGTGATCTCTAACAGCAGCTCTGCCTGAGAATGTGTGGGATATATTAGGCGGCAAGTAAACATGTTGTCCCCGAAGTTGAAAGCAGAAGAAATGGGCAAGCATACGGATTTGAGGGACTTTGACAAGGGCCAAATTGCAATGGCTAGACGACCGGATCAGAGCAACTCCAATATGGCAGCTCTTATAGGATGTTCCCAGTCTACAGTGGTCAGGACTGGCCAAAAGTGATCCAAGGAAGGAAATCCGGTGCCAAGGCTTATTGAGGCACGTGGAAAGCGAAGGCTGGCCTGTGTAGTCCGATCCAATAGAGGAGCTATTGGAGCTCAAATTTCTGAAAATGTTAATTGTGGTTTTCATAGAAAGATATAAGAACACACAGTACATGGCACTTTGTTGTGTATGTGGCTGCGTAGCCGCAGACCGGTCAGGGTGCCCATGAGTTGGAATAAAGAATTGTATTTTGTGTAACATTTACTGTACATCGGTATTTATTATTATTATTATTAATAAATAGGATTTATATAGCGCCAACAGTTTGCGCAGTGCTTTCCAACATAAGGGCAGATAGTACAGTCACAATACAATTCAATACAGGAGGAATCAGAGGGCCCTGTGCTCATTAGAACTTACAATCTAAGAGGGAGGGTCAAGTGATACAAAAGGATACTAACTGTGGGGGATGATCTGATATAGAGTAGAGATATATTCTTCAACCACTAGATGGCAGTGTTTATAAGTTTGTAGCTGCATCTATGGTATCCTCTATGTCCTTTCCCTGAATATTGTTTCCTGTTTCCTGTCTGCAGTTAAGCAGCAAAGCCAATGTGCACTGTGCACTCTCTGTTCTGTAGGGCTATATGCAGAATTTCCAACATGCTTACCCCGTGTCCACAGCCAAAAGTGCCCACAATGGGCATGTGAGTATCAGAACTGGACCAGGGAGCAATGGAAGGAAGTGGCCTGGTCTGATGAATTTAAAGAATGGTTTGACGAACACAAGTTAGAGGCTTTGACTTGGCTTCCAAATTCTCCAGCTCTCATTCCATTTGAGTATCTGTGGGATGTGCTGGAAATACAAGTCCATGGAGGCCCCACCTCACAACTTACAGGACTTAAAGGATTTGCTACTGACAGCTTGGTGATAAACAACATACCTTCAGAGGTCTAGTGGAGTCCATGCCTCAATGGGTTGTGGTGGGTGGTCATAATGTTAAGGCTGATAAGTATATATATATATATATATATATATATATATATATATATATTCTAATACTATATTTGTCATGTGTTTTATATGTGATTCTAATAAATCTAATATTTTTATCTTTATGTGAGACCCATTTTTCCTAATCAGGCTTTATAGATGCAACCTTAAAAGTCCATCTTTTTTTCTGTTTTTCGTTTATATACATATATTGTTGGATGCAGTGCCACACTCTGCAGTTTGCAGCTCCAATTTTTCTGTTACACATATAAATAGTGTGCACAGTTGCGGCTGGTGTTTTTTTTTGGGGGGGGGGCAAACAATAGTCGGCCGGTGGCAACCCCCCGTCCGGTCTCGGTCGGTTGGTCGGGCGTTACCCCACAGGTTGCAGGCTGGCGGCGGCACTCCTGTGGCCTCTTCTCCATCATGGTGGCTTCCCCTTCCTCCTCCTCCTAGGCATTCAATAGGATCGCCTGTCCTTTCAGCCAATCGGGTGACGGATCTCAAGACCCACTTCCTGATGGACCAGGAGGCAGATCAGTGTGGCAATAGCGAATATTAATTTGCTATTGTCACACAACTGGGTGGGCTCAAACGCAGTGCTCTTTCCCCCCATGAGGCCACCCTTTTTTGAAGTCTATTAGAGCCTCTGGCTCTTATCATGTGCTTAAACCCCCCCCCCCCCCCATTGGAATCTATGGTTCAGCACCCTGTATATAGATCAGAGGGCCGGACGCATGGATAGGGAGAGTTGCGCCCGTGCGCCCCTAATGGACAGGCCTCCGCTGAATGTGCACCACATACACAATGGGGGGGGGGATTGTGTATGTGGATAAAATCGGAGCACTCAGAGTCTGGTGCAGCTCTACATGGCAGCCAATCAGCTTCTAACTTCAGCTTGTTCAGTTAAGATTTGAGAATAAAACCTGGAAGCTGATTTGTTGATTTAGTTGATTTTGCACTCTCTAGTTTTAGTAAATCTCCCCCTAAGTGTCTGCACATTACACACACGCATGCACAATCTGGCGGTGGACTGTATTCTGTGTTCCTCCAGAGTTAACATTTTATGACAGATACAGATGGTGCAGCTCAACAGGTACAGGAGGGGGGGGGGGAAGCTCCTGGAGGGCCCCTCAGGAATGTGGGGGCCCTGGGCAATCACCCAGTTTGCCCACTGCAATCACCAGCCCATTCACTACTACTTATACAAGGTCATATCAAAGTATGGAAAGTCGATTTGTTGCACACAAAGCAGAATGATATCCTTTGTGGCTGCAGAGGAATATATTTTAATTGTAAGCTCTTGTGTTCGGAGTTCAGATTTCTGTTCTATGAATTTTTTTTTTTCGTGTGTGAGTTTAGTAACGTTCCTGAACGATGTCTACATCTGTTCCCGCAGATTTTGGCCACTTTCACCAGAAACGCGGTCCAGGATCCTGCGTGCCTGATGATGGCGAGTGTTCATGTTCATGTTCAGGTTTTTCTACATCATTACATCTAACGTCCTTGCAGCCCCATTGTCATCAACTACAAATATGATTGCAATGGAGATGAGCAGCCAAGCCGGCTTATCTGGATGGGAGATATTATATTTGCAATTTAACAGGACACTTTGAAATATGACAAATGAATGCCGTGTGTGCCGTGTGTACAGTGTGCGCCGTGTGTACAGTGTGTAGTGGGCCTATAAGGGGTGCATGGGAAGTGAAATAAGAACCCCAGGCAGCTTTACAATTAATGTTAAATAATTTGGAGGGGGGGGGTGGAATATTGTAAAGCTGAACCCCAGCCACCATTTCCTTCAGTCTTGCACAGTTGTACAGGCTGCTCTCCTGTATTGAAACTGCTTACTTAGGACATCCAGCATCATCTAGCTCTATCCTCCCCAGCATGGCTGCCCTTGCCCCGCCCCCCCTTTTCATTCTTTAGACTTCACTTCTCTCCAGGGCAGTGGCAGCTGGTGGGTTTTTTTTGGGCGGGGGGGGCAAACAACAACCCCCCCCCCACTGTTTGGGCGGCAGGCAAGAGTGGTGCAATGTGGTGCAGCGGCTCTGTGTCCTCTCCTCCATGGCAGCTTCCAGCTTCTCCCCTCCTCCTCCTAGGTGTCCAATAGGATCGCCTGTCCCTTCCTGATAGGCCAGGAGGAGGATCAGTGTTACAACAGCAAATATTTATTCGCTGTTGTAGCACAACTGGTTGGGATCAGAATGCACTCTCTGCGACCCGAGCCCACCCTATATTGAAGCCTATTAGAGCCTATTAGAGCCTCTGGCTCTAATTCGGTGCTTCAAAAAAACACCCCCTCCACATTGGAATCCATGCGCCTGTGTCCTGAAAGGGGCTGGACGCATGGATGGGGGGGCGCTCCTAAAGTGGTTGTACACCCTTACACACCACTTTTACCTACAGGTAAGCCTATAATAAGGCTTACCTGTAGGTACTGGAAATAACTCCTAAACGTGCACGGATATCGGGGAACTGGAGAAAGTGCAGAGAAGGGCAAACAAACTGATAAGAGGCATGGAGGAGCTCAGCTATGAGGAAAGATTAGAGGAACTAAATTTATTCACTCTTGAGAAGAGGAGATTAAGAGGGGATATGATCACTGTGTATAAATATACATAAGTGGTCCATATAGTGAACTTGGTGTTGAGTTATTCACTTTAAGGTTATCACAGAGGACGAGGGGGCACTCTTTACATCTCCAAATACGGAAAGGTTTCTTCACAGTTAGCTGTGAAAATGCGGAATAGACTCCCTGCAGAGGTGGTTCTGGCCAGCTCAGTAGATTGTTTTTAAAAAAAAAACCTGGATTCTTTCCTAAGTGCACACAATATAACTGGGTACTAACATTTATAGGTAAAGTTGATCCAGGAAATATCCGTTGCCTTTTGGGGGATCAGGAAGGATTTTTTCCCCTGCTGTAGCAAATTGGATCATGCTCTGCTGGGGTTTTTTGCCTTCCTCTGGATCAACTGTGGGTAGAGGATTGTGTATATAGGATTTTATGATTAGCTCTAATTAACTCCTTCTTCCCCTTTCCTCTCTCATTTTCCTGATGATTGTTTGTGTTTATTTCTACACAGATACAAAGTAACATTGTTTATAAATGTAGAGGGTATGTACTTTCCCGGGTGTAAATTTGAACTTGACAGAGACATTGGTGATGTGTAATTCCCTGCAGCCCAGCAGGTGGCGCTGTCACCCTGGGCTGGGGTTGAATCATTGCTGTGTGTCGTGCCTCCTTTTTGTCCTCCCTCGGCAGCGGTATGGTGGGGCGAGGAACCCGCCGTGCTTGCTGGGAGAGGGTATAAAGGGGCCGGCCATCTTTGTCACGGGGTCGGAGTCCAGGGCACCTTCAGCCTGTGGACAGTGGTTCGTGTCGGTTCTCTAGGCGGGCCTAGGCCTAGAGGACAGCCGGAGATCGTGTTCCATTCCAGGCACCTTTAGCCTGGGGTGAGGTACTCAGATGGACCCAATGAAGGGAAAGGCCCACGCAGAAGAGTGGAAAGAGGGGGAAGTTCAGCCGTGTGAAGTACTACACGTGGGGGCTTCTATTGCACTGCGCCACCAGGCACACCCCCATCGCTTAGTTCATGGGCGTGACTCAGAAACAGAATCCAGAAGAAAAGCCCGCGAACTGGAGCAAAGGGGAGGAGTCCAATACGTGTGAAGGACTACACGTAGGACATTGGCGCAAAAACTCTGCAGTGTGCAATGGATCAGCAACAGGTCGCCATGTTCGGACATACGTCATGGATTCCAGTTCACCCTTCCACCACGACATTGACGGCTGCTGCTCCGGTAACAGATACGGGGTTCCGGCTAAAGCCAAGGGGTCGATTCGCCCTGTATTCGTGCATGGACGTTGAGGCCCTGGGTGTGATTTGTCCCGGCTGTTCGGGACTGGTGTGCCAGCTGAAGCCATTCGGGCGATGTGAGGCCTGTGGGGAGTTCCTGTTCGAAGTAGATCTGGCGGTTGAGAAGCCGAGAACCATCTACCCCGGCCGTGCTGCGGGCAACACCACTCAGAGAGGAGGAATCACTGCTGTGACAGCCAGCCCTGCGCACACTGCATCGACCGCGGAGGGGGTCGTAAAAATTCAACGGGAGAAATCCGAGGATGCTGACTCGGTCACCACGATCTCGCAGCGTCCACCACCGAAGAGAAAGACCGGCATGGTAGCCCCGACCAGCTGTTGTGGTGGACCGTCTCGCCCGCTTACACCCCGGCCAGGATGAATCCGTCGACAAGCGTTCCGGACGTCCCGTTTCAAGTAAAGGCCGAGGTAAGCCAGGCGGAGAGATTTGGTGTGTGGGAGGAGGTGAAAGCTTGGTCTCCACTACAGGATGCCTGCCTGCGGAGGAGTGTGACACCTCTGACCTAGAGTCGCTCTCGGACATGGGAGACGACGTTGCGATAGATGAACTGTTTGCAGAGAAAGGCTGGGACAAAGCACCTCTCGCTTCATTCCGGAGGACCAGGGATCCACCCATGTCTACAGGGGAAAGTACACCCCGGGTGGAGGCACCAGCGCCTGAAGAGAGGTCCCATCCCTAGCCTGCTTCTACATCCCCGGTGCCATCTGTACCGAAGACCGGGGAAAAGAGACTGTTGCTGCGGGCACTCGGACTCGATAGTTTGCCTGGCGAAGGGGACAGAGCTACCATGCCTCCTTTGGCGAGACTACAACGCCTATTTGGCCAGAAGGTTGCTGCGGACTACGGATGGGAGTATCCGTACTTGTCGAAGGAACTGCTGTATGAGGTAGAAGTGTGCCGGGAGCGCTGGTACAATGACTTTGTGTGGACCCACCTTCAGGTTCCCCACGCCCGCAGGTACCTGGCATGCTCTCCAAAGGCCTCTCAACGTTTTAAGGACTGAAAGGCAGAATGGATGTTAGGACGGAACATCCATGCAGACAAAGTGTTGATCCGGCGCAAAGAAGGAGAAGATGTGGAGTATCATCTGGAAACCATGGATCAGCACTTGAAGCCACTTGTTCTTTCGCATCCCCGTTTTTACCTGTAGGAGAAAAGAGACTCCGTTCTTATGCTGCTGAACTTTCTGGGGCCCGTTGCTTTTGTGCCTCAAAGGAATGAAGGACTGTTCCTGTTGTTCTTCACTTTCCTGCAAGAGATCATGGACTCTGGGTAGATAGGGCCAAAGAGAAGAGGAAAGTTCCACGAGTGCAGTTACCGCGGTACTGTCACCAGGTGGCAGTGTTGCGCAATGTTAAAACACTTTTCATGCACTCACTCTTTGGAGAAAAGGGATTTCTTCCCGGAGAAGTTTATTTTCCATCACACGAATACATGTGTCAGGGTTATATGTGTTAATCCTTTCTTTTTTCTCTGCAGGAGAGCATCCCATCAAGTCCACTGAGAATGGGGTGGGTCTTAGTCAGGATGGGGGGGGGGAAGTAAAAAAAATGTGAAGATGTGATTCAAAGTTATGAGTCAATGCTGTTGTTTCTCTTCTGTCTTTATTCCCTTTTTTTACAGGGCTCAGACACAATGTTTAGTTGGATAGTTTTTCTAAAAGTTTTATTTTTGTACAATTGTTAGTCGGTTTCTGGATTGGATTATGTCAGCTGTTGAGGGCATGATTTACTCCAGACACTGGGGACCAGTGTCAAATCACCAGGGGGAGAGTGTAGCGGGTATGTACTTTCCCGGGTGTAAATTTGAACTTGACAGAGACATTGGTGATGTGTAATTCCCTGCAGCCCAGCAGCTGGCACTGTCACCCTGGGCTGGGGTTGAATCATTGCTGTGTGTCGTGCCTCCTTTTTGCCCTCCCTCGGCAGCGGTATGGTGGGGCGGGGAACCCGCCGTGCTTGCTGGGAGAGGGTATAAATGGGCCGGCCATCTTTGTCACGGGGTCGGAGTCCAGGGCACCTTCAGCCTGTGGACGGTGGTTCGTGTCGGTTCTCTAGGTGGGCCTAGGCCTAGAGGACAGCCGGAGGTCGTGTTCCATTCCAGGCACCTTTAGCCTGGGGTGATGTACTCAGATGGAGGTCCGGAGCTCAGTGCCCAACACTGAGTTCCGCGAGGGAAGGAGATCCTAGGGAACCCCGGGAGTCGGTACCCGAATCCGGAAGGCGTAATGGACCGGGGGGAGCTCCTCATTCGAAGACCTGGTGCAGCAGATTGCCGGTGACAGGTGAGCCTCTCACCGGAGACCGCTTGGAAGGAAATCCCCCCTCGTTCGGAGACTGCAACCCACTTTCAGGAAGGAAAGTGGAGAATACATTGTGTCTGGGCCTATTCGCATCCACACCTCCTTTTCTGTTCTGTTTCTACCAAGAGAGTTCAACTGATTGTGTTCATTTGAGAAGAATAAAGGAGTGTTGAACTTTAATGGTGTGGGGCTCATTTCCTGACAGACATTGTTCAAGGTAACTCTTGGTGGAGGCTCCAGGTGCACAGCACTGACCCGAAGGTAAAAGAACTTTGCTTGTATCACACTGACACCTGTGACAAAGGCCTGGCGTAGTGTCCCCACTCCCTTCCCCTCTAAAAGATACCCCTAGACAAGAGAGAGACGAGCTGAAGAGAAAGAGGGGAGTGAGGAGGGTGCTACATAAACATTGTTCAAACAGGAGTTAGGGAGATACAAAGTAACATTGGGGGTTATTTACTAAATCTACAAGGTGCCAAATCTGGTGCAGCTCTGCATAGAAACCAATCAGCTTCCAGGTTTTATTACCAATACTTAATTGAACAAGCTAAAGTTAGAATCTGATTGGCTACCATGCACCACTGCACCAGATTCTGAGTGCTCCAGTTTTAGTAAATCTACCACATTGATTATAAACATTGTTCAAACAGGAGGTAGAGAGATACAAAGTAGTATTTGTAACGACACCCCCAAATATGAAAGGGGTGAACGCCGTTTAGATATCTTCCCTCTCCTGGACACACATTCGCTGCCGATCCTCCACACTCAGACGACCACTTCCCATAGGAATTAATCCTTCCGAAAGAACGAGACGCAATCTATCTTTCCAACATGAACTACTTTATTATGAGAAAACCCAGGTCTTTTTATACACTCAACGAATCCTGCATTAATCTACATGAACAATGGTCCAACTCCACCCACAACATAACAAGGCCCAATACACATTATTTTGACACCTCCTAGAAGACAACAGGTTAGCTTTTGTCTCCCAATACCCATCTGACCAGACCCAATTTACATGAGTCAATTAGCTACAGCTGCTGTCTCAGACCCATGACCTTTAGACTAGCCTTACTGTCTCCCATCTATCAAAAGACTTCACACAATATTTGCATAATAAACTTTCAATACACATCTTACAATGAAAGGATCTGTAGCCTTTCTGTCTGCTAGTTCCACAACCTATAATTACAGACTTAATTACCACAAGCCACACTAGACAGTAGAATGTAAATCACTCCCCACCTCATCACAGCAATGATTACATAACCCCCACACACAGTATACATCCAATCTATACACAATGTATATACCGCATTGAATATGGCTATCACAGACCATGGTGGGGTTCTCATTCACCCTGTGCCCCTAAGTGAGACACAGGGTGGTTTACACATAAGAGACATTGGGGAAGCTGAAGCAAGGGTATCTCATACTTTCTAAGAGCTTCTGGGTTCCCCGGGCCTTCCCGTTACAGTATTGTTTATAAACGTTGTTCAGATGGGAAATATATAAATAACATTGTATATGACTTTGATATCCCAAGCAATAAAAAAAATTAAAAAGTTATTGCGGAATAAACAGGCCTATAGCAGAAATGTAAAAATGTCTCGTTCTTAGGGGGTGTAGAGGTGTGAGAGTTGAGCTGGTTAAGATATTTTGATTTTCTCAGAGATGTCATTTTTGCGGATGATGTTGCAGGGAATCAGCCATGCTTGAGATTCTGTGAAGTTCTTCGGGGACGCACACTGTGCAGTCATTCTGAATAAATGTATTCTCAGTCCACCTGTCATCTGTAGTGCTGCCTCTGTCTTACCTGTCCTACCCATTCTAATTAATGATCCATTTATATACAGCAGTGTTATTATCAGTATTTTTTATGACTAACATTACATGATTGCAAATCCCCCACCCCATACAACGTAATTTCTTTACCTGCCACATACCTGCCACATCCTAGTTTCCCATTCCCATTCCCATGCATTCGCTTCTGCGCGTGAGCACAGAGGGATGGGGGCGTTTAAAAAAAATAAAATTCTTATTTATTTTTATTTTTACACTGTCCCTTTAATTAATTAATACATTTTTGAATCACTTTTATTCATATTACAAGGAATGTAAACATCTCTTGTAATAGAAATACGGATGTATACGAAAATCACATACGTATGTATTTGCAAATGTGTGCAGACTAAATCCCTGTTCTTAACGGATATTGTTAGACAGGTCAATGCGGTTGGTCGCTGATTGGTTGGTAAGTTTGATCTTGGAAATCTCCTTGTATTTGTTTGATATATGCCGCCCTTCCAGAGCTCCCTGCTGCAATCGACCAGTTATAGGTGGGGATAGTGGCCACTTTTTTGTATTCAGAACAGTGGCGGCGCATCCATAGTGGGTGCAGGAGCGCCGCCCCCTCTCTCTCTCCTGCACTCGTCACTTACGTCACCAATACATAGGTTCATGCATTGCATGAACCTATATATTGTCACCGGCGCCGCTGCCTCTGCCGCCCACTATTCAGATGGCCGGCCCCCTGGCGAGCGCTGCCCATCTGAATAACAGCGGCTGGTTGGTTTTTGAAAGTGCCTATAAGAGCCAGTGGCTCTGATAGGCTTCCCGATTACAGCTTGTGGGCTGTAATCGGCTTCCAAATAGTTAACCAGGGGACGCACGGGCTATGCGTTCCTTGGTTAACACTGAAACGCGTCTCAGCCAATCAGGTTCACCGGGTCTGGTTACCGGTAACCTGATTGGCTGAAGCGAAATCGAGGGCGAGAGAAGACATCATGGGTGGAAGAAGGATGTCGCTGACCCGAGGAAGGTAAGTGCAGGGCTGGGGGGAAACTGGCTGTATTTGATGGGGAAACTGGCTGTATTTGATGGGGAAACTGGCTGTATTTGGGGGGAAACTGGCTGCATTTGGGGACAAACTGGCTGCATTTTTTAGGGAAACTGGCTTCATTTGGGGACAAACTGGCTGCATTTGGGGACAAACTGGCTGCATTTGGGGACAAACTGGCTGCATATGGGGACAAACTGGCTGTATTTGGGGGGAAACTGGCTGCATTTGGGGACAAACTGGCTATATTTGGGGGGAAACTGGCTGCATATGGGGACAAACTGGCTGCATTTGTGGACAAACTGCCTGCATTTGGGGGGAAACTGGTGGCATTTGGGCACAGTGGCTGCGTTTAATGGGCACAGTGGCGGCAATTGATGATTTGTTTTTTCAGTTTGTTTGCGCCCCGCAAAAATTTTTGAGCACCAGCCGCCACTGATTCAGAATACATATTGGCCTAAATTAATCAAGAATTTCGATTTTTTTTAAATGTTGTTTTATTGGATGTGTTTTATTGCAGAAACTAAAAAATATATACATATTATTTTTTTTTCAAAATTGTCGGCTTTTCTTGTTTATAGCGCAAAAATTAAAAACTGCGCAGGTGATCAAATACCACCAAAAGAAAGCTCTGCTGTATGTGTGAAAAAAAAAGGAAATACATTTCATTGGGGTACAATGTTGCACGACCGCGCAATTGTCAGTTAAAGTAATGCAGTGCTGTATCGCAAAAAATGGGCTGGTCATGAAGGGAGGTAAATTTTTAGGAGGTCAAGTGGTTAAAGTTTACATTGCCTTGAAAAAATATTCATACCCCTTGAAATTTTCCACATTTTGTCATGTTACAACCAAAAACGTAAATGTATTTTATTGGGATTTTATGTGATAGACCAACACAAAGTGGCACATAATTGTTACATAGTATGTATAGTGGGTGAGGTTGAAAAAAGACACAAGTCCATCAAGTCCAACCTATGTGTGTGATTATATGTCAGTATTACATTGTATATCCCTGTATGTTGTGGTCGTTCAGGGCATCTAATCGTTTTTTGAAAGTTCAGTGCTCGCATCCTTTCCTCATAACAAATATCCTCCAGACCCTTTATTAGTTTTGTTGCGCTTCCCTGGACTCTCTCCAGTTCCAGCACATCCTTCCTGAGGACCGATGCCCAGAACTGGACAGCATACTCCAGGTGCGGCCAGACCAGAGTCTTGTAAGTAGAAGGAAAATGATAAAAGGTTTTCATAATTTTTTACAAATAAATAACTGAAAAGTGTGGCGTGCATTTGTATTCAGCCTCCTTTACTCTGATACTCCTAATTAAAATCTAGTGGAACCAATTGCCTTCAGAAGTCACCTAATTAGTAAATAGAGTCTATCTGTGTGTAATTTAATCCCAGTATAAATACAGCTGTTCTGTGAAGCTGTCAGAGGTTTGTTAGAGAACCTTAGTGAACAAACAGCATCATGAAGGTCAAGGAACACACAGGTCAGGGATAAAGTTGTGGAGAAGTGTAAAGCAGGGTTAGGTTTTAAAAAAATATCCCAAGCTTTATACATCTCACGGAGCTCTGTTCAATCCATCAACCGAAAATAGAAAGAGTATGGCGCTACTGCAAACCTAACAAGACATGGCCGTCCACCTAAACTGACCGGCCGGGCAAGGAGATCATTCATCAGAGAAGCAGCCAAGAGGCCCATGGTAACTCTGGAGGAGCTGCAGAGATTCACAGCTCAGGTGGGAGAATCTGTCCACAGGACAACTATTAGTCGTGAATTCCACAAATCTGCCCTTTATGGAAGAGTGGGAAGAAGAAAGACATTGTTGAAAGAAAGCCATAAGAAGTCCCGTTTGCAGTTTGTGAGAAGTCATGTGGGGGACAAAGCAAACGTGTGGAAGAAGATGTTCTGGTCAGATGAGACCAAAATTGAACTTTTTGGCCTAAAAGCAAAACTCTGTGTGTGGCGAAAACTAACACTGCACATCACCCTGAACACACCATCCCCACCGTGAAACATGGTGGTGGCATCATGTTGTGGGGATGCTTTTCTTCAGCAGGGACAGGGAAGCTGGTCAGAATTGATGGGAAGATGGATGGAACCAAATACAGGGCAATCTTAGAATAAAACCTGTTAGTGTCTGGAAAAGACTTGAGACTGTGGAGGAGGTTCACCTTCCAGCAGGACAACGACCCTAAACATACAGCCAGAGCTACAATGGATTGGTTTAGATCAAAGCATATTCATGTGTTAGAATGGCCCAGTCAAAGTCCAGACCTAAATCCAATTGAGAATCTGTAGCAAGACTTGAAAATTGCTGTTCACAAACGCTCTCCATCCAATCTGACAGAGCTTGAGATATTTTTCAAAGTGGGATGGGCAAAAATGTCCCTTTCTAGCAAAGCTGGTAGAGACATCCCCAAAAAGACTTGCAGCTGTAATTGCAGTAAAAGGCGGTTCTACAAAGTATTGCCTCAGGGGGGCGCTATACAAATGCCCCCCCACACTTTTCACATATTTATTTGTAAAAAATGTTGAAAACCATTTATCATTTTCCTTCCACTTCACAATTATGTGCCACTTTGTGTTGGTCTATCACATAAAATCCCAATAAAATACATTCACATTTTTGGTTGTAACATGACAAAATGTGGAAAATGTCAAGGGGTATGAATACTTTTTCACAGCACTGTATATAAAAGCTTATCAGTATTAGTTTCCTTTTTTTCACATCTAAGGACTGGTAAGCTGCGATATCACATTTTAGCTCTTGGTTTAGATCTCCTGTAAGTAAATGATGTGTTAAAGGAAAGGAAAAAAAAAAATGATGGCATGGAAAAGGACAGACAATCGATGGTGAGAGGAGTCATCACGGTGACCTATGAGATGGGTAGAGTGCGGATGAAGGATTGAGCGAAGATCTCGTTACAGAAGACTTTTCATCCATTCCTGGCCTTTTGGTCTTTGGCTGGGGCGCTCAGATGAGGAATAGAAGAAAGATATCTCGGGCCGCACGTTTCATTTGTTTGTTGCTAGAAGAAGGTATTTCCAGGTTCTTTTATATGAGTTCTGCTCCGCTGGCCTTTAAATCTGAGCAATGTTCATCCATCCTTTCTACAGATGACATTCTCCTCCACCCCATGTCTACTCATTCACATGGACACTATTAGGATGCTCCTGTGCAAGCCGTGAAACCCCCTCCCCCCCTTCCCCCTTCCCTCTTTACATTAGAGGAAAGCTTGAATGTTCAGGAATCCAGAGAGAGAATAAATATCGCTCGTCCCTGGAAGATTCATCCAAACCATGATCATACAGATGAGGCTTTTTGTTTGAGAAATCCTCCAGGGACACTGGTACTGTGGCGACCCGCGTTTGGGATGTTGTTCACTTAACATCGATACCCACTGCAGATCGCAACTGCAGTGCGTTTTGAATGCAGTGCGGGGAATGCACTGGGAACGCAGGTTTGTCGCACTGCGTTCTGGTGTGAACGGGTACTAAAGCTACCAACAGGTATATGATGGTGGTCCTAAAGTGTCCGTTTACTTAAAAGTCATCTTGTTAAAGTTACCTCCGGCCACCTAGGAGATCTGAGTATTATTCACTGTCACTGATGCTGGGGGATAGTATTGTGGTCACTGATACCAATGCTAGAGGTTATTATTGTGGTCACTGATACCAATGCCGGGGGTTATTATTGTGGTCACTGACACCAATGCTGGGGGTTATTATTGTGGTCACTGTTACCAATGCTGGGGTTATTATTGTGGTCACTGTTACCAATGCCGGGGGTTATTATTGTGGTCACTGATACCAATGCTGGGGGTTATTATTGTGGTCACTGACACCAATGCTAGAGGTTATTATTGTGGTCACTGATACCAATGCCGGGGGTTATTATTGTGGTCACTGATACCAATGCTGGGGGTTATTATTGTGGTCACTGATACCAATGCTGGGGGTTATTATTGTGGTCACTTATACCAATGCTGGGGTTATTATTGTGGTCACTGATACCAATGCTGGAGGTTATTATTGTGGTCACTGTTACCAATGCTGGGGTTATTATTGTGGTCACTGATACCAATGCCGGGGGTTATTCTTGTGGTCACTGATACCAATGCTCGAGGTTATTATTGTGGTCACTGTTACCAATGCTGGAGGTTATTATTGTGGTCACTTATACCAATGCTGGAGGTTATTATTGTGGTCACTGTTACCAATGCTAGAGGTTATTATTGTGGTCACTGACACCAATGCTGGAGGTTATTATTGTGGTCACTGATACCAATGCTGGGGGTTATTATTGTGGTCACTGTTGCCAATGCTAGTGGTTATTATTGTGGTCACTGACACCAATGCTGGGGGTTATTATTGTGGTCACTGACACCAATGCTGGGGGTTATTATTGTGGTCACTGACACCAATGCTGGGGGTTATTATTGTGGTCACTGACACCAATGCCGGGGGTTATTATTGTGGTCACTGACACCAATGCCGGGGGTTATTATTGTGGTCACTAATACCAATTCCGGGGGTTATTATTGTGGTCACTGATACCAAGCCTTGGCCCATTGGCACCTAAGTTCTAGTCATTACAAGTGCTGGGAAGTTCGGGACTTAGAGGCTAATATCCTGATCGTATCCTAAGGAAAATTATAAACTAATGTTCGTGCTCCACACCGGCTGCTAGGACCGTAAGAGGGGACTATCCGGGTGAGCAAAACCCACTCAGGCTTGAGTGGCGACGAGTAATAGTTGGGTGTCGTGTGCCTGAACCTGCCTCCCTGTTCAATTCTCTAGCTCCAACTTTCCTATCAAGTTCTACGCAAGCAAAATAAACCTTTCTTTATTGGGTTTAATACTGTGTGGACAATGGCCTTCTTGAACTTTCAAGGAGAATAGACTTTTCCCTACATTCTGGGGTGAGGAACCAACGGAAAGAGGTAACTCGCTGCAGGACCCAAATCAATTAACACCACTCACCCTCTACAAAGATGGAGGATATTGGGCTTGTGGCATGGTGTGTCCCACTCTGTTTGTGGAGGTAAGCAGGGTAAAGGATCTGTGTGCTACATAACATAATACTCTGAGCTAAACTACAGCTCAGATAAATGTACATTTACATATAGCGCCTACTCAATAGGAGAAGGGCGCTACAGATAGATAGAGTAGTTATTGGGAAAATAGACAGTGATGGTCATTTTGCACAGACTCCTGGAGGAGAAGGGGTTAATGCACATTTTGGGACTCTGATCCTCAGCTGGACTCACTAATTACATCTAATTACAGTACAATGGCCACCGCTTCCAAAACAGTGCTGAGTGATCTATACAGCTTCTAATTGATTGCGCTTTAATTAGTGATCTCCTGGAACACAGGCGAGGTCAGATCCAGGTTGTTCAGGTCAGCAATATGTAATAGAGTACGTGTGCGTGTGGGGTCATTTAATATGTGTATGAATAGCGTGGCACAGGGTGAATCTACAACATTAATGTCATTTGGTGCACTGGATATTTAAACCAAATTTAATTTAGAAGGAAAATATGTGAACCAATCCACTTTGTAAGTTTTACCCTCCCCCATTCTATCCAAAAAAAGCCTTAAGTTCCACTTTAATATATCATTCTATCCTTTGCTTGCTTCAGGATTTAGCTGTCTCCTTTTAGTGTTACAGATCTGACCTTTGAATAAAGGCAGTGTGAAAAACAAACTTTTATGAAACTTTCAGCAGGCTTTAGTAAAGTTTTCGGCAAGCACCGAGCAGCTTGCTCTAAGCCAAGGGGTCTCTAAACTTTTTAAACAAAGGGCCAGTTTACTGTCCTACAGGCTTTAGGGGGGCCGTACTGTGGCCAGTGTGAGTAGAAAATGTTCCAGGATCAGTGGGAGTAAACAGTGCCCCATTGCTGGTTTTAGCAGAAGGAATAGTGCCCCATTGTTGGTATCAATGGGAGGAATAGTTCCCAATTGTTGGTATCAATTGGAGGATTAGTGCCCCATTGTTGGTGTAGCGGACCCCCAAAATTGGGGTCGCTATGCCTTAAATTTAAGGGCAGCCTGAGCGATAGTTTGGCTCAGGTTTTCTGTATTCCTAGTATTGGACTCTGCTCTGCTGTGGTGTTACCTGGGTGTATAGTTCTCCTTGACCTGCGGGTGGCGCTGTCGCTCAGGTCTTGGGTTGAACCACAGGTGGCATTGTGGCGTTATTGGGTGTTCTCTCTCAGCAGCCATACAGTGGGCGTGGTCTTCCCACTGTGCATGCCGGGAGAGGGTACATAAGGGGCAGACGCCATGTGTTCGAGGGAGATTGGCCCGGGGGGATTCCTAGGAGGGGCCCCTGGTGGCGAGAGAGTGCTGGGCAGGGGTGCGTGAATTGGTCGAGAAGTCTCGGGCACCTTCAACCCGAGGCTTTAGTGTTCCAGGTAGGCCCAGTACCTTCAACTGGGTCTACAACCAAACCATCGGAGTCCCAGGGAACCCGAGGGAGGGTGGCCCACTCTGAAAGAGAGGAAACCAGGGGAGGACCTGTCCAGAGGATCGGTGAAGGAAGTCACTGTCTCAGGAGAGGCCTGGTTGCCTATCAAAGGGAAGGATTCCGTGAGTTGTACAATAGCGCCTGTGATGTGCCCCATTGGCACCTATGGTCTCCAAAGGTTGCAGGCGTTAAAAAGTTCTAGATTCAGGAACTAAAGGATTCTGTGGCAGAGAATCTCCTGAACTTGTCTTTGAAGGGGACTAAATCAGAAGTAACTGTTCGTGCTTCACTCCGGCTGCTAGAACTGTGAGAGGGATCTATCCGGGTGAGCAATACCCACTCGGGCTTGAGTGGAGAATTGGGTAACTGGGTGCCGCGTGCCTGAACCTACCTCCCTACCCAACTCTATCTCTGTCTTCAACCTTTTCCCACTAAGTTCCAAGCAAGAAAAATAAACTCGTCTGTTGGAGTTTAAAGAGTCTGGACATTGGCCTTCTTTTGGGAGAAAGAATAGACTTTTCCCTACATTCTAGGGACGAGAACCAACGGAGGGAGGTAACTCGCTGCAGGACCCAAAAATAGTATGAACACCGCTCAACCTCTTATACCAGGAGGAAACTGGCATGTGGCATGGTGTGCCTTACCCTGCAAGTGAAGGTAAGCAGGAAAAAGGGTCCGTGTGCTATACTGGTATCAATGGGAGGAATAGTGCCCCATTGTGTGTATCAATGGGAGGATTAGTGCCCCGTTGACGATGTCAGTGTGAGGAATAGTGGCCCATCATTGGTCTTAGCAGGAGGAATAGCGCCCCATCGATGGTGTCAGTGGAAGAAAGCGTGCCCCACTAATGGTGTCAGTAGGAGGAATGGTGCCTCATTATTGGTGTCAGAGTAATATTGTCCCAAGAGCAGGATAGAATCAAGCAAAGGGCCAGATCTGGCCCCCCGGGCCACAGTTTGGGGACCACTGCTCTAAGCCTTTAAAGCACCCTTCAACTCCTGTTTGGAAATGCTATACACAGATCTTAATGGGAGTGCTGATTGTCACTTTAAACCTGCTGCTAGCAGGCTTCGCCCCCCTGCGTCCCCAGCCACACCCATACAAAGCCACACCCCCCAGCTTGCACTGAAGAATGGGCAAAAATGTCACTCTCTAGATGTGCAAAGCTGGTAGAGACATCCCCAAAAAAAGACTTACAGCTGTAATTGCAGTGAAAGGGGGTTCTACAAAGTATTGACTCCGGGGGGCGCCATACAAATGTACCCCCCACACTTTTCACATATTTATTTGTAAAAAATGTAAAAAAACATTTATCATTTTTCTTCCACTTCACAATTTTGTGCCACTTTGTATTGGTTTATCAAATAAAATCCCAATAAAATACATTTACGTTTTTGGATGCAACATGACAAAATGTCGCAAATTTCAAGGGGTATGAATAATTTTTCAAGGCACTGTATGTGACAAATCAAGTTTATTAATCTTGGCAACCTAGGACTGTCAGCCAAAGTGCATTTAAAACCTCCACACCCACTGACACCCTACATAACAACTGCATAGACAGTCCCAAATCCAGGTTATCCTATGGGCATAGGTCACACCATTACAGTGCAGTGCAGCGCAATTAAAAAAATTAAATAAAGCATGCTGCATTTTTCTGCACAAAAACCAATGCAAACGCATCGTAGAGCACATAAAAGCCCAAAGAAAAAAAGACGTCACAGGACAAACCCAGATGGAAAATGCGCATTAGCCCCATGTAAACTAGGGTGACCACGTGTCCCGGATTGCCCGGGACAGTCCTGCATTTTTCAGATCTGTCCCGGGCACCTTAATTCCAGGACAATACCGTGTCCCGGAATGAAACGGACACAGCCACCCCCCGGGCCAATCTGATGCCCCCAAAAAAGGCCGCCACATCATCGCTTTACTCACTGACAGTACTTGTCCTGGCCGGGAATGCCTGGAGGCGCACAATCCCCACCCCCTGCTTGTGATTGGAGAAATCATAAATCCCACCTCTTGTGTCCAATGACTGTGCTGTGATTCGTTACAGCACAAGCTGATTGGGAAGTTTGGAAATGTGGTCACCCTAATGTAAACATGCATGAGGGAGCGCATGAAATGCACACAAATGTGCATTAAAAAAAAGCGCAGATTATGGTGTGAATGGGCCCTAAATTTTAGAATTTTTGATTTTGTTTTTTGATTTCTGTGTCTATTTTAGGTGCTGACTTTCCGCAGATCTCTCATGCGTCCGTAATCTTCTGACCGTTGCCTGATTTTCAGCAGCTGAGGACCCCTAATCCACACTTGCTTATCTCTCTTAATCACAGCCTCACAGCGCTAGGGTTGCATGAGCCGTTAATTCCCTCTTAACTGAGTAACAGAGTGGAAAGTAAACACAGAGGCAGATCTACAACCTTCAACATGGCTAATTTGCTCTGAGGTCAGAATATTTAAGCAGGAGCTCTGCCAGGGAGAGCGATCTGACCAAGGCCGCCCCTAATCTAACACACGCCAAAATGGAAAAGGCTCGGAAAAAAAAAAAAAAAAAGTTCTATAAAATCTTAGAGACCCACCAGGGACACCAGGGGGCAGTTCCTTCTGGGGCCCCGCTGGTGTAAAGGGGGACACCATGGGCTGGATTAGGAAATGCACAAAAGCAGGGAGAAGCGGGGGTGAGCCGAGTGATTTGGGCAAAATTGATTTTACCTCAAAGTCGCCGATTTTTTTCAGCAAATTCTTAGTTCCTTTGATCGCTGCCATAACTAGTAAAAAAAAAAAAATATTAATAAATATGCCATAAAACTATCCCCTATTTTGTAGAATCTATAACTTTTGCGCAAACCAATCAATAAACGCTTATTGCGATTTTTTTTTTTATTACCAAAAATATGTAGAAGAATACGTATCGGACTAAACTGTGGAAAAAAATTTTTTTTTATATATTTTTTGGGGGATATTTATTAAAATTGTTGCTCTATATTTGTTTATAGCGCAAAAAATAAAAACCGCAGAGGTAATCAAATACAACCAAAAGAAAGCTCTATTTATGGGAAAAAAAGGACGTCAATTTTGTTTGGGAGCCACGTCGCACGACCGCGCAATTGTCAGTTTAAGTGAAGGGGTTTCAGTTTTCAGTGTTTTCAGTGAAGGGGTTTTCAGTGAAGGGGTTAACCACTAGGTGGCGCTGTAGGGGTTAAGTGTACTCTAAGAAGTGATTCTTACTGTAGGGGGGCGTGGCTACATGTTACACATCACTGATCGTCTGTTCCGATGACAGGGAACAGACGATCACTGACATGCCACGGAGAAGAACGGGGAAAGGTTTGTTTACACTCACCTCTCCCCGTTCTTCAGCTCTGTGACCTGACCCGATCGCGGGACACCGGCGGCGATCGGGTCCGCGGTTCCTGCGGGCGCGGTCACGGAGCTCAGGACCGGTTCGCGAGCGCGCCGGCGGCGGCGCGTACGCGACCCACGGCTGGGCTCTTAAAGGGCAACGTACCTGTACATTGATGTGCCCAGCCGTGCCATTCTGCCGACGTATATTGGCGTGAGGCGGTCCTTAAGTGGTTAACAACTGATGAGTCATCAGCTGTCAATAGGTTTCCCCGCTGACAGCTGGGGAAAAAAAAAAAGTGCCTCAGATTCTGCCCCCCCCCCCCCCATGTGAATGGGTATCAGGTACATCATACCCCTACCCATTCACCAAAGTGTAAAAAAGTAATAACCACAGGAAACAAATCCTTTTAAAAAAAAATCACGATGCCCGGCAAACCAGAAAAAAATAATTAAAAATGAAAACACTTCCGCCTACTGGGAGGTTACCTGCTGTATGCTCTTTCTTCGCTTTGACAGCTCTTATATAGGCAAGTGGCGGGGCCACCCGGTTATGTTACTCAGTGGCACCGCCCCCTTCTGACGTCACATGACGGAATAAAAGGCTGTCGACGCACCTTGACGTGCTGAAAATCGGACATGCACTATTTTTGGCAAAGCAATACCTTACTATGAATCGCCATGAATCGCCATGTGTCTGAGATGAAGGTGCCTTGCCTTAATGCGCTTTCAGACTTGTGGTGCCCTCGCCAGTCATCGCTTTTACAGACCAAAAAGCGATCGATTAGTAATCATGTTCTTGGTCATACAGCTGGCGTGAGACAGCTGCATCATGAAACCAATGCCGTAGCATGGAGGTAAGTATTAAAGTGGAGGTCCGCCCTAAAAAAAAAAAAAAAATATCCAAAAAGGCAAAAAAAAAAAAATAATAATAATAATTTTTATACTTACCAGAAATGGCTGTTACTAGGCAGATCTTCCTAATCTGCCCCTTCCTTGTCCGCGCTGCTCCTCGGTCTCGTCCTCCTCGCGTTTTCTTCTGGGGAATGGGGCGCAGTGTCTTCTGGGAACTGTGTGTCAGGCACCCATTCACAAAGCGCCGCGCGACTCTCGCATGCGCAGTAGGAAACGGGCAGTGAAGCCGCAAGGCTCCACTGCCTGTTCCCCTTAGTGAGGATGGCGGCGCCGGGACCTGCCACGATCGACGGATCGGCCTCGGGCGGCCGACATCGCGATCAACCTGGACAGGTAAGTTTCCTTATTAAAAGTCAGCAGCTACAGTGTTTGTAGCTGCTGACTTTCAATTTTTTTTTCTTAAAGCTGGACCTCTGCTTTTAAGTTTGTCTTCTTTAAAGGGGTTGTAAAGGTTCGTTTTTTTTCTAAATAGGTTCCTTTAAGCTCGTGCATTGTTGGTTCACTTACTTTTTCCTTAGATTTCCCTTCTAAATATTTTTATTCTTTGTTTTCTTTGTCTGAATTTCTCACTTCCTGTTCCTCCTCAGTAAGCTGTTCTGGGTGACTCCACACCACTCGGATGATGGTGTGAAGTTTAGTTAGGAGAAACAGGAAGTGAGAAATTCAGACAAAGAAAAAAAACATTTAGAAGGGAAATCAAAGGAAAAGGTAAGTGAACCAACAATGCACTAGCTTAAAGGAACCTATTTGGAAAAAAAAAAAAACCCTTTAATTGCCCCACCACCAGCAAGCTTTTGTATCTACAATCCAACTGGCCAGTGGTGAGATGGGACCTAATACTAATGTAGCGATACCCCCCTTTCTGAGATCGGGCTGCTGGTTTTGTTTTGAGTCATGCAAACTACCTCCAAGGCTTCCGTTGTCAGGGTATAGAAAGTCTCCAGAAAGGTCAATGTCCACACAGATGTAAAACCCAAACAGTCAGGCTTTATTTACTTTGCTGATGGAACTTGAGAGGAAAGCAGGAAACAAGAGAAGAACAGGGGAAGGTTCAGGCACGCAGCACTAAAATCACAACGTCGCCACACAAGCCTGAGTGGGTATTGCTCCCCCGGATAGTCCCGTTCACTAGTCCCAGCAGCCGGGATGAAGCACAAATCAACTTTATCTGAGAACTAGGGATGCGATCAGGAATCCTCTGCCACAGGATTATCAAAGTCCCGAACCTCCCGGCCAAGCAATAGAGAGATCCTTTATGCCAGATCAGCGTATTGCAGGGCTTGTAGTAATGGATCCCTCCTTAGGTGAGTCTCCAGGCCTCCTCCCGAGACAGCAGCACCGTCGCCAGTCTCCTCTGGGGCAGATCCTCCCCTGGCCTCCTTCCCTAAGAGTGGGCTTCCCGTATGTGGGCAGCTCAGGATTCCTTCCTTGTGCCTAGGCCCCAGCCAGCAGAGCTGGGCCTACCAGCTGAAGGTGCCCGGGGCTAGAACACATAAACGCACCCCGTGCCATACGGGCCACGAGGTGCGCACACTCTCCAGGTCCGATGGGCCCCCAGGAACGAACCCCCCCCAAAATTAATGGCGTCTGCCCCTTATGTACCCTCTCCCAGCATGCACCGCGGGTTAACCACGCCCACTGCAGGCTGCCGAGAAAGGACACCCAAGGTGTTGTGATACCCCCCTGTAGTTCAACCTGGGCCGGTGGTGGCAGTGCCACCTACAGGCGAATAGGGAACATTACTGCCAGGCAGTATCACACCCAGAGCAGAAGCGAATTTAGAACAATCAATTGGTCTGAGCTCATCTACTAGCCCAGACTACCCTTAAATTTATGCATAGCGTCCCAAATATTTGGAAGGGGCGCTGCACTAGTAGACAGGTTGAACTATTATAACTCTTTTTTTTTTTCTAATTAAAAATACATCAGTGAGCACTATGTCAGTTTTTGTTTCCTTTTGAGCACTGATCTATGCTTTATCATTTAAGCTGAGGGAATTGCTGGATTTGCTCTGGGAAGGATTTCTTGAGTCCTTGGGGAGTCCAGTTGGGTTTATGGAGTGCGATTGATTTGATTAAAGGAGCAATAAGACCTATCTAATGAGGGTCAAGCCAATATGAAGGCTTTTCTACAGCAGGAACGTGGCACCTCCAGCACTGAATGGAGTGCTGGTGGGGCCTATTAATGCTGGCTACTGGGGGATTTATTGTAACTTGGGGGGGAGGGATCATTTGTTGCTGGGGAGGTTTATTGTTGCTGGTGTTGGATCTATTTTTGCTGGAGGGATATTTTCTTGCTATGGGGTCAATTGTTGCTGGGAAGGATCTATTGTTGCTGGCTTCTGGAGGGACTATTGATGATTGCTTTTGGAAGATCTACTGCATTGTTACCGGTGGGGGTTTATTGCTGCTGGGGAGATCTCTTGTTGTTGGGGAGGATCTATGGTTGCTGGTGGGGGTTTTATGTTGGTAGGGGGTCAATAGTTACTGGGAGGGATCTGCTGATCTGAGTGGTCTATTGTTGCTGGCTCTGGAAGGTCTATTGATGGCTGCTGGAAGATGTACCGTATTGTTCCCTCGGGGGCCTAGTGTTGCTGAGGGGTATTTTGCACTAATGTGCAGCACTGATGGGCACTCATAGGCACACTGATGGGCACTGATGAAAAGGCACTAATATGAAGCACTGGTGGGCCCTGATAGGCAGCAATGATAGGCGGTACTGATAGGTGGCACTGATGGGCAATGATGGGTGGCACCGATGGGCACTGATAGACGACACTGATGAGGAGTCACTGATGGGCATTGCAAGGCACCACTGATGGGCACTCTGATTGGCATCACTGATAGACACTGATTGGCAGCACTGGTGGGCACTGCTGGGGCTGCACTGATCATCAGGACACTGATGATTAGTCCCCTGATTGTCAGTGCAGATGTCCCTGCTGAGGAATTCCACTTACCGCCCCCCCCCCCCTCCCCCCTTAACGCGCTGTCAGCGTGCGGAGAGGAAAGCCGACAACCAGCATTGTCTGTATACTTTGTGATCAGCTGTGACTGGACACAGCTGATCACATGGTAAAGAGCCTGCGTCATAGGCTCCTTACCTTGATCGGTGATGCCCTGTGTCTGAGGGACACGGCGCACCACAGATCGCCACGCTGCATGCCCCCCTCGGGCGCGCATGTGCGGTCATATGACGTCCTCCCAGAACAAGCGTGCTCCCGCCCATCCGTCATTTCCCTCTACGGCGGGCGGGAAGCAGTTAAAGGATAAGTTCACCTTTTGAAAAAAAAAAAGTGCACTTTCTTTTTAAAGTAAAAAAAAAATTGCATTTATTTTATTTTTTTCTATGAGGCCTGCAGAGCATTGCACCCGTGATCATCAGTTTGAGGGTGCAATGTCCGGCTCCTGCAGACTCTCAGGATAGCTGTCTGCCCATTCCTCCAATACAAGCAGGCACATACCTGACAGCAGGAAGATCAATGAACTGTGAAGAGACTCACCACTGCCCCCCGCAGTTTATTGAGAGCAATGGCTGATGGTACTTGTAGTCTATTCAATCACAGTAAGCTGGAAATGAATGACATGGCCGGGTGGGGGGAGCCCTGCATGGCCGGGCTGTTTTCAAATTGTGACAGCGGGTGTAAAGAGAGTATCTCCTGCCCGCTGTCACAGGGGGAGAAGATGCAGATGCTGGAACGTGTTCAGGGCCGCCATCAGGGGGGTGCAGGCAGTACACCTGTAAGGGGCCCAGATGGCAACCCCCCTTTTTTTTTTTTTTTTAGTGGCCCAGAGGTCCCCAGGGGCCAGGAGGTCCCCAGGGTCCCAGATGGTAACCCCCCTTTTTTTGTATTTTTTATTAAAAATAAATAAATGTATTTTTTTGTAAGGGGCCCAGAGGTCCCTAGAGGCCGGAGGTCCCCAGGGCCCCGGATGGCAACCCCCCCTTTTTTTTTTCTTTTTTATAAATTATTATTGTTTTTTTATATTTTTTTTGTAAGGAGGCCAGAGGTCCCCAGAGGCCCGGAGGTCCCCAGGGCCCCGGATGGCAACTCCCTTTTTTTATTTTTTTGTTTGTCAGCACCCAAAGCCCGCTTCAGCAGCACCCTCCCGCTTCTCAATTTGCGGCAGCAGCACCCCCCCCCCCGGTTCTCCTCTTCCCCAGGGGGCCCATGCCTGAAGCTGTGTAAGGGGCCCCAAAATTCCTGATGGCGGCCCTGAACGTGTTACATGTTTCACCCTCAAAAATGGTGGAACATGTAATCAGTGGTGTATTTAGGTTTTGTGCTGCCCTAGGCCTGACTAAACTCATGCACCCCCTAATTTAAATATGACCCACCCCTTCCTGTCAAGGCCACACCCCATTGTTTATGACCCTGAAATTTTCAAGTCGGAACACTGGTTCTAAAGAATCTGAGGCAATGGATCCCTTAATTTGCATAATTTCCTCTCACTTCCTATTTGGCTATGGGGAAGGAAGTGAAGGGAAATCTCTGTAATGGGACAGGGATGGTAAAAATATAAACTGACAGGGGCTCTAACCCTCCCTTACTCTAAGTTCTATAACCCTCCCTTACTCTAATGCCGTGTACATTCGATCATTTTTCTCGTCGAGAAAAACGTAATTTTTTCCATTTGACGAGAAAAACGACCGTCTGTGGGCATTTTGTCCTTTTTCTCGACGAGAAAAACGGCATTAAAAACGACGAGAAAAATTAGAACATGTTCTAATTTTTCTCGTCGTTTTTTCCGACATTTTTTCCGCGGCAGTTTTCCCATAGGGAAACACTGCCGCGGAGCCCACAGACGGTCGTTTTTCTCGACAAGAAAAAAATGACGTGAAAAACGACCGTGTGTGGGGAACAAGCCGTTCCCTCGTTTTTAATGTCATTATTCACGGCGGTTTTTTAACCACCGTGAATAATGATCGTGTGTACGCGGCATAAGTTCTATAACCCTCCCTTACTCTATCCAAAATGAAAAAAAAAAAAAAAAGTGTTGCCTGTAGTTCTACTTTAGGCACAAATTTTTGATAATTTTATGGAGAGGACTAAGAAGATATAACCATGCCAATGGTGCAGCAGAAAACATATAGCACAGTGAGGAAGGTTTGTGATCCAGGATGATAGAACAGTCAAAATTAGAAGCAGCGCCCCCTCCCCCCACACACACAATTTGTCTCTCAGCCCAGTCCGCCCCATCAGACTAACAGTGCAACGCAAGCCGGCGAGGACTCTTACCGTGATGCCCCCCCTGCAAAGTGCTGCCCTAGGCCTTGGCCTTGTTGGCCTAGGCCAGGATAGAGCATTGCATGTAACATGTTCCAAAAGTGAACTTATCCTTTAAAGTGGTTGTAAACCTCAGACATGAAATATGAACAAAGCATATCCCTCTATAGCAGGTGTAGGCAACCTGGGGCCCTCCAGCTGTTGCAGAACTACAAGTCCCATCATGCCTCTGGGAGTAATTGTAACTGCCAGCCTTACAATGCCTTATGGGAAATGTAGTTCCACAACAGCTGGAGGGCCCCAGGTTGCCTACCCCTGCTCTATAGTGTGTAGTTGTCTTAATCCAGAGCACTAAGTGTAATTTCTGTCTGCTGCCTCCTTCCTCTGCTATCAGCAAGAGTCACTTCTCACAAGTTTTCCTGACACAAAGAGAAAAAAAGGTGACAGGGGAGGAAGCTCCAGCACACAGCCTGTGATTGACAGCCATAGCTCTGTTTCTGTGTGCTGTGTAAAGGTGGGGGTGTGTCCCAATTCCCTCCAATCAGATCGCACTGCGTTCTGCAGAGTGTAACTTCAGCTCTCCGCCCCCTGCTTTTCAGAGCTGAGCGATCCTGTGTCAATTCTGTACTTTGAATGGCTGTAGAGAAGAGAAGACTGCAGATAAACAGGTACAACTTATGTAGGAGGGTTCGTTTTAATCTTTGTGTATCATCTGAGGCCAGTCACTTTAACTGGGTATATGGAAAGGTTTACAAACCACTTTGAGGCAGTCAGTGACCCCCCTGGGTCAACAATATTTTTATGAAACAAAAAAAAAAGAAAAAAACAATCTTTGGTGTTATTAGTTACATTTTAATAGCCAGTTATATTCTGTGCACCTAAAAACCCACCCAGCCACCCAACTGTTTATCACTTTTCAGGGATGTGGCAGTGCTTGCCTCTAAGTGTAAATTAGGTCCAAGAGAGTTATATAAAAAAAAAAAAATGTTATAAGTAATTAAAATAAATAATGAAATATTAATACCACTCGTAGTGCAAGTTCAAAATGCTCATTATAAATACAAGTTGTACAATTTAATACATTATAGGGGAGCAGCAGGGACAGTTTGTGACTCTGCAAGACCCTTGAGGTTGGAGGCCTTAGGCAAATGCCCTCTGTGCCCTCCTTTATGACTGCACCTGCGTCTTCTGTCTCAAATGTTTGCTCGGCGTCTGCGATCAACACACTCACTGAAAGCTCGCCAGTGGCTTGTCATCAATTAAGGATCAAATATAATTTATTAAGATGCTGCCGAGGGTATGTCACCGCATACTAACAAGTCACATTTTAAAAGCTTAACATTTAATACATATAACATACAATGTCACACTGGGGGGGGGGGGGTACAGAGCGATCTTACTGAGGGCCAATCATATCACACAGCTGGGGTGCTTTCAATGGTCACCATTACTTATAGTATTTAAACTCTTTTTTTTTTTATCAAAAACAAAACTGTTGCCATAACTGCTTAACTACTTCAGCCCTGGAAGATTTGGCTGCTCAATGACTAGACCATTTTTTGCGATTTGGCACTGCGTCGCTTTAACTGACAATTGTGCGGTCATGCGACGCTGTAACCAAACAAAATTGACGTCCTTTTTTTCACACAAATAGAGCTTTCTTTTGGTGGTATTTGATCACCTCTGCGGGTATTATTTTTTGCGCTATAAACAAAAAAAGAGCGAAAATTTTGAGAAAAAACACAATATTTATTACTTTTTGCTATAATAAATATCCCATTTAAAAAAAATATATATATATATATATATTTCCTCAGTTTAGGCCGATATGTATTCTTCTACATATTTTTGGTTAAAAAAATCGCAATAAGCGTATATTGATTGGTTTGCGCAAAAGTTATAGCGTCTACAATCTATGCGAAAGATTTATGGAATTTATATGGCGTTTTAATTATTTTTTTACTAGTAATAGCAGTGATCTGCGATTTTTCGCGGTATTGTGACGTTGCGACGGACAGGTCAGACACTTTTGACACATTTTTGGGACCTTTGACATTTACAGAGCGATCAGTGCTATAAATATGCACTGATTACTATGTAAATGTCACTGGCAGGGAAGGGGTTAACACTAGGGGGTGATCAAGGGGTTAAATGTGTTCTAACTGTGGGGGGATGGGACTAACTAGGAGAGATGACAGATCGTGGTTTTTTACTTTGTGGAAACACACGATCTGTCTTCTCTTCTCTGACAGCACGGGGTTTTGTGTGTTTACACACACAAACCCCTGTGCTGCTGCTCGTACACGCGATCGCGCGTGGGCCGGCGGCGATCGCGCCCGCCAGCCACGCACATCGGGTTCCCTGCATGTCCTCTGGTGTCTCTCCTGGGCGAAGCCGTATATGTATGGGCTTTTGTCAAGGAGAGCAAATCTGCCGCAGTAAATCTGCGTGAGACGGTCGTGAACCAGTTAAAATGTGTAGACATGTGCACTGCTGAAAAATTTGTTTGTTTTCGTCTTTTTTAGTTTTTTGGGTCATTCGTTATGATCGAAATTCGAAAATTCAACAATTCAAAAATCTGGAAATTTGAAAATTCGGAAATTCCAAAATTCGAAAATCCAGAAATTGGAAATTTCAAAAACTTTAACCACTTGACCACTGGGCACTTAAACCCCCTTAATAACCAGACGAATTTTCAGCTTTCGGTGCTCTCACATTTTGAATGACAATTACTCAGTCATACAACACTGTACCCATATGAATCTTTTTGTCCTTTTTTTTCACACAAATAGAGCTTTCTTTTGGTGGTATTTAATCACTGTTGGGTTTTTTATTTTTTGCGCTATAAGAGAAAAAAGACTGAAAATTCAGTAAAAAAATGATTTTTTTTTCGTTTCTGTTATAAAATTTTTCAAATTAGTATTTTTTCTTCATAAATTTTGGCCAAAATTTATACTGCTACATATCTTTGGTAAAAATAAGTACAAATTGGTGCATATTATTTGGTCTTTGTGAAAGTTATAGAGTCCACAAGCTATGGTGCCAATATCTGAAAATTGATCACACCTGAAGTACTGACGGCCGATCTCATTTCTTGAGACCCTAACATGCCAGAAAAGTACAAATACCCCCCAAATTACCCCTTTTTGGAAAGAAGACATTCCAAGGTATTTAGAAAGAGGCATTGTGAGTTTTTTGAAGTTGTCATTTTTTCCCACAATTCTTTGCAAAATCAAGATTTTTTTTTTCTCTTTTTTTTTTTTCCACAAAATTGTCATATTAGCAGGTTATTTCTCACACACAGCATATGCATACCACAAATTACACCCCAAAACACATTCTGCTATTACTCCCGGGTATGGCGATACCACATGTGTGAGACTTTTACACAGCGTGGCCACATACAGAGGCCCAACATGCAGGGAGCCCCTTCAGGCGTTCTGGAGCACCCAGGCCAATTCTGACATTTCTCTCCTACATGTAAAAATCATCATTTGTTTGCTAGAAAATTACATAGAACCCCAAAACATTATATATGTTTTTTTAGCAAAGACCTTAGAGAATATAATGGTGGTTGTTGCAACTTTTTATCTCGCACGATATTTGCGCAGCAATTTTTTTAACGCGTTTTTTACGGAAAAAAAATGTTTTGTGCTTAAAAAAAAAAAAAACAGTAAAGTTAGCCCAATGTTTTTGCATAATGTGAAAGATAAAGTTACGCCGAGTAAATAGATACCTAACATGTCACCCTTAAAAATTGCACACACTCGTGGAATGGCGCCAAACTTCGCTACTTAAAAATCCCCATAGGCGACGCTTTAAATATTTTTACTGGTTACATGTTTTGAGTTACAGAGGAGGTCTAGGGCCAAAATTATTGCTCTCGCTCTAACGTTCGCAGAGATACCTCACGTGTGTGGTTTAAAAACGGTTTTCATATGTGGGCGGGACTTACGTATGCGTTCGCTTCTGTATGCGAGCTCACGGGGACAGGGGCGCTTTAAAAAAAAATTTTTTTTTATTGTTCATTTTACTTTATTTATTTTAGTTTGACATGTTTTTCCGCCCCAAAAATTTTTTTTGATCACTTTTATACCTATTACAAGGAACATAAACATCCCTTGTAATAGGAATATGGCATGACAGGTCCTCTTTACAGTGAGATATGGGGGTCAATAAGACCCTACATCTCACCTCTAGGCTGGGAAGCCTGAAAAAAAAAAAATCCTGGCTTTGATCATAGCGGTGAGTCGGTAGAAGCACCGGAGGGCGGCGGGGGGGGAGACATCCCCTCTCGCCTCCCGTAAGAATGATCAAGCGGCGGAACAGCCGCTATGATTGTTCTTATGGTGCAGGGAATCGCCGGCTGAAAAAGCTGATATCTGAATGATGCCTGTAGCTGCACCCATCATTCAGATATCCCCGCACAAAGTCAAGGACGTCATATGACTGCCGGCGGGTGGGAAGTGGTTATTGCCGGGCATTGCGGAGTATTGCTGGGCATTGCGGAGTATGGCAGCAGGGTATTGCGGAGTATGGCAGGGTATTGCACGGGGTATTGCACAGGGGGTATTGCACAGGGTATTGCAGAGTATTGCGCAGGGTATTGCAGAGTATTGCGCAGGGTATTGCAGAGTATTGTGCAGGGTATTGCAGAGTATTGTGCAGGGTATTGCAGAGTATTGTGCAGGGTATTGCAGAGTATTTTGCAGAGTATTGCGCAGGGTATTGCAGAGTATTGCGCAGGGTATTGCAGAGTATTGCGCAGGGTATTGCGCAGGGTATTGCAGAGTATTGCAGAATATTTTGCAGGGTATTGCAGAGTATTGTGCAGGGCATTGCAGAGTATTGCACCAGGGTATTGCAGAGTATTGCACCAGGGTATTGCAGAGTATTGCACCAGGGTATTGCAGAGTATTGCACCAGGGTATTGCAGAGTATTTTGCAGAGTATTGGCAGGGTATTGCACCAGGGATGGCTGAGCAGGGATGGATGGATGGCTGGATCTGTGACTGCAATTGTCACAGATCCAGCCCACAGCGCTGCTGCCTTGATCTGCTCCCTCCCCGTCCCCTCTCACACTGTACCGATCGGTACACAGAGGGGAGAGAGGAACCGGCGTCATCACATGACGCCGGTCTGTTTACAAGTGATTGCTCCGTCATTTGACGGAGCGATCACGTGGTAAACGGCCGCTATCAGCGGTGATTTACCGCGATTCGTGATGCGCCAGGTCCAGAGGACCCGGCGGTCACGGAGTTTCCCGTGTGCGCGCCCCAGGGGGCGCACGGGAGCGCGATTCTGGGAGGACGTTATATAACGTCCTCCCAGAGTTAAGCAACCACCTTGTCGACGTTATTTGTCGGCAGGTAGTTGCAAAGTGGTTAAAATAAGAAAATAAGAAAGAGAAAAAACGATAATTCGAAAGAACTAAAATCAGAAATTTTGAAATAATAACCAACTAACTATTAAATTATAGGTATTGGAATTCTAATTTTGTTAATTAGAAAAATATCTGAATTAACAAATTTGTTAATTAGAAAAATATCTGAATTAACGAAAACCCGTTTAACAAATTTTTCCAAATATTCGTAAATTTGAATATTTGAAAATTCGTAAATTTTAATATTCGAAAATGCGTAAATTCTAATTTTTGGAAAATTCGGAAATTAGAATATTCGAAAATTCGGAAATCCCAAAATTAGAACGAAAATTCAAAAGAACCAAAATCCGAAAATAAGAACGAAGGTGTGAAAAATTGGAAAACCCGGAAATTCTAAAATCTGAAATAACTAACTAATAATAACTTACCTATTACTAATATTAAATTATATGTATTGGAATTTCCTTTCAAATTTGCCTGTTAGTCAACGTAACGAATACAGATTTATCCGAAGTTACGAATTATCCGAAATAACAAATGCCGCATTGAAACAAATGGAACAGAATTAATTATTAATAATAATAATATGTTTTTATTATTATTGTTATTTATTATTATTAATTCATTATGTTCCATTCGTTTAGATACAGCATTAATTATTTTGGATAATTCGTAACTTCGGATAAATTCGTATTCATTACGTTCTCTAACAGCCAAATTTGAAAGGAAATTCCAATACATATAATTTAATATTAGTAATAGGTAAGTTATTATTAGTTAGTTATTTCAGATTTTAGAATTTCTGGGTTTTCCAATTTTTCACACCTTCGTTCTTATTTTCGGATTTTGGTTCTTTTGAATTTTCGTTCTAATTTTGGGATTTCCGAATTTTCGAATATTCTAATTTCCGAATTTTCCAAAAATTAGAATTTACGCATTTTCGAATATTAAAATTTACGAATTTTCAAATATTCAAATTTACGAATATTTGGAAAAATTTGTTAAACGGGTTTTCGTTAATTCAGATATTTTTCTAATTAACAAATTTGTCAAAATTTGTTGAAAAACGAATTTGGAACGAATCGAATTGCACATGTCTGAAGATGTGTTTATGTGGAGTAATTTTTTTTTCCCATTTTTGCACGCATGTTAAAATGCACAATTTAGGCCGTAGGATTAGTTAAACCCCCCAAACGGTGCATAATTTTTTCTGACAGTAGAGACCCTGGAGAAAAAAATGGTGGTAGTTGCAATTTTGCATGTCACATGATATTAACCCCCATGTTTATCAGATGTTGTGTCTTTGGCAGGCTTGGAGTTTGATTGCTTACCCCTGCCGCTAGAAGTTTCTAGAGCTTACAGAGGGAGAATTCAAATAACCAGCCTGAATATTGATCAGGACCCAGCCCATCCCTGGGGAGGTCTGCCCAGATGGTGGCTGGGAAGTTGATAAATAGCTTAAAGTCCTTGACTTCCCCAGGAAGGAGAAGTTCCCAGCCTTGAAGGGGGCTGTTGCCATTGCCCCTTTGAGGCAAGCCTTGGATTATGCTGCTGTTCTCTGAGGTCTCGGGGCTGGAGACCTGGAAGGGACCTGGAACTGGCTGAAGGACTTCACCAAAGGGATCTGGTCTAGAGAAGGACGGTCTCACGAAGCAGACCATGTCTAGAGGAAGCTGGAAGGTGGAAGCTGTAGGGTCTTAGAAGCTGGCCATTCCTCTTCATCACGGGCAGCTGAAGGGTAGGTTGCGAACTTGGCCCTGTTTTGCCGGTCTTACCCCTCAGCCTCCTCCGCTCTCATCTTCACTGCAGAGCAGAGAGGGGGAGGCAGCACAGTACTAGATGGAGGGCAGAAGCAGGAGCTGCCTCAGTTAATCTTTTGAGCTCACTAGTAGGTGATTGGTTGCTAGGACGCTGGGCAGTCCTAGCAACCAATCACCAGCTTGTTAATGTAAAAAGTGGCAACTTCCATTCCGCCCTCCATCCAGTACTTTGCTGCCTCTCGCTCCCCACTCTGCTGCACAGTGTAAGGTAGGAAAGTGCTATCTACACATTGGTGTGTGTGTGTGTGTGTGTGGAGGGAGGGGGGGGGGGTGATGTGAAGGAGCTTAGGGCTAAGGACACTGCTTTAGGGGGAGTAAAGGACACTATTGGGAGGGGCAGAGGACACTGCTATGAGGGGGCAGGGGGGGGACAGGACAAGATTGTGGGAGGAGGGGGCAGGGGAAAGACACTGCTATGGTGGGCAGAGGATGCTACAGTGGGGGGGGGTATGTGAAGGGGACAGAGAACACTGCTGGGGGGCACTGAGCACTACTGTGGGGGGGACAGAGGGGCAGAGAACACTACAGTGGGGTGGGAGGCACAACACTACTGTGGAGGAGGGTCAGAGGACACTACTGTGTGTGTGTGTGTGTGGGGGGGTGCAGAGGGCCAGGGGACACTACTGTGGGGGATGTAAAGGGGGTAGGGGACACAACTATGACACACTAAGTGTTCTTCATGCTGTCTTTTACTCTTTTACTGGGGGCTTGATAGTTATTTATTTATTTTTAAAAAAAAGGGCACCGCCCCCCGGGATCTTTGATTTTCTCCATGTTGTCAAGGTAGATCTCCTACCCGTGGTTTAGACTTTCCTCCCATTGATGCTGCTAGCCGTTTTGAAGTACCCCATGCCCTGATCCCTCTCCTTATACAAGGTCTACAAGCAATAAACCACAATCCCTAGACTATTTTTTGGAGTCAGAATGAATTAAAATTAAAGGGGTTGTAAAGGCAAAAGTTTTTTCACCTTAATGCATTCTATGCATTAAGGTGAAAAAACATCTCTGGATTAGCGGCCCCCTGAGCCCCCCGTTTACTTACCTGACCCCTCGAAAGTCCCGCGCCGTGAACGCGCAGGCATCTCGGCCGGCTTCTCGGCTCATTCATTGATTGGTTGAAAGCAGTGCAGCCATTGGCTTGCGCTGCTGTCAATCACAACCAATGACGCAGCGTGTCGGGGGGCGGGGCCGAGTGATACAGTGAGCGGCTATGGCCGCCGGCTGTATCACAGGAGCATGCCCGCAAGAACTCCTCACCAAGCGAGCTCCCTCGCATGAAGGTGATGAGTTCTTGCGGGGAGGAGCCGAGACAGCCACCGAGGGACCCCAGCAGACCAGGTTCGGGGCCACTCTGTGCAAAACAAGCTGCACAGTGGAGGTAAGTATAATATGTTTGTTATTTAAAAAAAAATTTTTTTTATCTTTAATGATCCTTTAAAAGCCTTTACAAGTTATCAGAAATGCGCTTTTGATGTGCCTTTGATGTGTTCCCATTGACTTGCAATAGAAGGTGCCCTTTTGAAAAACTACATCAAAGATGAAGCACGTAGAACTTTTCAAAGAGCAGTGCACCTGCAGTGTGAAGAATTACATAGGATTTAATGGGAAGTAGTAGTAGCTGAAGTCCGCTGTCTGCTGACCTGGCCCAGGCTCAGGCAAGATTGCGACAATAAAGTCGGGATCTGCCCACAGCCCTGGACCGCCACCTGGCTCAGCCTCTCAGCAAGCCGTTGAGAGCCTGCGATGGCCGCTCCCGCCCCCTCCACAGCCCACCACTCCAGTGAGTGCGGGGGGAGAGGGCAGAGCAGACAGCGGTGCCTGGCAGTCACCAGCTCTCTGCTCAAAGAGCTCTGAGAACTGAGAGATCAATGGTGTCTTAGAGCCGGCGGGGAATAATAGCTGCATCGAACCGTTCCGGCATCCACCCAGGTAAGTATGATTCTTAAAAAAAAATTCCCGCACTTGCAATTATTGCTCTCACCCCAAGATTTGCGGTAATATGTAACATGTGTAGCATACGTAGGCACATTCATTTATTTTCTTGTCTGCATGTATGTGGGGGCGAGGAACTTTTTATATGTTTTTTATTTATTTTACAATTAACTTTATTTCTGTTAACTTTATTATACTTTAATACTATACTTTAACTTTATTGCTGTACATCCTTTATAATGGGACTTCTTTTCATTATTGTACAATGATATTCTACTGTAAGCTTTTTGTACCCTTTTCCTTGTGGTGGATAAATGAAAACTCTTTTCAGATATAAAAAAAAAACGTTATTGCTGTCACATAGGAGACCATATTTTGCTGTGGCTGGGTTTCTTTACTGTGACATCAGGGGTCTGTAAGATCCCTGATGTCTCACCTGCCTTCCACTGAAGCTAATGGAGCACAGATCATACTCCATTAGCTTCTTCCATTGCCACTACAGCTAGGAAAAGTTACAGCCATCCTAAAAATGATATATTGCATATCATTTCCATTGAAGTTTACTGGTCTGCCTCTATTGCACCCTGCCAACCCCCCCCCCCCCCCCCCCATGCTGGTCCCAGGTCTGCATGTGGCACAGAGGAGCCTGTGATACATGGCAAGGGCCAGGCCGTTGAGTGTGTGCTTAAAATTCCTGTCTACTAGTCGGAGTTTAAAAAAGACTCTGATAGACAAGTAGTTAAATCCATCTAAAATTACTTCCATCTATGATTATCCTATCCTCAGTGTGACAATTTAACAAATTTTTCCGAATATTAGTAAATTTGAATAATCAAAAATTCATAAATTCGGATTTTCAAAAATGTGAAAATTCAAAAATACATAAATTCGGAAATTCGACATTGGAAAATCCGAAAACCTGAAAATTTGAAAATCTGAAATAAAAACTATCTAGTAAATTATAGGTATTGGAATTTCCTTTCAAATTTGGCTATTAGTGAATGTAACGAATACGAATTTATCCGAAGTTATGAATTATCTGAAATAACAAATGCCGTATCTAAACGAATGGAAAGTAATAAATTAATATTAATAAATATTAGAAACAATAAAAACTTTTTATTATTATTATTTATTATTAATTTGTACCATTCCATTTGTTTAGATGCGGCATTTGTTATTTCGGATAATTCGTAACTTCGGATAAATTCGTATTCATTACATTCACTGGCAGCCAAATTTGAAAGAAAATTCCAATACCTATAATTTACTAGCTAGTTATTATTAGTTAATTATTCTTTAGAATTTTCAGATTTTTGAATTTAAAATTTACGAATTTATTAAATTACGAAATTACGAATTTTCAAATTCACGAATGTTCTAATTTTTGAATTTACGATTTGCGATCATAACAAATGACCCGAAAAATGAAAAAAAGACGAATAAAACGAAAACTACCAAGTTTTTCGGCAGTGCACGTGTCTACATTTAATTTGCCTATTTCCCTCTACTGTAATATTAATGTTATGCTGCACCATCCTCCTCCAGCCAGCAGGAGGAGAGCTAAAGACAAGCACACCCATAGAGTTATATTCAGAGCACTGAGAATCCTGGTAGATGTAGTTTGAGACAGCAGCCATATAATGGTTACACTACAGATCCCAATATGCAATGCGCAGTAGGAAGAGTGGAGAGATTATTTTTATTATACTACCCAGGAAAGTTCTTCCTCTTGGCACTGAAAGAGTTAGAAAGAGAGCACCTCTTTCTGGATATTCATCTGCAAGATGGAGACCATACCAAGGGAGATCTGAGACCGGGAGTGAGGACACATGGGGGGCAGTACAGCACCGACCACATCATAGCACCTGCACCACTTTTGCAGGGAGAATCACCCTCTGTTTCCTACCGCCATCCACGGAGGGTTTCGATGAGAAACCAAAGGGGCCCCCCTTCCACAGCGAGAGGTCACTGCAGCATCCCGGGGACTGGTGAAAGGGCTATTAGCCCATTGCTGATACTGTTAGTAGGGACTGAGGGCTTGTTCACATCAGATGCGGTTGCACTGCGTTGTGCGGCTTTTCCAGCTCAGTCCCACCATATGGACAAGGCAAAATGTCTCCTATGTGCCGGGTTGCAGTGGTGTGCGGGCACAATGCACTGAAAAAATGACTACATGCAGTACTTTTCAGCGCAGTGTGGTGAGAGGCAATCCACTGCCTTACACCACACAGATGGTAATTAAACTTTTTAAGATGTCTGTGTGACATCTCAATAAAGATCATAAAAAATGGGAACAGTGCGATCCATCAAGCTCAGCTCTCATCACTGTGCTGATCTCAGCCGGATTGCACATTCTACTGAACCTTTACCGCATCCGAACCACATACCTTGCACCTGTGCCGAGACTATACCATACCTATACTGTACTTCCGTACATCTGCTTCATGCAGATTAACTGGGACTGTCGTAAGTGCAGTATGGAGGAAGATGTCCCTGTGACCACACAGCCATAGCATCCTAAGGTATAGTGGAAAGTGTAAACCTCATCCTGGACTCCGGCCAGGCTATGCCCCCAACGTGTTTCTCTCCGTCCCTTGGAGCTTAAATATGGGTTCCCCATGACTAAGTTTCAAGGGGCAGAGTAAAATGTGTTGGGGGCATGGCCTGGCTGGAGTAAAGGCGGAGCTTGCCACTTACCACTATACTTTGGCATGCTATGGATGTGCAGTCACAGGGACATCTTCCTCCAGACTGATGTAGCACGCTCTAGGTAGGTAGGTGCTGGAGGTAGGATTTTTGTGACAGGTAAATTTAGACAGGCCTGGCTGGCAGTCAGGCCTGTTTGTTTTGGTTAATTCTGGGCTGGGAGTGCCTCAGGGTAACAGCTGGTGACTCACAGGCAGCATCCCCAAGACCTCCCTCTTCCTTCCAGAAGATTCTTGAAAGAGAAGAGGAGAGGTGGAGCTGCCTGGGGTATTCTAATGACCCTTGACCAATCCCCAACTTGGATTAGCAGGGGGCAGACCTCCTAAACTACCCAGGGTCAGCCCAGCTGAGCTGAAGTGAGAGAGTGTGGAGGCTGTCGGTGCCTTGGAGGGACCTCCCCAGTGTGTGGGGGTGACCTTGGGCCTGGGCTCAGGTGCAGTTGGGACCACCTTAAAGAACTCATGAAACGGTCCTGGACCAGAGACACAAGAGAGAGCAAGGAGAGAGCGCTACTAAGAGACTCCAGGGAGGATAACTGGTCGCAGCTAAGAGGGCTGGTGAGTGAGGCACAGTCGGGGGGACTGGGGAGGCACGCATGAGAGGACTGGGAGCATGCAGTCCAGATGAGTGGACTGTGGTAAATGGGGCAGTCTAAAGAGGCAGCTGCAGCCAGGAGGGCTGGCAGGGCCTGAAGATGGCTTACTGGGCTCAGTAGTCACGTGTAGGACAGCTAGCACCAGGAACTTTCTGTTTTGCTACACTATAGGGGCCTGGGATCCCTGCCTGCAAAGGGCAATTGCTAAGTCCTGGCTGAGTCAGTATCAGGCCTAACCACTTTGTGCTAGCTGTGCCTGAAGATTAGAGAGGACACGATGTGCTGGAGGAAAAAGACCTGAAGATTAGAGAGGAAGTGATGTGCAGGAGGAGAAATGGTATATACTGGATTGTATATAGTGGTCCCAAGAAAGTTCTACCAATTATCCTGGGCATGCCATATTTCCCTTACCCCATCCAAGTTCAATCCCCTCAATAAAAACAAAAGAACAAAGCATGTGGACTGTTCTATGTCTCTGAGTGATTGAGAAGTGAATGCCGGGCTGGGCAGGGTGACAAACTATCCAACATTTCAGCAGCCCCTACAGGGGTACCGATACACTGAGCTATGTTAGGAGGCAGGATGGGCTCCCTCCCAGCACTCCCAGAGGTGGATGTATAGGGTTGACATCCCCTCCTATGAGCCTGAACGGCACACAACATAGGCTCTTGGGTCACAGTGTCGTCAAGTGCACCAACGTTCTTAAGGCACCCCAAGAATAGCCGGCAGAAGAACTTATCAAAGGACTGCCCCTCGCTTAATAATTATTCTACAAGCCCCCTTTGTTCCCTGCCCCCTCCTTTTCTTTTGGATAGTGCACACCCAATCGGTCTAAGACTAGCATCACTGCCATCAATGCGGTCTGGCAGTATAGTTCCAAAAAAGTAAATGGAAGTTTGGGACTTTGAGTGAGACTGTAGACATGGTGTAGGTAAAAAAGGTACATGTTTATTCAAAATAAACGCATGACACATCTCCAAACAGAAATCACATGGAAGGAAAAAAATTCTGGTTGATGCGATTCCCTAGAGTTACACACACATAAGTATGGGTATGCACAATATAAGCAACAAGGTACATCAGTGTGTGACCAGGTGCCACATAGTGATCCGTATGGATAATGGAATACATTCAGTGAATTGCATATGTACAGATATCACATGGCAACAAGCGCTAAAAACATGAAAAAATTGGCATATAAAACCAGTAAAAGCATAAGTAAATGATTATGTTGTCAACTGAGTTGATGCATTTTCTGATGCCCGACACGTTTCGTGTATAAGCAGTGCCGATCCTGACCTCCCTGGGGCCCTAAGCAAAATTCTGCAAAGGGGCCCTCTACCTGACCCGTGAATAATGGGCGTTGTTTAAGCGTAATATTGGGCGTGGCTTAAAGGGGCGTGACTCAAAGGGTGTGGTTAGAGTCTGAGATGAACGAGGGATGGAGGGAGAAACAAAGGAAGAGAGAGAGAGAGGAAGTAAAAAAAGAGGGATGGAGGGACAGCAGGCCCAGATCCTACACCGCAATAGAAATATGAGTATTCCAGAAAGTTTAACAATCATTAGATCAAGATTCTCCAAACACCTGGTGTTAGCAATTCAATCATCCCGGCACCATGGTTGTTATGGTGTCAGGGTGATTAAAGTGCATTATTTCTATAATTACATTGTAATATAAAATGAAATCATTCAACTCACCATAATGCAGAATCAGTGGGAGCCCTGATGTCACTGTCCCCAGCCAGTGGAGTGCCTCCTTACATTTCAGGTGTCTCCAGCCAGTGGAGTGCCTCCTTACATCTCAGCAGTCCCCAGTGGAGTGCCTCCTTACATCTCAGGTGTCCCCAGCGAAGTGCCTCCTTACATCTCAGGTGTCCCCAGCGGAATGCCTCCTTACATCTCAGGTGTCCCCAGCGGAGTGCCTCCTTACATTTCAGGTGTCCCCAGCCAGCGGAGTGCCTCCTTACATTTCAGGTGTCCGCAGCCAGCGGAGTGCCTCCTTACATCTCAGGTGTCCCCAGCCAGCGGAGTGCCTCCTTACATTTCAGGTGTCCCCAGTTGAGTGCCTCCTTACATCTCAGGTGTCCCCAGCGAAGTGCCTCCTTACATCTCAGGTGTCCCCAGCGGAATGCCTCCTTACATCTCAGGTGTCCCCAGCGGAGTGCCTCCTTACATTTCAGGTGTCCCCAGCCAGCGGAGTGCCTCCTTACATTTCAGGTGTCCGCAGCCAGCGGAGTGCCTCCTTACATCTCAGGTGTCCCCAGCCAGCGGAGTGCCTCCTTACATTTCAGGTGTCCCCAGTGGAGTGCTTCCTTACATCTCAGGTGTCCCCAGCCAGCGGAGTGCTTCATTACATCTCAGGTGTGCCCAGCCAGCGGAGTGCTTCCTTACATCTCAGGTGTCTCCAGCCAGCGGAGTACTTCCTTACATCTCAGGTGTCCCCAGTCAGCGGAGTGCTTCTTTACATTTCAGGTGTCCCCAGCCAGCAGGGTGCTTCTTTACATTTCAGGTGTCCCCAGCCAGCAGGGTGCTTCCTTACATTTCAGGTGCCCCCCCCCCCCCCTTTGAGCCCTTCTATAGCTCAGGAGCGGCGAGAGGCGAGGGGGAACAAATTAGAGGTGGAGCCGGCCGGCTACAGTGAGCTGCGGCACCGCCCACCCCTTTCCCCCACAGGTCACAGTCTCAGATGACAGACAGACCGGGGGCGGGGTGGGCGGCGCCGCAGCGCTATTTCTATTTCGGTAGGATCCCTCCCTTCTCATCCTGGTCTTCGGAAAAATGGCGGTCGGCGGAGACATTATCTCCGCTGGCCGCGGACCTCTAGCGTATAGGGTGGATCGGCCCTGTGTATAAGTTACACTCTTCAGGAGCTAGTGCTCAGGACATCTAAAAAATATATAATGAAGTGTAAATAACTAAATCTGGTTGCAACTTGCAGAGTTGTAGATAGGAGTAAGCAGACCACTCAGGATTCTCAACGCCAAGTTTATCAAACCATGTCTTTGGTGGGGAGGTGGGAAGAGTACAATTGTCTAAAATCATCTTTGTATGCTGTAGTATTAACAGTTCCCTTCACTGGGAACATCTGAACTCCATACTCCAAAAACTTTTGGCCATACCATGCTTCCTATGGTGATTTCAGCACAATGGTCAGCTCCTACGTCAGCTAGCTATGGAGGTAACTACAAAGTCTACGTCCATGATGTATAGTCAAGAAGGCATACATTTCAAAAATAGATTCAGTTGGGATGTATCGTATGGAAGTGTAGGAGGGATTGGCAAAAATGTTATATTATTAACACAATTTCAACTCTAAAGTCTCGTACACACTTCCAACCAACTTTTCCGTGGATTTTGGTCCGAAGGGCGTTGGCCCTGAACTTGTTCTGCATACACACAGCACAACATTTTCAGCCAACATTCAACAAACCACGTGGTTTTTCAGCCCTTTAGCGCCACGCTTTGGGCAACTTCTGCTATTGTTGGCTGATGTTTAACATTGGTTCTGAGCATGCGTGTTTGTACATCGGATTTTAGTTGAACGGACTTGCGTACACACGATCGGATAAACCGACCTAACAGATTAATTGGCCAACAATTGGTGAGCACGAACAGCCAACTTTTGTTGTCGTTAATTCAGCCAATAATTGTCTGATGGAGAATACACACGGTCGGATTATACAACACAACACGTCCGTCGGACAATTATGGCCATAAAGTTGGATCGTGTGTACGAGGCTTTAGATACATGCGTGAATGTACGAATCCACTGTACATTGACATGTTGACCCCGCTATAGCCAAAAGACAGCTACACCATGCCTCTCCAGTTCTGAGAGGGGGTCCATGGATGTTCTCCCAGAACCGTGCCTCCCACGCGCCCCCCTTGGGCCTGCTTTGTGACCGATGTGTCCTTTGGACACAGCTGATCACAGATTGTGGTAAAGGGCATATCACAGCGTCCCTTTACCATGTGATCGGCTGTGTCCAATCACAGCTGGTCACATGGAAATGGACTTGCCAGTAATCGGCAGTCCTTTCCTCCCATGCTGTCTCTGTGTGAAGAGAGGAGATAACTGCCAAGGCTGACAGTATATTGTTAGCAAAAATAGATCCCCCACCAGTAACAATAGACCTCCCCAGCTACAAATGATCCCCAACGACAATAGAATCCCCAGCAGCCGGCATCAATAGACCTTCCAGAACACCCCAGCATCTCATTCAGTGCTGGAGGTGCCAGAACTGCATTTCCCCACGTTCCCAATGAAAAAAAGCCCTTATCTTACAGCACCTCCAGTCAAAACAACTGCTATACTTACCTTAAGGCTTGGTTCACACTACTGTGTGTGCGGGTGCGCACGTACATTTCACATGCGTTCCTGCACATTGCGTGAATTTCAATAAAACTGCCCTAACCGCGAGAAACACAGAGAAAGTAGTCCCCTACCCTGGGCAGAACTGGGCAGCACTCATGTAATGTGTGATGATGCGCCCTCTAGGGGGGTGAAAACAACAAGCTCACGGGAAATGGGCAGAATGATGCTGGTGTACTTTCAACCAAAGAAGACCATTGGCGCTGGACCAAGGAGAAAATTGGGGGCATCACTGAGTCATGAAGAGGGTAAGTAGATATTGGCAATACATTTTTTGAGGGTTTTTTTATATGCAGAAGGGGATATGAAGAAAAAAAATATTAAATTCTACTTTTAACAATTATTGAATGAATTACTTTATTTATTTATTTTAGCTGTGTATTTGCTGGCCCTTTGTTTTTACTGCTGATAAGGCATTATTTTTTTCTGCTGAAGCAGCCCATACAATTCCAATGCTGTTCAATGATTAAAAAAAAAAAAAACAAGAAAAAAGAGAAAAAACAAAACAAAACAATATAATACAACAATGTAAATCCTATCGGTAACACAAATGGTAGCTGCACAATGACACACATTGCTACAAATAGTCATTTTGTCTTGGAAGTACATATAATTATATTCAATGAGTTAATAACACTTGAATTAGTCATTCTCTGTTGACAGGGCCTGTCCTTCCATCCTTTAGCTTTGTTTTGGTTAAGAGGCATCTGGGTGCCTCCAATTATATGCAAGTCAGTGTTTATTTAATCTCTCTGTCTCTCTTTTTGTGTCCTCTCTGTTCTAGAATTTTTTTATTTTTAAATATTGTACATAATTTAGGTCTTATTATATATACAGGTATATAATGTGTGTGTGTGTGTGTATGTATGTGTGTGTATATATATATATATATATATATATATATATATAATTATTTTTTCTTTATCTATTATAGTCAATATTTCTCTCTCTCTCTCTCTCTCTCTCTCTCTCTCTCTCTCTTAGTCCTGTCTTAGAAAATTTTTTTGTATATTTTATATTTTATTGTGTTTTTTATATATCTCTTTATTTATTTTTTCTTTCTTCGATTTTTTTTTCCATATTCTATACATATTATCTTTATTATATATTTAATATTTTATTATTATTATTTATTATATTATTTTATTCTCTCTCTCTCTCTCTCTCTCTTCCCCTCTCTCTCTATTTTTATATATTTTATAAAATAAAATCTTGTATATTTGATATATTTATTGCATATTTTATTTTTATATTTATTGTATATTTTATGTTTTATTGTATGTTTTATATATATATTCCTAATTGCTATATATATTTATTTTTATCCCTCTCTCTTTATGTCCTCTCTCTTAGAATTTCCTTTTTCTTTCTCTCGCTCTCTCCAGCTGGTGTAATTTATTACCGCAACCTCCCAGACCAAGATAACCTGTTCAGTCATCTGGAGCCCCCTGCAGACAGATGTCTCTCTTTGAGCTGAGTGAAGACTGCCACTAGTCAGTGAATGGGAGAGGAAAGAAGCTGCAGCATCCTCAGCACAAGAACACAACATCAGCATCACAAGCAGCAGCAGCAGCAGCAGCAGCCCCTGGGCTCTATTGTTCCTGGCTCATAAATGTTTTTTTCCTTCCCGACTGTCATGCACAATAGCTGGAGAGAGCTTTCTGTTGCTCGGTACTTAAAATAAAAAAATAGGGAAAAGGGAAGAAGGAGAGCTGAGTGTGAAGTGGGCTGCTCATTGTGCTCAGGCTGCAGCCACCACCGAGCCGCCTGGAGGAGGCATGGGGCTGGGAGGGAGATGCCCGGCTGGTCCTTGCTGTGGAGTGATCGTCCTTCTTCTTGTGGGATTGTGGCGGGTACATTCACAAGGCGAGCATGAAGCCAAGAGCATCTACGTATGGAAGACAGGTAAGACAATGCAAGCCACTCCGTATTGTCATCATCCTTCCGTCTAGGTGCTGTGGGGCACAGCTGCCCAACCTTCCTGGGTTGTGGCCCCAGGTGTTGGGGTGTCATTGTCAGGGTGCCATTGTTGGAGGACCCACAGCGGGTACTTATCATTGGAATCCCATCAAATGAATGTTATTTTTAGTAAATTGGGGGATTCATGATTGTATTGTGTGTGTGTGTGGGGGGGGGGGGGGGGCTCATCTGTGGCCCCTAACTTCAGGTTATGCGCTGTGACTGGTGAACAATGCTGCTTTACATTGGGATTGTCAAGTTAGAGTCATTGGGAGTCATTGGGAGTCATTGGGAGTCACAGGGAGTCATTGGGAGTCACAGGGAGTCATAGGGAATGGTACAATAGTGAGACTAAGTTTTAATTATGTTAAACCTATCTATCTATCTATCTATCTATCTATTGACACACATCTACATATAATATCTTCATGTATCTCTTGAATCTAGCTCTTTATGCATCTCTTTATTGATAGATAAGTTTGTTATCTATTTATCAATTGACATATATGATATTTATGTAGCTTTTGAATCTTTCTGTCTATCCGTCTAGTTCTCCCGGCATATGATCTCCCTACATCTCTCTCTATCTCCCCTCCCTTCTCTCTCTGTATCCTCTCTCTCTCTCTCTCTCTCTCTCTCTCTCTCATTCTGTTTCTGACTCTCACTCTTGCCATCTCTTCTTCCCTCTTTCTTTGTCTCTCACTATCTATCTATCTATCTATCTATCTATCTATCTATCTATCTATCTATCTATATTGTATCCTTCTATCTATCTTTCTATCTATTTATCTATCTGTCTATCTATCTAGCTATCTTACTATCTATCTATCTCTCTATATATCCACCTCTCTTGTATCCTTATATCTATCTACTATTCTCTTATCTACAGTATCTATCTATCTATCTATATTGTTTCCTCATATCTATCTATATATCTTGTATCCTTATACTATCTATTTATCTATCTATCTGTCTCTTTCTGTCTATTATCTATCTATCTATCTACTATTCTCCTATCTACAGTATCTATCTATTTATCTTGTATTTATCTATCTATATTGTATCCTTATATCTATCTATCTATCTATCTATCTATCTATCTATCTATCTATCTATCTATATTGTATCCTTATAGCTATCTATTTATTGATCTATCTGTTCTCCTTCTGTCTATATATCTATTTATATACCTTGTATCCTTATATCTATCTAACTATCTATCTATCTATTTGCTCTCCTTCTGTCTATTATCCATCTATCTATCTATCTATCTATCTATCTCTCTATCTATCTATCTTTCAGCTATCCCTCTGTCTATCTTGTATCTATCTCTCCCTGCAAATGATCTTTCCCACATCTTGTTCTCTCTCTCTCTCTCTATTCTTTCTCTATCACTTTCTTTTCCTATCCACCCATCTCTCTATATATCCTTCCTTTCATCTCTCTCTCTCCCTCCCTCCTTCACTCTTTTCTTTGCTCCTTCTTTGTCCATCACAGTTCTATCTATCTATCTATCTATCTATCTATCTATCTATCTATCTATCTATCTATCCATCCATTATCTATCTATCCTCTCTCTCTCCCTCCCTGCACATGATCTATCCAACTTCTTGTTTTCTCTCTCCCCTTTCCTGCTCCCTCACTCTTCCTTTTCTTTTCTATCCCCCTCTCTCTCTCTCTCTCTCTGCAATCTCTGTCTATTTATAATTTCTCTCTCTCGTATTCCTTCACGATTTCTCTGTCTATCTATCTATCTATCTATCTATCTATCTATCTATCTATCTATCTCTCTCTCTCTCTCTCTATCTATCTATCTATCTATCTATCTATCTATCTATCTATCTATCTATCTATCTATCTACGTTATCTATCTATCTATCTATCTATCTATCTATCTATCTATCTATCTATCTATCTATCTATCTCTCTCTCTCTCTCTCTATCTATCTATCTATCTATCTATCTATCTATCTATCTATCTATCTATCTATCTACGTTATCTATCTATCTATCTATCTATCTATCTATCTATCTATCTACGTTATCTATCTATCTATCTATCTATCTATCTATCTATCTATCTATCTCATATCCTTCTTTCTATCTATCTATCTATCTATCTATCTATCTATCTATCTATCTATCTATCTATCTATCTATCTATCTACGTTATCTATCTATCTATCTATCTATCTATCTATCTATCTACCTATCTCATATCCTTCTTTCTATCTATCTGTCTATCTCCTTATGTATCTAGCTATCCCATATATATTATATATATATATCCTCTATCTTTCTCTCTATCTTCTTCTATCCATGTAGCTGTACTATACTGTACTGATCACTGAGCCCTCTGCAGACTCTCCACATTCCAGTTGACAGTGAAGGTGGATTGTCCAAATGGCAGCAGGTTATCCGATGTGTCCTGGCGGTGTAGCGTATTGTTCCACACTTGCACATATCCTCCTAGGGTGTACCGGCAGCATCATGTATTACGTTGCTGCACCTTTTTTTTACTTTGGCTTTGTTGGTTTTGCATTTGGACTCTGCTGGTTTATCGCAGAACAAATCTTGCCATGGAAGAAAAAAAAAAAGAACTTTGCAGCTGAGCTGATTTGTTACGGTAGCGTGTAGTGACAAGCTGGCATTAGCGGTGACATACATTTAGAAAATGAGGATGTTGCAGCGTAGTGGAAGGAAGGACATTATTTTCTGCAGCCAAGCAAAGCCAGACAGCTGATGCAGCAGCAAAATGTAGCCTGACGTTGCCTGTGTGTACAGCAAACATATTATATATATATATATATATATATATATATATATATATATATATATAGATATATAGATATATAGTATATCTATATATATATATGGCAGCCAGGTCCTAATCCAATGACCATCACTAGATCCTTGCAGAGTCCCAGGGAAGGCAGCATGTAGCTGTCAGTGGTGCTGCCACTTATCTCCATTCATCAAACAAAAAGTGACCAGAGGATGGAAATAGCCCCATCTTTGTCCCTTCTTATGGAAATGAGTGCCTGCTAATTCCAGGCTCCGCACTAAATGGGAACAGAAGCTGAATCAATCTGTTGATTTAATTTGCAAATGGTCCCTCATCCTAAATAAGTTGCATAACAAAGTTAAAACAATAACATGAACCCAGGTCTTTTCCTGAATCGCAACTCGCCCTGGCTGCATGCCACCAAGACGGATTAATTTACATGGACACAGATATCCTGAATTTTTTAATAGCCCCCGCATTTTTATCCAGATGCTCGATGGAGAGATTAAAGGGAAATTCATTTAAACCAAAGACAGCTTTCTGTCCAACTGCTGCCAGGCTAAGGCTGGCAGTGGGCGAGTCTTTGTCATCCGGTCGTCGGAGGTTGTGGAATAGAGAGGAGTCTGTGTTTCGGAAGCTTCTGGAGAATGTTAATTATTTTTGTTCTTGTGGTGTACTATTTGTGGGAAAGGCTGGTACAAGAGCAACGTGCATTGTTGTAAACAGATGTAATAAAGACTCTGTTCAGATTTTGGCTATAAAAATGCAATGATAGAAAATAATTCTAACAATTTAACTGTTTATTTGCCTTTTCTATGTTCTAGAACCAGGGTGTCAAACTCTATTTTATCATGGGTCCCATTGGCAGTATGGTTGCCCTCAAAGGGATGGTTGTATTTGGGGTGTGCTACGTGCAGAGTGCAGAGCTCACAATTATGCTAAGTAGAGATTGTAGAAATCAGGAGAGTGCTGTGTATAAAGTGCAGAGTTCAGTTTAGGGATGTGCTGTGTACAGAGTGCAGGGTTCAGGTGTGCGCTATGTACAGAGTGCAGGGTTCAGGTGTGCGCTATGTACAGAGTGCAAGGTTCAAGTGTGCGCTATGTACAGAGTGCAGAGTTCAGGAGTGCATTTTGTACAGAGTTCAGCAGTGCACTGTGTACAGAGTGCAGGGTTCAGGGGTGCGCTATGTACAAAGTGCAGGGTTCAGGGGTGCGCTATGTACAGATTGCAGGGTCCAGGGGTGTGTTGTGTACAATGTGCAGGGTTCAGGAGCGCCCTATGCACAGAGTGCAGAGTGCAGTTCAGGTGTGTGCTATATAAAGAGTGCAGGGTTCAGGTGTGTGCTATGTAAAGAGTGCAGGGTTCAGGGGTGTGCTATGTACAGAGTGCAGGGTTCAGAAGTGCATTATGTACAGAGTGCAGGGTTCAGGGTTCATGTTAAATCATTGCGCTGTGCACAGAGTGCAGGGTTTAGGGGTGCGCTGTGTGCAGGGTTCAGGGGTGCGCTATGTAATGAGTGCAGGGTTCAGGAGTGCCCTATGCACAGAGAGCAGAGTTCATTTCAGGTGTGTGCTGTTTACAGAGTGCAGGGTTCAGGGGTGTGCTATGTACAGAGTGCAGGGTTCAGGAGTGCATTATGTACAGAGTTCAGCAGTGTGCGGTGTGCAGAGTGCAGGGTTCAGTGGTGCGCTGTGTACAGAGTGCAGGGTTCAGGGGTGCGCTGTGTATAGAGTGCAGGGTTCAGGGGTGCGTTATGTGCAGAGTGCAAGGTTCAGGAGTGAACTATGCAGAGTGCAGGGTTCAGAAGTGCATTATGTACAAAGTTCAGGGGTGCGCTGTGTACAGAATGCAGGCTTTAGGGGTGCACTATGCACAATGTACAACCCCAACCCTCTGTAGCTTCCTCCCATGTCTCTCTCCTACCTTGCCCGGCCATAGTACCTCCCTGTGTAGGCAGCTCTGCCTCACCTTGCATGGAGTTTGTTCTCTCTCAGATTCTGGAGGTCTGTCCCCGCCATGAGTGCATGCAGAGATCTGTTAGTTCCATGAGCCGCTGAGAGCAAAGCTGTCCCTTGTAAACACAGAAGGCTACTGTGTTTACAAGGGACAGCAGGAAGCAAATGGTGAAAGTCAGAGGTGGTGGAATGGAGTTCCTCCACGTTCCAGCTGCAAGACTGCATGCGGGGGCCACATCACAAGGCCTAGAGGGCCGGATTCAGCCCGTGAGACTTGTGTTTGGAATATGTGTTCTAGAAGAAAGCTTGGAGTTTAGGTGATACTTATTTATTGGCTAATTTCACTCCACCCAACCCCTGCCTTAATCTCTAATACATGAACCTATCTTAAAATAAATAATAATAATTCATTAAAATTTGTAAAAAAACACATACTTACTAGGCCATGGAATCCAGTGTTGTCTTGCTTGAAGAAAAAGTTCTCTCCTCGTCCATCTTTAGTGGAGATCTGGTGCATGTGCAGACAGGTCGTGAGTCTCTGCCAGGTCTATGGGACTTGGCAGCCCCCCACAATGGGGTTCATTTTGCAATGGAAAATACTGTGCACTCTGCAAATGCAGATGTTCCAGATATTAGTAAATAAGGAAAAGCTCTGTTGACTTCCATCATCCAATCATGTGTAAGCAAAAATTTTCTTTTATTTTCCTTGCACGTGATTGGGTATTCTTTGCAAAGTGAAGCTTTACTTCATTTACTAGGCTCTAGAGCAACTGCACTTGTAAAATTGCAAAGTCTATTTGCCCTTAGTATATCAACCCCAATGTGTCTGCTCATGGCTCATATTCCCAGCTCCAGCGCAGATAGTTCACAGGTCTCTGCCAGTTCTCTGGCTCTGGCGTGTGTGCAGATACATAACGTCTCTGGGATAGCTACATCACACATCCTAAACGGCCATTTTAAAAGTTGTTGCGCATGGCATGCGCACACCACATGCCGCAGGTTCTCTTCTAAAGTCTGCACAGTATCACAAATCGGGTGCATGCATGGACACGCCACAGGGTTTGCCAGGTCCCAAGACCTGGCAGAGGCTCATGGAGCGTCTGTGCATGCAACAGATCTACATTAAAGATGGAGGTGCTGGAGAAAAGGGTGCAAAGAGGGAAATTATGCAAATTGATATAAGGGCAGAGGGATTCCAGGAAGTAAATGCTACATCAATCATTTGCCCTTACTCAAGATAGCCACGGACAGAAATGCTAGGGGGGGGGGATGTTTTTCGAAGTGATTTTTCAGCAAAACTTAGCATGGAGACATGGATGGGGAGATTGCTTTGAATATTAAAAATTAATTAAATTGTGTTTTTGGTTTGTGGTGCTCAGATACAGGGAAGATCCACTTTAAGTTCCCAATAAAAGGTATCACTTAAATGCCAAATCTTCTACTTCAATTGATGGATTATAATGTACAATACTTTACTACTGCTACATTCATAAAGGAAATGCAAAGCATACCCATCTGCCCTTGTGATGCCAAAAAACAAGGTCTTCCTGTTGGGAATCCCTGCCAGTCTCCTGTTTTAGAACCACCACTGAGCATGGCCAAGGCTTCGCTTGAAGCTGTGGGGCCCATTGGCAGCTAATCCTCAGAAACCCATAGCTAAAGAGCATTGAGCTCAGTCGGGCCTCGTGAAAAAGGTCAAAGTCAGGCTTCAGGCATTGGAAGAAAGCCAAGTTTCTGTAAGCTTTGATAGCCCCAGAGCAACCCTATTAAAACAGATGATCTGCCAGTGTTTTATGCAGATACAACCTTGCCCATCAGCAGCAGGATGACAGGAAGAAAACTACAGAAGGGAGTTAAAAAAATATTTAAAGCCATAAGAATGACTGTCTGCTCTTATCTGCAGTTTACTTTTGGAGTCACTTGGGGAGAAAAGTTCCTTCAAAGGCTTCTAGTGACACTTTGGTTTTCAAGACCACACTTCTTTTTCAACACTTTGCCCCAAGCAGGCCTGGGTCTCCATCACAGCAGCCTGTAGGCACATACAGTAAATATTGGCAATCCAACAAACATCCTTCTTCTAATGCCGCGTACACACGACCGTTATTCATGTCATGGAAAAAAACGTTGTTTTTCTCGACGTGATTGTTTGTGTTTCCTCTAAAAGGGGGGGGGGGGGGGGTATGCCTGGTTAAGGACAGGCTAAGGGGTTACTTGGGGCAACAAATGATTTGACCATGAGCCAATTGGTTTGAATTAATTGGCTAATTTTATTAAATATCAAAATTAAATAATTTATACACAATACCAAAGTGCTATCAAGTGATAAAAGGGTACCACTTAAGTACCGTTCACATAATTACTAACAGGACATACTCGGACAAACATATTGTTTCCTCTCAAGCCTACCTTGCATACACACGTTCGTGAAAAAAAATGCTCGAGCAAAGCGCGGTGACGTAGAACACGTACGACGGCACTATAAAGGGGAAGTTCCATTCAGATGGCGCCACCCTTTGGGACGCTTTTGCTGATCCTCGTGTTAGTAAAATTTGGTGAGAGGCGATTCGTGCTTTTCAGTCCGTTACAGCGTGACGAATGTGCTATCTCTATTATGAACGCTAGTTTTACCAGAACGAGCGCTCCCGTCTCATCACTTGATTCTGAGCATGCGCATTTTTTTCCCCCCTCGACACACGACCGTTTTTCACGACGTTAAAAAGAACGACGTGAAAAACGACGAGAAAAAATAGAGCAGGTTCTAATTTGTTTTCGGCCATTTTTCTCGTCGAGAAAAATGCTCTGGAGCATACACACGACCGTTTTTCACGACCTTTTTTAAAAATTGCATTTTTCTCGTCATGAAAAACGGTCGTGTGTACGCTGCATACAAAACTGTTTTATTGAGCTAAGCCGGTAAGCCGGTTTGCTGCGAGTCCTCACCCGTAAACTGAACCGTCAACGTGTCAGAGACGGCAGGAACCCCACAGTGTACCCCCTTGTGAGAAAATAAAGCTTGTTTTTTGGAGTGTGTCGAGGGATGGTGGTCCTTCATTATATACATGGGTGACACATGAAGCAGAGGCTCCTGCGGCCAGCACCCTGGTTCACCTACAACTGAAAGAAACTCTTGAGTTTGGATCAGTGTGGTTTCCTGAAATTCTACAAACTGTATGTAGCACACAGATCCTTTACCCTGCTTACCTCCACAAGCAGAATGGGACGCACCATGCCACAAGCCCAGTATCCTCCTGATAAAAGAGGGTGAGCAGTGTTATCTGTTTTGGGTCCTGCAGCGAGTTACCTCCTTCCGTTGGTTCTCTCCCCTAGGGTGTAGGGTAAAGTCTATTCTCTCCTTGTATTCAATAAGACCATTATCCAGACAGTATTAAACCCAATAAAGAAAGGTTTATTTTGCTTGCGTAGAAACTTGATAGGAAAGTTGGAGATAGAGAATTTAACAGGGAGGCAGGTTCAGGCACGCGGCACTTAACTGTCATTTATCTCCACTCAGTCCTGAGTGGGTTTTTCTCACCCAGGTAGTCCCCTCTCATGGTTCTAGCAGCCGGTGTGGAGCACGGAACATTCACTTTAAATTTCCTAAAGCCCTGTACACACGATCGGTTTTACCGATGAAAACAGTTCGATGGACTTTTTTCATCGGACAAACCGATCGTGTATGGGACCCATCGGTCTTTTTTTCCATCGGTTTTAAAAAAGAGAACATGTTTTAAATTTTTCCGATGGATCAAAAACCGATAGCAAATTCCGATCGTTTATGGGCAAGTCCATCGGATAAAAAACCCACGCATGCTCAGAATCAAGTCGACGCATGCTCAGAAGCATTAAACTTAATTTTTTTCAGCTCATCGGAGTGTTTCACGTCACCGCGTTTGGAACGGTCGATTTTTTGACTGATGGTGTGTAGGCAAGACTGATGGAAGTCAGCTTCATTGAATTTCCAATGGACAAAACCATCGGATTAGAATCCATAGGATATCCGATCGTGTGTACGAGGCTTATGGATATGAACTTCTGAATCCCGAACTTCCCAGCACTTGTAACACTTGAGACCTTAGGTACCAGTGAGCACGTTACAAGGCTTTTGGCGGATTATGGAATCCTTCCCTCTGATAGGCAACCAGGTCTCTCCCGAGACAGTGACTTCCCTCACCGATCCCCGCGGACAGGTCCTCCCCTGGTTTCCTCTCCTTCAGAGCGGGTCACCCCCAGTTGGGCACCCTGGGACTCCTCTTCTAATGTAGGCCTCAGCTAAAGGTGCTGGGCCTACCTGGAACGATGCAGCCTCGGGCTGAAGGTGCCCGGGGCTGAATACACCCATACGTACCCCTGGCCATGAGGGCCACCGAAGGTGGGGTACGTGCCTAAGACCAAGGGGTCCTCTGGATCACCTCCGAACTACGGACCCAATGGCGTCCGCCCCTTAAGCACCCTCTCCCGGCATGCACAGTGGGCTGATCACGCCCCCTGCACGGCCGCCGAGAGAGGACACCCAATGGCGCTGCAATGCTACCTGTGGTTCAACCTGAGACCTCAGGTCAAAGGGAACTGTACTGCTAGGCAACACCACAACAAAGCAGAAACCAATTTAAAGAATTCAAGCGGCCTGAGCCTAACTATTTGCTCAGGCTACCCCTTAAATTTTGGCATAGCGACCCCAATTATGGGGCGTCCGCTACATGTCAAATGCAAATTTGGATTTTTTTTTCATCAAAAGTCAACTGATAATCCCAGTCTTCATCTCTAACCTTTGTGTTGTAGGCAGAGAACAGGGAAGTAAGTTAAGCATGGGAAGGGCAGAGATGTCTTTGACATGCGGCCTATGATTTACACTTTGACTTCACCTTTTCTATGCTGTACAAGAGGCAAGATGGTGAGACCAATAGAAAATAACTAGACATACTTTTCAACATTGGGACACAGTTGACCCCACCCACAGTCTGTTTGATGCCTGCCCACACCCAAATACCGTCAATTATTACTGTATGAAAAGACCACCCACTCATGGCCCCCAATCACTGTAATGAATGCCTTCTTCTTGAGTGCATGCCCATGCACAGTAACTCAAATAAGGGTGAAACTGTGATTCCAGGAAATTACTAAGGACTAAGGATGTAAGTGCTGTATGTCTCCACCACAGCACACAACTTCTGGCCCCCAAAGCAACATCCCTCTTCTAAATGTAAGAAACGGAGGGTTAAAAACAAGTTTTATTGAGCTAAGTGGGCACATTGTGAGTCCCTGCCCATAAAGCACCCCTACTAACGCGCTTTACTTTTAAATGTGTCAGCCCGTTCCCGGGCTGGGACTCACAGTGCACCTACTTGGCTTAATAAAGCTTGTTTTTACGAAGTGACGTCATTGGTGTGCGGCCCTTCTTTTCTTAAATGGGTGACACATGGAGCTGGAATGGGCGACCAGGTTTACCCATAACTGAAAGGAACACTCTGGAGTTAAGAGTGGTGCGGTTTCCTGCAAGTCTACTGGATGTAATAAAATGTGTGCCCATTAAAGTAGACTTTGCGTGAAAATGCTTATCTTGCTGCCCTCATGTTTAAAAAAGCCAAGTGGAGGAAATTAATCTCCGAAGAAAAATGTAAATGTACTAAATACTCACCCTACACCCTGGCTTCTGGCATGCATGCCTAGGCACGGTGCGTTTAGTGGTTCTTCTTGGATCCTGGGATAACTGAAGGTCCCAAATGCCACAAAAATGTGCCTTTGGACTGTGCTTGAGTGTCTTCTTGTTAGATTTGGGATCATCAACTTTTTCAGGATCCTGCAGTGGAACTTGCTGACGTCACCCTCGCGCAGCAAATTGGATCATGCTCTGCTGGGGTTTTTCGCCTTCCTCTGGATCAACTGTGGGTATAGAATTGGGTATATGGGATTGTATGATATTATTTAATTTTTGTTTGTTTTTTTTTATGGTTGAACTGGGTGGACTTGTGTCTTTTTTCAACCTGACTAACTTTATAACTACTGTATATATACAGGAAGGGTCTGAAACCTGGCGTATAAGAAAACATTTTTTTACACTTTTCTTCTAATGTTACATATTTTTCTATTACTTTCACTTACCTTTTTTACTTGCAAGATTTCCATACAAGGTTCATTTAAAGTGAACCAATCGCCAAGGGTATAAACATAATCACCACCATCAGCTCTTTTGATGCACTCCTTCTTTCCCAAATTTTTCATCCCAAGCAAACTAATCAGCGCTGTTACTGATATGTTACTGATATGCAAGTTTAGACAAGTCATCGGATAATCCCAGCCACCATCTCTAACCACTCTGTTGTAGGCAGAGAACAGTGAAGCAAGTCAAGCACAGGAAACGTGTCTTTGACATATGGGCTGTAACTGACTTAACCTTCTCTATGCTGTGCAAGACAAAGATGGTGGAGCCCAATGGGGAATAACTGGATATACTTACCAACATTTCAGTCCCGGCCCTTGGGACACAGTTGACCCTGTCGACAGTCTTCCTCAGGTCTGCCCAGTGACCTCTCAGTCCTGCCCAAACCCCACCATTTTACAAGAGTGGATTGTCTAAAGTTCCTCTCTAATTATGTGGGGACTGCCCATAATGAAGGCCTTCCAAAATGACTGTGCATGTAACAAGGGCAACACCCTTGCATTGCCAGGGACACAGCATCATAGGGACTGAGGGGTGGCTGCCCTGGGCACTGTGGTATCATGTAAAATGGGGGGGGGGGACTACAAGAAGATTGGGGAAGGGGAATTGTGTTGGGATGGGGAATTTGGGGGTGGCAGGGGGTAAGAATTGTTCTAGGAAAATAAATTTGGGGAGGGGGGGTGCTGGGATTGATGATATGGGAGAGGGAATTTGTGCTAGGAGGGGGTGTATATTCAGATGTGAAATTTAATGGGGAGAGGATTTGTGCTAGGAGAGGTGATTTCTTTTTTGGGGGAGGTGCACATTTGTGGTAGGAGGATATGGGGAATGGGGGAAAAGAGTTGTGCTGGGAGGATTTTAGCACAGGAGGGCGGATTTGTACTGAGAGGAGTGGGAATCAGATATTAAAGTGTTACTAAACCCACAACAGTAAAATCAGTCTGTATAGGCAGAAAAGCATCCTTGTTATACTCACTGTGGAACTTAAGGGGTTAATCCTCTGCATTATGTAAAAAGGCTGTTTGATCCTGTATGCACAGATCCGCCCCCTCCTGCACTGTCTATCTGGGGAAGCCGACCTGCACAGTCTCAGCTGTGTCTTTTATGCTGAAGAGAACATTTACTTGTTCTCAGAGATAGCCAGGTCACATGATATTGACATCACACACGTGGGCGTGTATACAGGCTGTAGTGAAAATCTCCTCCTACCTGAACTCTCAGCACTGGAGAAACTGTGCAGTTTATCATGTAATCGTGGTATACAGATCATTCAAAAGGGTATATAGTGGCAGTATTTTAATGTAAAAAGAAGATTTATAAGCTGTGGGCACTGTGGGGGGGGGGCAGATTAATTATTTTCATATTACTGGGTTTAGTAACACTTTAAGGCAGGGGCCTCCAAACTGCGGCCGCGGGCCGAATGTGGCCCTTTGCTTGCCTTTAGCCGGCCCTCTGGGAACCATTCCTCCCACAGATACCAGCAATGGGGCACTATCCTCCCACTGATACCAGCAATGGGGCACTATACCTCCCAATGACACCAACGATTGGGCATTATTCCTCCAATACCAGTGACAGGGCACTATTCCCACTCCTACTGACTAGATGTGCTAACTTTTTCTTTTTTAATCCCATTGGGCACAAAGTCAGAAGCATTGTTTACTCCCACGGACTCTGGGCATTTGCTACTCTCGGGGGACCACAGTCCGGCCCCCCTAATGTCAGAAGGACAATAATCTAGCCCTTTGTTTAGAAAGTTTGGAGACCCCTGCTTTAAGGGGTAAACATGCATTTGTGTTGGGAGAGGGATGGGGCAAAAGGATTTGTGCTAGGAGGGTGGAAGTGGGGGATTTGTGCTAGAAGAGGTGATATGGTAGAGGGGATTTGTGCTAGGAGGGAGGGGGTGGGGAGTTTGTGCTAGAAGAGGTGATATGGTACAGGGGATTTGTGCTAGGAAGGGGGGGGGGGGGGTTATTTGTGCTGGAAGGGGGGTTTTGGAGTGGCGGGGGGATGTATATTCAGATGTGAAATTTGAGGGATAGAGGATTTGTGTTAGGAGAGGTGATTTTTTTTGGGGGGGGATCACATAATTTGGGGGATGGGGGGGCAAAGATTTGTGCTGGGAGGAGGGGGAATTTATTATTGTGGGGTAAGCATGCAGATTAGTGCTCAATTTTTTGGGGGTAAGGGGGGGATTTTTGCTGACACATAAAGCTTATACATCTTGGGGTGGGCACAGTTTGGCATGTTCGCCCCGGGCTCTAGGTGACCTTGTCCCGGCACTGGTTGCATTACATTTAAACATGTGCGTTCCATCAGCTTCTGAAGCGGGGGGCGCAGTGGTTACTGGTGGTTAGTAATTGCCTGAACGGAGGCAAATTCTGCAGCTCGGGGGCCTCTGCGGTGGGCCTCATCTACCTCTAGGGATAGGCAACTGGGACAATAGTTAATTGTATAAAAAAAAGAGTTTTGGGGATTTTTGAATCTTAATGGAATGTTTTAACTCTGTGAGCACCAGATGGGATGTTGAAAGATACAAATCCGTCCTGATCTCCTCGGGAGCTCAGCGTACAGAGGATGTATGACAGAGACGTATTAAGCCGCTGTAAATTGGGTTAGTCTCCCATCATGCTGATAGCACAGCTTATCATCATAATGGAGGCAGCTCAGTCTTTGATTTGTCTTAACACCAGCTCGAGGGCTTGTGATGCTTGTAGTTCCAGTAGATGTGACGGTGATTATGAAATGGATATCTGAATTATATCGCTCCAATAACTGGGAAATTCACACACTTTCCAAAGTGATGAATGTACACTTAGGAAATGGTTGGATACAGTGTAATAAATTCACTAGAGGGAAAAGACACGCTTTCAGGTTTGTATGTGATTTTTATCTACACTGTAATAGTCAACGCCGGCCAAATTTTTAGAAGAGCCGAAGACTAGCCCTTTATTTACATTTTTCTATTTGCTTATCCCTACTGACTAACACTGCAAAAATACATTTTCCTTTCAGTTATATATAATACGTAGATACAGTATCTCACAAAAGTCAGTACACCCCTCACATTTTTGTAAATATTTTATTATATCTTTTCATGTGACAACACTGAAGAAATTATAGAAATGCAACAATCCTGCGAGACACCACTCCTATCTGCTAAGGTATAGAAATATACTGTATATACTCGAGTATAAGCCGACCCGAATATAAGCCAAGGCACCTAATTTTACCACAAAAAACTGGGAAAACTTATTGACTCGAGTATAAGCCTAGGGTGTCCATCTGATCTGCATGCCTCACTGTGCCTCATTTTCCCTTACTGTGTCCATGTGCATGCCTCACTGTGTCCATGCTTCACTGTGTCCATGCCTCACTGTGTCAGTGCCTCACTGTGTCCATGCCTCACTGTGCCCATGCCTCACTGTGCCCATGCCTCACTGTGCCCATGGCTCACTGTGTCCATGCCTCACTGTGCCCATGCCTCACTGTGTCCAAACCTCACTGTGCCCATGCCTCACTGTGCCCATGCCTCACTGTGCCCATGCCTCACTGTGTCCATGCCTCACTGCACCCATGCCTCACTGCGCCCATGCCTCACTGCGTCCATGCCTCACTGTGTCCATGCCTCACTGTGTCCATGCCTCACTGTGTCCATGCCTCACTGTGTCCATGACTAGACTGACGTTTAACATGGGAGTCTATGGAAGAGGTGCCCGGATTTGAAAAATAATAGGAATCATTGTGACAGGTCCTCTTTATGGAGAGATGCGGGGTCAATAAGACCCCACATCTCTCCTCCAGGCTGGAAAGCATGAGATCGGTGAAAAAAAAATTCACCGATCTCATGCTGACAGCCACAATTGCGGCTTTGTTTACTTCCGGGTACCGGGCGTGACGTCACAACGTCGCGCTCGGGACTCCGACTGTCATAGAGATGACTGGTGACCATCTGGTCACTGGAAATCTCTATCGTCGTGAGCCAGCGCCGGCTGATTCGTTCTCCAGGCCCCTGAGGGCACGGGAGAGCCCGGAGAAGCACCGGATGGTGGTGGGAGGAGGGGGGATGTCCCCTCCCGCCGCCTATAAGAATGATCAAGCGGTGGAACTGCCACTATGATCATTCTTATGGTGCGCAGAATCGCTGGCAGAAAAGAATGATATCTGAATGATGCCTCTAGCTGCACCCATCATTCAGATATCCCCCCTCAAATTCAGCGCCGTCATATGACGTCCTTGGTGGACAAGTGGTTAAATAAAAAGAGAGATCCCCTTGCCGGGGTACTCACATATTATAAAAACAAAAAAATTTTCCTGACGAGAATCTCGGCCGTGTGTACGAGGCTTCAGACTGGTGCACTGTTGCACCAGTCTGAAGCCTCGTACACACGGCCGAGATTCTCGTCAGGAAAAAAAACGTTGTTTTTCCTGACGAGAATCTTGACAAGAAACTTGTCCCGGCCGAGTGTACACACGTATGATTCAAAAGAACCGCCGTTCTTTTGAATGGCACGAACGCAGTGACGTCATCGACTACGACGAGCGTGCCTAGGAAGCTACCGTGCATGCGTCAAAGTCATTTCGAGCATGCGCGGGTTTCCACGGCGACAGGTAAGTGTACACACTCTCGGGTTTCTCATCAAGAAAGCTCTCCCGGCAGTTTTCTTGAAATTTTTTGCCGAGAAAACAGGTAGTGTGTATGCGGCCTATCAGGCTTGTAGCGAGATGTAACAGATCGGGATATGGCAAACAGTCCTCACAGCCTCACACAGACTCTCCTGCCGTCCTTTCCCCTGAGGGGCAGGAGAGTCTGTGTGAGGCTGTGAGGACTGTTTGCCATATCCCGATCTGTTACATCTCGCTACAAACCAAAAAAGAGGGTGTCCCATACCAAGCCAGTAGGGGACCAGAAGACCAAATGAGTGACACCAAAATCAGTATGTAAGAGTGAAAAAAGGTAAGAATTTATTGATAAGTAGAAAATAGTTTTCCATAAAACACCTCTCGATTAAGAGAGTGAATAATGCTGCATGCACACGACCGTTTTTCACCGCGTTAAAAATGCCATTTTTTAAATTGGGCATTAAAAACGATCGTGTGTGGGCTCCAGAGCATTTTTAACGACGTGATAATGGCCTAAAAAAAATGAGAACCTGCTCTATTTTTTCACGTAGTTTTTTTTAACGACGTGAAAAACGGTAGTGTGTATGCTTTTACGAGGGGAAAAAAACACGCATGCTCAGAATCAAGTATGAGACGGGAGCGCTCGTTCTGGTAAAACTAGCGTTCGTAATAGAGATAACACATTCGTCACGCTGTAACGGACTGAAAAGCACGAGGCTGAAAAGCGCAAATCGTCGCTCACCAAACTTTACTAACATGAAGGGTGGCGCCATCCGAATGGAACTTCCCCTTTATAGTGCCGTCATACGTGTTGTACGTCACTGCGCTTTGCTCGAGCGTTTTTTTTAATGAACGTGTGTATGCAAGACAGGCTTGAGAGGAAACGAGAAAAACGTTGTTTTTGAAAATGACATAAAAAACGATCGTGTGTACGCAGCATAATGCTTGAATTCTGACAAAATACATGAAAAAATTACAGCATAAACCAATCTCCATGTGTGGCCACGAATACAACAAAAATGGACACGGGACATAAAACAATATCGAGCGTCCGGACGCCTGGAGTCTCTATATGGATGGCCTGTTATGACCAACGGTCGCAAAAAACTGAAGTAAAACAGGCAATCCACATATGGGTCCCAGGAAGGCTAAAGCCTGTGAGGGAAAGGGGGGGGGGAGGGGAAATGGACTTTAGAGGAGTTCGGAAGTAAGGGAGGGAGAGACTGGGCCGCAGGGTAGTATTCCAACATGATAACGACCCCAAAGACACCTCCAAGACGACCACTGCCTTGCTAAAGAAGCTGAGGGTAAAGGTGATGGACTGGCCAAGTATGTCTCCAGACCTAAACCCTATTGAGCATCTGTGGGGCTCCTCAAACGGAAGGTGGAGGAGCTCAAGGTCTCTAACATCCACCAGCTCCCTGATGTCATCATGGAGGAGTGGAAGAGGACTCCAGTGGCAACCTGTGAAGCTCTGGTGACCTCCATGCCCAAGAGGGTTAAGGCAGTGCTGGAAAATAATGGTGGCCACACAAAATATTGACACTTTGGGCCCACTTAGGGGTGTACTTACTTTTGTTGCCAGCGGTTTAGACATTAATGGCTGTGTGTTGAGTTATTTTGAGGGGACAGTAAATTTACACTGTTATACAAGCTGTACACTCACTACTTTACATTTTAGCAAAGTGTCATTTCTTCAGTGTTGTCACATGAAAAGATAGAATAATATATTTACAAAAATGTGAGATACTGTTCATATATCCCAACAACAGTTTAAAATGAAAATGAAAACATTGAAGCAGCATACATAAGGTAGGGTGACCAGACATCCCCAGTTTCCGGGGACAGTCCCCGGATTGAGGACACTGTCCCCGGACCAAGTCTGTCCCCGGTTTTGTCCCCAGATTGGATTTGAACAGGGGCTGGGGCAATTTTAAAGACAGTGCAGAATAATAAAAAAAAAATCTGAATTACACACCCCCGCTCCTACTAGCTTAGGGGGTGTATTTTTTTCCATTATCTGTGCCCCTTTCTGATGATCATGTGCTGGTCGGAGCGGAGGGAATATTTCTTCAGTTTCGGGCGCCCATTCAGCTCCGCTCGCATGTTCTTCTGCCTTGGCTCAAGTCCCGGCCAGCCGCCTGCCTGCTTATCTCCTTGCCTTCCCTGGTGGAGTGATCTTCCTCCGCACCCCACCCAGTAGTAGCCGGGAGTCCGGAGAGTGCGATTTGACAGGCTGTGAGGTGGGTGACGGGCAGAGAGTCTCTGATTGCCGCCATTACTAGTAGAAAAAAAAAATATGTCCCCGGATTTCATTTTACAAATCTGGTCACCTTAACTTTAATGACATCCCAGTCTTAGTCCGTAGGGTTCAATATTGAGTTGGCCCACCCTTTGCAGCTATAACTGCTTCACCTCTTCTGGGAAGGATGTCCACAAGGTTTAGGAGTGTCTATGGGAATGTTTGACCATTCTTCCAGAAGTGCATTTGTGAGATCAGGCACTGAGACCTGGCTCGCAGATCTATCGGGTTGAGGTCAGGATTCTGTGCAGGCCAGTCATGTTGCTCCACCCCAAACTCGTTCATTGATGTCTTTATGGACCTTGCTTTGTGCACTGGTGCGCAGTCATGAACAAAATGGGAGTATGGCCTCAAGTAAAAATAAATAATAAATAGTAGTAGCGGGGGGGGGGGGGTCAGTCATAGTAGTAGCGGGGTAGTAGCAGGGGGGGTCAGTCATGTTGGAACAGGAAGGAGCCATCCCCAAACTGTTCCCACAAAGTTGGGAGAATGAAATTGTCCGAAATGTCTTGGTATGCTGACACCTTAAGAGTTCCCTTCCTGGGAACTAAGGAGCCAAGCCCAACCCCTGAAAAACAACCCCACACTATAATCCCCCCTCCACCAATTGATTTGGACCAGTGCACAAAGCAAGGTCCATAAAGACATGGATGAGCGAGTTTGGGGTGGAGGAACTTGACTGGTCCTGCACAGAGTCCTGACCTCAACCCGATAGAACACCTGTGGGATGAATTAGAGCGGAGACTGCCAGCCAGGCCTTCTCATCCAACATCAGTGCCTGACCTCACAAATGCCCTTCTGAAAGAACGGTCAAACATTCCCATAGACACTCCTAAACCTTGTGGACAGCCTTCCCAGGAGAGTTGAAGCTGTTATAGCTGCAAAGGGTGGGCCAACTCAATATTGAACCCCTACGGACTAAGACTGGGATGCCATTAAAGTTCATGTGCGTGTAAAGGCAGGCGTCCCAATACTTTTGACAATATAGTGTACAGTAATGCTCATTTTAATTCCCAGTCCGATGATCATCCTCCCTGTGCTTCTGGTTGTGATGACCCCGTTGCAGATGTCATCATGTACAATGCAGAACAAGCAGCCTCATCACAATGGTGGGATTGCCGTCTACATTCTAGCACTGTCACAGTTGGTTTTCTTTAAAAAGCAACCATAGCCTAAGTAGAAAAGCGTGTCCCCAACCAGTACGTTGCACAGAAGGACCCTTGCTCTCTGTGTAGAAGCAGTGGTCTCTCCGCAGAGATCGGACACACCCCCCTGCTTATTCATAGCTAGAGCTCTCCAATCAGGAAGGTTCATGCTCCCCGTTGATTGTCCGGAGCTGGCGTATCATTCTGCTTTACCTGGGAGCCGCGAGTCTGGCACAAACCCTCGTAGAGGTCCCTGGTCCTCAGGTGGGTGACGTTGGGTCTGTGTAGCCACGCCTCCTCCATCTGTCCTCTGGCTGGATTCTCATCCAATATCTTCTCGTATTTGGCCACGTTATTGGCCAGACGCTGGTTGTCCGGATCTGACAAAAATAAAGAAAAAAAGTTGACCTTATCAGTGCAGATTGTTATATAAGCAGTAATGACTTTCTCTAATGAGAAAAATATCTTCCCATCCCCCAATGGGGACCCAGGTGACAATAAAAGTTTGAGCTCTGACCCTTCCGCACTCCATCCAAAACTAAAGCTCTCTACATATCAGTTCATTTCTGTATAAGTGATGGGTGATATTTTCATCCTGGTATATAGTGGTCTAATGTATGGAGAAAATGGAATAAAAACTTTATAGAGAAAACAAAAATCTGGGCTTTATCTATGATATTATCCCTCACACACCAACAATAGATCAGTATTTCTGCTGGGAATGCCAGGACTGTGTGCTGTACAATAAAGGAGACAATGGGGTGCAGGGGATCCCAGGACTGTATAATGTACAATAAAGGAGACAGTGGGGTGCAGGGGATCCCAGGACTGTATAATGTACAATAAAGGAGACAGTGGGGTGCAGGGGATCCCAGGACTGTATAATGTACAATAAAGGAGACAGTGGGGTGCAGAGGGTACCATGACTGTATAATGTACAATAAAGGAGACAAGGGGTGCCAGAACTGTATAATGTACAATAAATGAGACAATGGGGGGCAGGGAGTGCCATGCCAGGACTGTGTGCTGTACAATAAAGGAGACAATGGGGTGCAGGGGTTGCCAGAACTTTATAATTTACAATAAAGGAGACAATGGGGTGCAGGGGTTTACAGGACTGTGTGCTGTACAATAAAGGAGACAATGGGGTGCAGGGGGTGCCAGAACAGTATAATGTACAATAAGGGAGATAATGGGGTGCTAGGGGTGCCAGAACTGTATCATTTACAGTAAAGTAGACAATTGGGTGCAGGGATTGCCATTCCAGGACTGTGTGCTGTACAATAAAGGAGACAATGGGGTACCAGGACTGTGTGCTGTACAACAAAGGAGACAATGGGGTGCCAGAACTGTATACTGTACAATAAACAAGACAATGGGGTGCAGGCAGGGCCGTCATATTGAGCGGGCACCCCTGGGCACAGCCCTGGGGCCCCAAGTGCTCATGGGGCCCCATCAAGGCCGGATCCGATCTAAGGTGATGCAGTGGTATGGTAACTGCACACAAGGTACGTAGCGTCGCTATGGACTTGCGGGGGGGGGGGGGGGCGGACCAAGAAGCAGTTGTTGTACTTGTTTGCCGTCAAGCCCCCCCCCCCCCATCGGTACAGCGGTTTCCCCTGCTCTGTTTGCCAGGGAACTTGGAAGCCGCGATGTTACAGGTGAGAGGAGAGCTGCAGCTGTATTTCCCCCACTCGCTCCCCTCCCCTTTCTCCTGTCAGCCAAACGGGAGAGGAGAGAGCAGCTCTAATCTGGTAGGTCCAATGAGAAGACACTGGGGAAGCATCATGGGAAATGTAGTCCTAGAACTTCAGGGGTGCCAGGACTGTATGCTGTACAATAAAGGAGACAATGGGGTGCAGGAGATGCCAGGACTGTATATACACTACAATCAGGGAGTAAGTAGAGTGCAGGGGAAGCCTGTACTGTATACTATACAGTCAGGGAAATAATGCGGTGCAGGGGGTGCAAGGACTATATACTGTACAGTCAGGGAAATAATGGGGTGCAGGGGGTGCCAGGACTATATACTGTACAGTCAGGGAAATAATGGGGTGCAGGGGGTGCAAGGACTTTATACTGTACAGTCAGGGAAATAATGGGGTGCAGGGGGTGCCAGGACTATATACTGTACAGTCAGGGAAATAATGGGGTGCAGGGGGTGCCAGGACTATATACTGTACAGTCAGGGAAATAATGAGGTGCAGCCTCTATTGTAGGCTGTACTGTAGTGTGAAGATGGTAAAGGGTGCAGGGGATTCCTTTATTGTATATTGTATTCTGTACAATGAAAGCATTACAGGGGTGCAGGGGAAGCAAGCTACTTTGTAGATTACATCCATTATACCGTATTGTATGATGGCCAGCATTCATTGGAGATGCTGATCATTGTGTGATCCCCGATGTCTCATCACATCCCCACTTTCTGCAATGTACCTTCCAGATTCATGTTGTTGGGATGAGGTGTGTAATCCAAACATTATGGTGGATCGGACACATTGCACCTTTTTTATTTTGCTTTATAAAAATATCCCAGAGGTAAAATAAAAGCCCTTCTATGTAGCAGTAATACAGAAGAGAGCGGTGACGTTTGTTGGTTACATACCATACAGCAGACATTCTCTGGAGAGATCCAGTGCCTGAGATACATTTCCTGCCTGGAAGGAATACACAGAGATAAACGCACTTCTAATACGCCAACATGCACCTTTATATAAAAAATGTAATACAGAATAGACTATGACAGAGCACTGTGGGCTTTATAAAGAGAGCAGGAGCTGTTTACTTTTGGACCCTTTCTCTCTAAAAATCTAGATCAGTGTTTCTCAACTCCAGTCCTCAAGGCACCCCAACAGGTCATGTTTTCAGTATTTCCCTCAGATGAAACGGCTGTGGTAATTACTACGGCAGTGAAACTGATCAAATCGCCTGTGCAAAGTAATGGGAAGCCTGAAAACATGACCAGTTGGGGCGCCTTGAGGACTGGAGTTGAGACACACCGATCTAAATAACTGAAGATATCGGATTGTCTTACATGCCTGAAAAATGTAGTTTATAAACAATATCTCTACAATCTCTATCTCTATAGTATTGAGCTGTAAATGTGTCTAAACTCATCTTGAGCTACAGAGGTCTATTAACAGACCATTCTCAGCAAAGCAATTAGGATTGGGTTGATAAACACGTGAAATGGAGCCTGGAGCTTGATATAAAACTAGAAAATATTCATATGCAGAATTTACCTGATTTAGAAGTAATAACACTAAGAATAATATTTAAAAAGCTGAAATCCAGGTAGATATAAAATACAGAAATTAATGTGGCTCTGTATCCATTGGTAAATGTATTATACAAGTGACCTGGTATTAGCCTCTTACAGTCCCTGTACAGCAGGACTGGAGGTTGAGTGGAAAAAGCAGTACAAGGTGCCAATCAGTTTTTGTGCTGACAAGAGGCATGCTGATAGGAGGAGAGAGTAAAGTAACAGAGAGATGAGCTTATCACTCTACTGCTTCTCCTTTCACTGTCCAGTTACAGGCTGAGGACAGGTCCAGGATTTCCTGGGCTCAGAGGTAGTGAGTTAAATGACGCTGGCCATCTAAATGAGAACATCTAGTGGCGGAGAAAAGGACTGCATGGGTAATCTCTGGGTAGGTGAATATTGTAGCAAAAGGGGTTTAATTACTTTATCTTTTATAGGGCTATTCATTTTTTATTTTTTATTGTTGTTAGCTGGATGTCCACTTTAAAAATAACAATACTTTTAATCCTGACCATAATAAATGAAGATAAAATATATACACAGCCGCTATTCTCTCCCTCTTATATCCTGTGGTTACAATACACAGTTCATATAGTACAATGAAGGAGACAAAGGGGTGCAGGGGATGCCAGAACTGTATACTGTACAATGAAGGAGACAAAGGGGTGCAGGGGATGCCGGGACTGTATAAGGTACAATGAAGGAGACAAAGGGGTGCAGGGGATGCCAGAACAGTATACTGTACAATGAAGGAGACAAAGGGGTGCAGGGTATGCCAGGACTGTATACTGTACAATGAAGGAGACAAAGGGGTGCAGGGTATGCCAGGACTGTATACTGTACAATGAAGGAGACAAAGGGGTGCAGGGGATGCCAGAACTGTATACTGTACAATGGAGGAGACAAAGGGGTGCAGGGGATGCCAGAATTGTACACTGTACAATGAAGGAGACAAAGGGGTGCAGGGAATGCCAGAACTGTATACTGTACAATGAAGGAGACAAAGGGGTGCAGGGGATGCCGGGACTGTATAAGGTACAATGAAGAAGACAAAGGGGTGCAGGGGATGCCAGAACAGTATACTGTACAATGAAGGAGACAAAGAGGTGCAGGGTATGTCAGGACTGTATACTGTACAATGAAGGAGACAAAGGGGTGCAGGGGATGCCAGAACTGTATACTGTACAATGAAGGAGACAAAGGGGTGCAGGGTATGCCAGGACTGTATACTGTGCAATGAAGGAGACAAAGGGGTGCAGGGGATGCCAGAACTGTATACTGGACAATGAAGGAGACAAAGGGGTGCAGGGGATGCCAGGACTGTATACTGTACAATGAAGGAGACAAAAGGGTGCAGGGGATGCCAGAACTGTATACTGTACAATGGAGGAGACAAAGGGGTGCAGGGGATGCCAGAATTGTATACTGTACAATGAAGGAGACAAAGGGGTGCAGGGAATGCCAGAACTGTATACTGTACAATGAAGGAGACAAAGGGGTGCAGGGGATGCCGGGACTGTATAAGGTACAATGAAGGAGACAAAGGGGTGCAGGGGATGCCATGACTGTATACTGTACAATGAAGGAGACAAAGGGGTGCAGGGGATGCCAGAACTGTATACTGTACAATGGAGGAGACAAAGGGGTGCAGGGGATGCCAGAACTGTATACTGTACAATGGAGGAGACAAAGGGGTGCAGGGGATGCCGGGACTGTATAAGGTACAATGAAGGAGACAAAGGGGTGCAGGGGATGCCATGACTGTATACTGTACAATGAAGGAGACAAAGGGGTGCAGGGGATGCCAGAACTGTATACTGTACAATGGAGGAGACAAAGGGGTGCAGGGGATGCCAGAATTGTATACTGTACAATGAAGGAGACAAAGGGGTGCAGGGAATGCCAGAACTGTATACTGTACAATGAAGGAGACAAAGGGGTGCAGGGGATGCCAGGACTGTATACTGTACAATGAAGGAGACAAAGGGGTGCAGGGGATGCCAGGACTGTATACTGTTGTAAAATGAAGGAGACAAAGGGGTGCAGGGGATGCCAGAACTGTATACTGTACAATGAAGGAGACAAAGGGTTGCAGGGGATGCCAGGACTGTATACTAGGGTGACCAGACATTCCCGGTTTCCAGGGACAGTCCCCGAATTGAGGACACTGTCCCCGGACCAAGTCTGTCCCCAGTTTTGTCCCCGGATTGGATTTGAACAGGGGCTGGGGCAATTTCAAAGACAGTCAGTGCAGAATAAAAAAATAAAAATCAGAATTACACCCCCCCCCCCCCCCGCTCTGCCACTCCTACTGGCTAAGGGGGTGTGTATTTTTTTCCATTATCTGTGCCCCTTTCTGATGATCATGTGCTGAGCGGAGCGGAGGGAATATTTCTTCAGTTTCGGGTGCATGCCCATTCAGCTCCGCTCGCATGTTCTTCTGCCTTGGCTCAAGTCCCGGCCAGCCGCCTGCCTGCTTATCTCCTTGCCTTCCCTGGCGAAGTGATCTTCCTCCGCTCCCCACCCAGTAGTAGCCGGAGAGTGAGACTTGACAGGCTGTGAGGCGGGCATCAGCGACGGGCAAAGAGTCGCTGATTGCCGCCATTACTAGTAAAAAAAATGTCCCCGGATTTAATTTTAAAAATATGGTCACCTTAACATAAGGGCTCTTGCAGATGGGCGCCATAAATGCCACATTTTAATTGTTAATTTTTTTATTTTTTTTACTGATCGGAATGCAGCCCAGGGCAGGGACAAGGGATGGGCAGGTGGGGGAGCCACCCTAGGCACAGCAGTAGGAGGGGCACCCACTTTCTGAATGCAGGCTCAGAATCAGTGGCTAGCAACTTGTGGGCCGTGGCTTCATGTCTGCTCTAACAGCTTCTGCTGCCACACTGTGCTCTAACATGCCCACTCTCCACCCCATCTGCCAACAAAAAACACACAATGGGTGTACAACAGTTGGGCAGGGCCAAGAAGTTAGTTAGGTTAACCACCTCAATACCGGGCACCATAGGTGTGCGCAGCTTGTTGCATTAGGATGTGCACCTGAAAGCTCAAAAACACGGTACCGATCTCTCACGGTGTTCATTTAGAAAGGGAAGGGGCCTGTAAATGACATTACCCCTTCCCCCACTCATCCTGAAATATCATCTATGTGTGCCCACTGCAGTAGCCAATGGGAGAGGAGGGAAGCCAGCCATGCTGTGGGAGGGGACACCGGGCAGCAGGGGGAATCTGCACTGCAGGAAATGATTAGGGTGTGCCTGGGCACACCTGGCACACCCTTTGCGCACGCCTATGCCGGGCACTTTCACCCCCTTCCTGCCCAGACCAGTTTTCAGGGCTGTCACATTTTAGGCCTGTACACACGATCGGATTTTTTCTGAAGGGAATTGTGTGATGGCAGGGTTTTGTCAGAAAATCCGACCATTTGTATGCTCCATCGAACAATTGTTGTCGGATTTTCCGACAACAAATGTTTGGATAGCATGCTTTAAAAAAAATCCAAAGTACAAACACGCATGCTCAGAAGCAATGCTAACCATAGCACAACATTAGCAAAAGTTGCCCAAAGGGTGGCGCAATCCGATCGTGTGTACGAGGCTTTTGAATGACAATTGTGCGGTCATGCAACACTGTACCCATATGACATTTTAATCCATTTTTTTCACACAAATAGAGATTTCTTTTGGTGATCTACTAGAGCCACTTTCAGCCACTTCCACTTCTACATGCTCTGGCTCTAGCATTGGCTGCACATCATTACTCTGGCCCGGCTTCCTGATGGTGACATGGTCGGCCCATGCCCATTGCCTATACACTTTGTGTTGGCATGACCACTTGTAGTCTCCTCAAGGTGTGCATGTGATAAGTTGGGTGTTAACTCATTTAAAGTGCTTTACGCTGTCGATCTCCTAACTCCTAAGCAACTTATGTTGATTCTGATTAGTAAATTAATTTCCCCAGCAACCCAAAAACGGTTGAATATTGCCTAGCATCATCCAGACTACTTTCTCTGAGCCCATACCACCATAGACCTGTCCTGAGGGGTGTATCACCACACCCCCGATTGTGAGCCCGGTCTTCTTCTCACAAATGCTCTTTCGGCTGCATGGACACAAATTCCCATAGACACAATCCAAAATCTTATGGAAAGCCTTTCCAGAAGAGTGGAGGCTGCTATATGCAGAAATGGGTGGCCAGCCCTGCATGGATTTGGAGTGGAATGTCCAACAAGCTCATATACAGTAGATGAGATGGTCAGGGGTCTATATGGCCGTATAGTGTAAGCAGTACAGGCAGGGCTGTCTTAATGTATGGGCATCCCTGGGCACTGCCCAGGGGCCCCAAGTGCATGGGGGCCCAATGATAATCTCGCATTACATCATATCTGTCAACTGTCCCGGATTTGCTGGGACAGTCACGGTTTTTACTAAGCTGTCCCGGCATGGCCGTGTCCCAGGTAGCATCCTGACCCCCCCCCCCCCCCCGTACTAAGCCCTTCTGCCTCTCCCTATGTACTGTGCCCTTTGTGTTGATTAGTCTTTGGTTTATGGCATCTTTTCTTGTGTTTAAAATGCATTTTCATACCTCCCAACTTTTAAAAGTCCCACTGCGGGACATTGATGATCTCCCCTGCAAACGAAAGTTGTTGAGTGGGGGGGGGGGGCAGACTGTGCCGCAGGACATTTGATTTATTTATTTTTCGTCCTCAAAACGAAAGTTGTTGGGGGGGGGGGGGGGCTGGTGCCGCGGGAGGTTTGAACTACTTTTTTCGACGTTAAAACAAAAGCTGTTAAGTGGGGGGGGGGTGGGCTTCTGGTGCCGCGGGAGGTTTGAACTATTTTTCCAACCTGAAAAAAAAAGTTGTTGAGCGGGGGGGGGGGGGGGCCGCGGGGGGGGTTACCTGCCTTGTAGTTCCTCCACTTCCCGGCTGTGCCTGCTCTTCGGGAATACTACAGCTCTCGCGGGAATGCGGGAAGGAGGGGCCTGTGCGGGAGAAACCCGCAGAATCCGTGCCTGTTGGGAGGTATGTATTTTATTGAAAGTACTAAGAAATATATGTTTAATTCTATCAGCTATTTATACTTTAATTTTGAGAGTAGGTGTGTACATTTGGGCAGGCTGGTAGAGGCCCCAGTGCATTACTTTGCCCAGGGGGCCATAATGCTATTAAGTCAGCTGTGACACATGCAATTGTGAGGTACATGCAGTGAAAAGCTCTGAAGCGGAGTCATTCAACATCTCCACATTCATCAGCCACCGTCAGCACTTCTCTTCTTCAGCCTCATTATTCTCCTTTCCATCAAAAAGTCGCATTGTCTACGGCCCTCTGTGCCATTCACACATCCCAAATCAGATTGACCTTTGCCAACACATGGATATCAATGTCATCACCTCTCATCAAGGCTGTCCTGTGTTTTCTGTGCACCCTGTGGCTTGCTATGCTCTATTTCCAGCTTTCTTCACAATAATACAGAGGAGGATACAATTTGGTTAAAGCCTTGTCCTTAGATTCCCTCTTCAGTTTTGTGTGGGATCTGGTAGTTTGCATCACCTGATGACTCTTTATATCTCTCAGAATCTAAAGTGGCAAGATGCTCATATTTGGTTCTTTCACTGCCCAAAGCCATAGCAAAAGTGTCATCATAATAAAGGCTCAAGAAATAAAGATGTTGGTGGGGCCCTGGACCCCAATATGAAGAGTTGTCCTTCATTTTAAAGAAATAGATGTTCTCTAGATACCGACAAGTCCAATAGGTCCCCAGAAAATTATACAAGACAAAAAAGTGTAGCGCTAAACTAAATGAGAACTGCACAGGCATGAAGTGCAGTATGTAACAGTGATAAACAGTCAAAATAAACAACGTAACATTCAAGAAGTGATAAATGAATAAATGAAAATATTCAAATAGTCCTTAGTGATATGAGTTGTGTAATGTAAAAGACCCCAGATGATGCATTTGGATGCGAAACGCGTCGGGAAACCCTACTGTTGCCATTTGATCATTTGATAAAGCGCTGTTACATTCTTCTAAATGAAAGTGTTCCTACCTACATTAAATACCCTTTTTATACAGTATTACACTATGTGCCTTTTCTTTCCTTTTACTTTCTGGCATATATCTGGTATCACCACCTGGCCCTAACCGGGCACTACCTGCAAGTGTCATCACCATCTGGGTACAAGAGACACTTCTCCCTACCTTCTGTATTTGATTGAAGTTTGAGGTTCCTGTTTGAATCGCAGCTGGAGATTCGCTGTTCACAGCGGCTTACCCATGTCTGGTTGACCCTCTGAACGTATGTTTTTGGGGTCGACTCTCTCTGGTAAGCCTTTTCTACTATGGATTGGTGGTGGTCACTTTAAGTGCACTCGCTTCACGTCAAGTTCATTTAGGAGCACCATTATTTTGATTCTCACCAGCATCTATCAATTTTGTTTTTATTAATGAACTCAGTATTTTCTGGTGACTTTTACATTACACAACTCATATCACTGAGACTATTTGAATATTTTCATTTATTCATTTATCACTTCTTGAATGTTACGTTGTTTATTTTGACTGTTTATCACTGTTACATAATGCACTTCATTCCAGTGCAGTTCTCATTTAGTTTAGCGCTACACTTTTTTGTCTTGTTCGTATTCCACCATTTTTCAATTGGTTGTGTGAGCTGCTATACAATCAGGCAGCGCAGAATTTTTTGTTTTTGTTTCCCCCCGGAATATTATAGTGAGTACAGTGGAAAAACCGTAGCTCCATACTAAGAATTTTATGTCTCTCTCGTCTTTCCATTGTACTCACCATAATGAAGGCGAGACTATTTATAGTTTGTAGGGAGTATGTGACACTATTCCCAGGGGAGGGCTGGGCCAGGGGGCAGGGTGGCAATTGCCCCCCAGGCCGCCCTAACCTATGTTTAAAATGGCCGGCAGCCACTGCCCGCTACCATTCTCTTTTTTATTCTGGTCTAGGAAGTCGGGCCGGGGGCATGGCCATGGCGGCCGACCACTAGCTGTTGCATTCCGGGAGTTGTAGTCCGCACTCAAGCTTCTGGTGGGTGGAAAACACAGCAGCACAGAGGAAACTACAACTCCCTGGGACCGGATTCTTGGAAACAGGCAGAGGTAGGGCGTTCCAGGGAGTCAGGACGCAGGGCTGGGCGCTGGCTGCAACTTGACCCCAGGATCTGGAGCGTTACCCCCCCCAGGAGACCGTGGCGTGCAAGGACCTGCTGAGCTGAGATCGCTGAGGTGAGAGACCCTGACACCCCTAGCTGACCCCCCATCTCCCCCACCATACACCCCATGTAACCTGCCCCAGTGATCAGGCTGCATTGATGGGCACTGGAGTTGGCTACACTGATGGGCACTGGTGAGGCTGCATTGAAAAACCAGGTGGGCCATGGATGGTAAGCTGATTCGGCGGTTCAATGGGCCACTTGACTGGACTTGCCCCCCAGGCCTAAGGCCGCCAGCCCTCCCCTGACTATTCCTTTGCTTGTGATGGCAGTTGGGTGGAACTGGAGTCTCCAGTAAAGTATCTAATCTCACAAATGCTCTTTTGGCTGAATGGGCACAAATTCCCTTAGACATACTCCAAAATCTTGTGGAAAGCCTTTCCGGAAGAGTGGAGGCTGTTATATGCACAAATAGGTGGACAACCCTGCATTAATGTCAATGGCTTTGGTGAGACCATAGGTGTGTGCAGCCTTTGGCTTTAGGGTGTGCACCCCAAAGCTCAAACACACTCTACCGATCACTCACGATGTTCATTCAGAAACGGGAAGGGGTCGGTAAATGGCATATTTTCTGGCCCCTTCCCCCACTCATTCTAAAACATCCACAGGAACAACCGGTGGGAGAGGAGGGAAGCCGGAAGTGCTGTGGGGGGAAAGAGGGGGAGCCAGGTCAGTAGGGGGAATCTGTTCTGCACAGGGTGATTAGGGTGTGCCTGGGCACACCTGGCACACCCTGTGCGCACGCCTATGGGTGAGACTATTTATAGTCTGTAGGGAATGTGTGACACTATTTCTTTGCTTATGATGGAAGTTGGGTGGAACTGGAATCTCAAGTAAGGAACACTTGATTCCAAAATTTGGATGAGATTTTGACTGAAATTCATGATTTTTGGTGTCACAAGCTGAATCTAAATTTCATTGTTATCTTCAGCAGATTGGATTCTTAACAGGTTTCTGGTAGAAAGGGACCAATGTCTCTTTCTGCCTTAAAGCGGAAGTAAACCCATCCATAAAACATTTTCCTTTCCGCCACATGCCGGAAATGTAACACCCCCATTGGTTGTGCTCTCAACCAAACTGTCAAACCATCCAATGGCTGGTGTCATAAATGATCACATGTGCAGCATCATGGCAGTTGTAGATTATCCACTTGCCTACAGGGCACTTTCACCCCCTTCCTGCCCAGGCCATTTTTCAGCTTTCAGCGCTGTCACACTTTGAATGACAATTGCGCGGTCGTGCGACGCTGTACCCAAACGAAATTTGCGTCCTTTTTTTCCCACAAATAGAACTTTCTTTTGGTCATATTTGATCACCTCTGCGGTTTTTATTTTTTGCGCTATAAACAAAAGAAGAGCGACAAGTTTGAAAAAAAACACAATATTTTATACGTTTTGCTATAATAAATATAAATTTTTATTGATTTTTTTTAATTTTTCCTCAGTTTAGGCCGATACGGATTCTTCTACATATTTTTGGTAAAAAAAAAACACAATAAGCATATATTGATTGGTTTGCGCAAAAGTTATAGCGTCTACAAAATAGGGGATAGATTTATAGCATTTTTATAAAAAAAATTTTTACTAGTAATGGCGGCGATCAGGGATTTTTATCGTGACGGCGATATTGCGGCGGACACATCGGACACTTTTGACACATTTTTGGGACCATTCACATTTATACAGCGATCTGTGCTATAAAAATGCATTGATTACTGTATAAACATGACTGGCAGGGAAGGAGTTAACACTAGGGGGTGAGGAAGGGGTTAAATGTGTTCCCTATTAGTGTTTCTTACTGTAAGGGGAGGGGACTGACTGGGGGAGGTGACCGATGGTTGTCCCCATGTACAAGGGACACACCATCGGTCTCCTCCCCCTGACAGGGCGTGGATCTGTGTGTTTCCACACACAGATCCACAGTCCTGCTTGGTCACTGGGCAATCGCGGGTGCCGCGCATCAGGTGCCCAGTGACACGGCGGGGGCGCGCACGCCCCCTAGTGGCTTTTAAAGGCGCGACGTCATACAACGTCCACCCAGAATAACTGAGTCTTCCTGCCGCCGTCATTTGACGGCGGCTGGATGACAAGCGGTTAAACAGAGGCAAAGATGTCAGCTTCCTTGGCTGAAAACAATAGGGGGGTTTACTTCCACTTTAAATCTGCCTCTGCTGTTGCCTGGGCACCCTTTACCTTGACTGCAAGTACACATCAGGTCCCACCCTTTAGTATCACTAGTAGAATCTAGTGATCTCAATACGACTTCATCAGTCCAAATATAAAATGCCCCCGTCTTGAGAATGTTATTTTACCTTGCAGCAGGGAATTAGGAAAGTGCAACTGTGTGTGCTCCTAGTTCTCAGATCTGCTGTAAATCAGAAAAATTTGCTGTTGAGTTATTGTCTTGTACCTGGTGGAGAATGAGCTGGAGAGTGGGCTTATCTTGCACCTTTCGTCCAACACCCCTGGTTCTGGTGATAGGAAGTGTGAGGACTAGACATGCGCGTTTAATTTCTTTCCGATTTGAAAGTTGGGCGAAATTTTCTTTATTATACTTAATACTATACAACAGTAACAAAATTGTAACATTGTAAACAGTATTTTGACCCCTATCAAACCTAGATAGTGAAAAAATAGTGGCACTCAAATCACAATGATACAGTGACAAATTGAAAAAACTTCATATACATGAATAATCTGCAAAAATGAATATAACATTATCACCCTGTGACAAGTGAAAAAAAAATATTATATGAAAAAAGTCCATAAAATGAATCCAGTAAATTGATTCTGTGCCGGGGCGTGGCTGTACGGCAATCATCTGTAACACTTGACTTTGCACACCACCAGACTAGGAAGTGGAGGTCCGAGCTTGAGGAGTGGGTGAGAGTGAGATTTTGTCCGCACACCTCGGGTCCGCCGTGACCACAACACACCACTGTTGACATTTAATTAGACATGTGCACAACATAAAAATTTGTTTAGTTTGGTTTTGTTTCTGTTGATTCGTAACGATTCATAATTTCGTAAGACATGGGTTATCGTATTCCGACTCTTTCGTATTTCCGTAAGGAAAAAGAATTGCCTCTACGGTAAATATTCATGTAGGAGGGGGGTGCCATCATCCCGAATGGATTGGATGAAGAGAAGTGGCGATATGTATGGGGATAACTCCTAACTCCCCTGTCGCCTGAGAATAACTGGGACTATTACGGCACCCATGCACAGCAAATTATAAAATTTAAAACATTTTATTAAGAAGAAGTAACAAAATTAAATACTGAATTTGTGGTACAGTATAACACATTACATACAATATAATGGAAAAACAAAACACATTATACAGTTTCTGCAGGTGTGCAGAGAATTAGTACTGGTACAATTGACGGTTCCTCTACATGTTTCGCGGTACAGACCGCTTCTTCTGGAGGCGTCATAAAACAGTACAATCTATAAGACAATCATAATTTGATATAAATGTAATGTCATCATTGTTAAATCAATAGTGTAGGAGTATATTGGTATAAATTAGTAAATACAGACCTGGCTCACCAAACTGATCGGTATGACCAAAAAGAATTGTATGATGCGCTGTAGCACCACGAAAAGAGGGGTGCTACCCCCTGGGACGGACAAGGGAGGAAAAGATGACGGCACTGAAATATTAATTGCATGACAAGGTTAAGGCCTGGTGGGTGAAAACAGAAAAAGAGGAGCAGGGGGGGGGGGTGAAGGAAGGAGAGTGAGGGGGAGTGGAGGGGGGGGGAGAAAAAAAATGAAATGGGATAACCATGCAAAGACAACTGCCACTAAAGTGGTGGTAGGTGTTGATAAAAGGAAAAATGGAGGAAGCACGGGGGGGGGGGGGAGATGGAGAAGGGAGATAAAAGAATAATAATATTGAATGTTTGAAATTAATATAATGATCAAAATAAAAACGAATTTATTGAATGAAATATAAGAAATAAAATAGATAAGGTGAATGGTGTAGATAAATATGAATGATACATGAGTGTGCATAGTGAAGGATTGAGTGAATGGATAATTGAAATAAAAATAATAATGAAGTAAAATTGTTTAATTGAATTACTATAGTGCAGAATGAAATAAAATGAAATAAAACTAAATTGAATTGTAAATGAATAAAAAGAAATAAGATTGGAATTAACATAAATATAAGTGTTACCTTAGAGAGAGAATGAGGAATGAAGAAACAAGGGTGGAGTGAAGGGTTGGAACAGTGCAGGAAAAAATGGGAAGAAGAGAGAGCGAGAAAAGGAAACAAAGTAAGAAAAGAAACAGAAAGGAGGCAATAATGGTTGGAGATGTGAAGGGAAAGGTGTGGGAATAAGTATTTCCGTAAGGGTTATTTTTCCGTTGATTTGTTTTTCCGTTTGTCTAATTTTCGTTGATTCGAAATTCGTATTTTTCATTATATTATATATTCGGCCGCGTTCGTATTTTCGTAAGAACTATATTTTCGTTGATTTGCAATGATTCGTATTTTCGTGTCTAATTTCCGTTGATTGGAAAATTGTACTTTTGTAGATTTAATTACATTCGTACTTTCGTTAGAATACATTTTCCGTTTATTCGAAACACTACTTGTCATAATTTTGTAATTCGTACTTTCGTGAGATTGACCGGCTCATTTATTCGTACTTTCGTATCATTGTTTTCGTAGATTCGTAATATAGAAATTAGAATCTAGACAGAGTATGCTTAAGAAACAAAGAATTTCTCTCTCACAAGTCACAACTTAACTCACAAATCCACCAAAACAGTGCCACCTACCCAACCACACCCTATCTGGACTCTGGATGGAATGCACTGCAGTCTAACACAGAAAAACGCACAAGGGAATAAGAAACAAGCTCATTGGGGGAAGGGACAACCTCTTCAGGGCAAGGGACAAGCTTATTGGCCAACGTCCAGAAATATTTCAGAACTAACAAATTTGTTGTTTTGATTTCCGTTTTCCGAATATTCGTAATTTTTATTTTTTATTTTTTTCGTTCATTTTGATTTTCGCTATTTTGAATCTTTGTTCGGTATTTTCGTTGTTTTGATTTCCGTTTTCCGAATATTCGTAATTTCGAGTTTTCGTTCATTTTGATTTTCGTTATTTTGAATCTTTGAAGTATATTGATGTGAGTGTAATGGTTGAAGATTGCATATTGTTTTATTAAAATGGTTTTACGTTATCACATTATTTGGAGCACTTTTTATCATTTACATGTGGAGAGATCCTGATTTATGTTCACGGCTGGATATTGGAGCTAATTTAACCCTTCTTGTGTGGTTGAAAGCGTTTGAGCCAAGCACAAGAGTTTAAGGCATTTAAAGTTGGTGAGTGCGTTATCTGAAGGTAGCGGAATCACTTGCACATACTGGTGTGGATGATGAATAGGAAGATACTACACAGAATCAATTTACTAGATTCATTTTATGGACTTTTTTCATATAATAATTTTTTTTCACTTGTCACAGGGTGATAATGTTATATTAATCTTTGCATATTAATTAATGTATATGAAGTTATTTAAATTTGTCACTGTATTGTGATTTGAGCGCCACCATTTTTTCACTGTCTAGGTTTGATAGGGGTCAAAATACTGTTTACATAGTTTATATTATTTAAAGTGGCAGCTATACTGTTAATTTTTACATATTCTAGGGGCGCAGTGGTGGGACTTCAAGTGTGGGCGTACGTAACTTGCTGACCATCAGCTATAGATATTGAATTAAACATTAACGAATTTTGAAATTTGTTTGTTTAATGTGGATGTTTCCAAATGAAACAAATGATTAAACTTAATTCGAAAACAGCTGTTTGTTAAGGAGCGGGGCGGCCTCCCGGCCACTGTGTCCATAACAACCATGACTCATTTGCTGTCAGCGCGATTCCCCTCTGACAGCAGAATATAAACAAATAAATTAATTTAAAAAAAACAGCGTGGGGGTCCTCCCCCCAATCCTTACCAGACTATTGCTTTTTTAAGATTCTAAGATTTTTTTTAATGTCGGCAATTGGTTGTTAGGGACGCTGCGGCTGGCTTGGCGGTCCACTCCTTAACAACCAGCTATTCTTTACACAGAATTCAGATTGGTCGATCAATTTTCAACCGATTTGAATTGTAATCTTTCTAAAAATGTGGAATTTGTTTGAAAATGAATAAACTAAACTAAACAAATTCGGCAAATGAATAACGAAAGGCAAACTAGTAACATAATGAACCTATCCGAAATGAAACAGCACATTTCCCCGTTCTGCACACGTCTAGTGAGGACCAGGGATGAGCCGAACACCCCCCTGTTCGGTTCGCACCAGAACCTGCGAACAGACAAAATGTTCGTGTGAACTTTAGAACCCTATTAAATACAATGGACTCGAACGTTCGAAATCTAAAGTGTTAATTATAAAGGCTAATATGCAAGTTATTGTCCTAAAAAGTGTTTGGGGTCCGGGGTCCTGCCCCAGGGGACATGTATCAATGCAAAAAGAAGTTTTAAAAACGGCCGTTTTTTCGGGAGCAGCGATTTTAATAATGCTTAAAATGAAAAAATAAAAGTGAAATATTCCTTTAAATTTCGTACCTGGGGTGTGTGTATGATATGCATGTAAAGTGGCGCATGTTTCCCGTGCTTAGAACTGTCCCTGCAAAAAATGTCATTTTTGAAAGAAAAAAATGCATTTAAAACTGACTTGCGGCTATTAATGAATTGTCGGCTCCCGGCAATACATACAAAAGTCATTGATTAAAAAAAAAAAAAAAAAGCGTGGGGGTTCCCCAGAATTCAATTACCAGGCCCTTCAGGTCTGGAATGGATATTAAGGGGAACCCCGCCGCAAATTAAAAAAAAAATTGACGTGGGGTTCCCCCAAATATCCATTCCAGGCCCTTCAGATCTGGCATGGATTTTAAGGGGAACTCCACCCCAAATTTAAAAAAAAAATGGCGTGGAGTCCCCCTAAAAATCCATACCAGACCCCTTATCCGAGCACGCAACCTGGCCGGCCGCAGGGGAAAAGGGGGGGACGAGAGAGCGGCCCCCCTCCCTCCTGAACCGTACCAAGCCACATGCCCTCAACATGGGGAGGATGTCCCCATGTTGATGGGGACAAGGGCCTCATCCCCACAACCCTTGCCCGGTGGTTGTGGGGGTCTGCGGGCGGGGGGCTTATCGGAATCTGGAAGACCCCTTTAACAAAGGGGACCCCCAGATCCCGGCCCCCCCCTATGTGAATTGGTAAGGGGTACATTGTACCCCTACCATTTCACAAAGAAAGCGTAAAAAAATGTTTAAAAAAAAACACACAAACACCTTGAAAAAGTCCTTTATTAAAAAAAAAAAAAAAAAAAAAAACATTCCAGCGGTGAAATCCAGTGTCCCGCGGCGATCCCGATGTCCAGCGCTGTCCTTCATTGGTTGTGCCTGAGCGGACCTGATGGGGAACTCCCTCTCAGTATTTTAAATGTATAGACCCGCCCCTTCTAAAGTTCCCCATCAGGTCCGCTCAGTGGACCAGATGCGGAACATGAGAAGGGGCGAGTCTATACATGTATTACCAAAGTGAGAGCAGCGGGGAACTTCCTTCACTATGTAAATTTAAATTACACAGTGAAGGAAGTTCCCCGCTCAAGCCAATGACGTAGGCGGGGTCCGACATACCGAGGGGGCGGACCTGATGGGGAACTGCTCTCACTTTGGTAATACATGTATAGACCCGCCTCTTCTCATGTTCCGCATCTGGTCCGCTGAGCGGACCTGATGGGGAACTTTAGAAGGGGCGGGTCTATACATTTAAAATACTGAGAGGGAGTTCCCCATCAGGTCCGCTCAGGCACAACCAATGAAGGACAGCGCTGGACATCGGGATCGCCGCGGGACACTGGATTTCACCGCTGGAATGTTTTTTTTTGTTTGTTTTTTTTTAAATAAAGGACTTTTTCAAGGTGTTTGTGTGTTTTTTTAAACATTTTTTTACGCTTTCTTTGTGAAATGGTAGGGGTACAATGTACCCCTTACCAATTCACATAGGGGGGGCCGGGATCTGGGGGTCCCCTTTGTTAAAGGGGTCTTCCAGATTCCGATAAGCCCCCCGCCCGCAGACCCCCACAACCACCGGGCAAGGGTTGTGGGGATGAGGCCCTTGTCCCCATCAACATGGGGACATCCTCCCCATGTTGAGGGCATGTGGCTTGGTACGGTTCAGGAGGGAGGGGGGCGCTCTCTCGTCCCCCCCTTTTCCCCTGCGGCCGGCCAGGTTGCGTGCTCGGATAAGGGGTCTGGTATGGATTTTTAGGGGGACTCCACACCATTTTTTTTTTAATTTGGGGTGGAGTTCCCCTTAAAATCCATGCCAGATCTGAAGGGCCTGGAATGGATATTTAGGGGAACCCCACGTCAATTTTTTTTTTTATTTACGGCGGGGTTCCCCTTAATATCCATTCCAGACCTGAAGGGCCTGGTAATTGAATTCTGGGGAACCCCCACGCTTTTTTTTTTTTTTATCAATGACTTTTGTATGTATTGCCGGGAGCCGACAATTCATTAATAGCCGCGAGTCAGTTTTAAATGCATTTTTTTCTTTCAAAAATGACATTTTTTGCAGGGACAGTTCTAAGCACGGGAAACATGTGCCACTTTACATGCATATCATACACACCCCCCAGGTACGAAATTTAAAGGAATATTTCACTTTTATTGTTTCATTTTAAGCATTATTAAAATCACGGCCATTTTTAAAACTTCTTTTTGCATTGATACATGTCCCCTGGGGCAGGACCCCGGTCCCCAAACACTTTTTAGGACAATAACTTGCATATAAGCCTTTATAATTAACACTTTAGATTTCTCCCATAGATTTTTCGAATTTGCCGCGAACACCCCAATTTGTTCGCTGTTCGGCGAACGGGCGAACAGGCAATGTTCGAGTCGAACATGAGTTCGACTCGAACTCGAAGCTCATCCCTAGTGAGGACAGGGAGTGGCATAAAGGTCTATGTAGCAGGCAGCACCAGCTATTGGTTGCAGGATACAAATGACTGTGGATTACCAGAAGGGAACCAGGGACCAGTACATGGTGACCCTTGATTAGCAGACAGGAGTGAAACCAGGAAACAAACCAAAAGATCATTAACAACTGGCCAGCAAGGTAAATCAGGCAGAGGTAGAGTCAGGATACAAGCCGGGGTCAGTTCACAGCCGGGCAGCGAGGTACAAGAACGTAAGGCAAAAGTGGAATAAGGGTACGAGCTGAGGCCACCACAGGTAAGCAGGAATCCAAAGAAAGGTCAGAGGTACAGATTGTGCAGGGGAAGGCAAATATAGCAGGTCAGGGCACAGGAACTAGCTAAAGACCACTCAGCCATCTATTTATGTCACAATCCAGCTTAAATAGGCAGTTTGGCGCCAATGGCAGTGCCGAGAATGCATGTGTGCACACCCACTGCTTAGCATGCACACTAATACATTTGCGAGTGTGTGCTAATACATATCTTTCAGTGAGCCTTTGCTAGGAATTTTGAGCCTGCAACAGTCTTCTTGTTCCGATGCAAACAGGGCTTTACTTGAAGTTATGCTAAGGTAACTGACGCATACCAGTGCTTCCAAACTAGGTTTGGGTGTCTGAAGCCTCGTACACACGACCGAGATTCTTGTCAGGAAAAAAACGTTGTTTTTCCTGACGAGAATCTTGACAAGAAACTTGTCCCGACCGAGTGTACACACGTACGATTCAAAAGAACCACCGTTCTTTTGAATGGCACGAACGCGGTGACGTCATCGACTACGACGATCGTGCGCTCGTCACGTTCGATGCCGTCGCTGCCATCTTGCTACACCCTATGCCTATGCCTAGGAAGCTACCGCGCATGCGTCAAAGTCATTTCGAGCATGCGCGGGTTTCCACGGCGACAGGTAAGTGTACACACGCTCGAGTTTCTCGTAGAGAAACAGGCTGACGAGATTCTCGACGAGAAAAAAGACCGCAGGTCGTCTTTTTTCTCGTCTGGGAATCTGGGTAGTTTTCTCGACGAGAAAACTGAAACCCGCGTACACAGTCGGTTTTCTCGGCAAGAAAACTCTCCCGGCAGTTTTCTTGTTGTTTTTTGCCGAGAAAAACTGTCGTGTGTACACGGCCTAAGCTTCAAAAACTCTGGTCATGAAAGGGTTAAAGGAAGAAGCTAAGGCCACTTTTTTTTTGACTCGATTATATTGTTTGGCAGTTTTCATCACTTGTGTTCTTGAGCCTTTGATCCATCGATCATAATGAGACTTCCAGTTGGGAATTCCAAATTTTGGTGTTTCGCAAATTGTTTAAAATTTTGGCCAAACCACAACTGAACGAAGTTTTCAGAAGATTGCTCATCTCTAGTGGAGGAATCTCACATTTGGAATCCCAAATTGACTTTAAAAAATCCACATATGATACCACATAACGGGAACAATGCAAATCTGATATATCTCATTTTTAGGAGTAGGTCATTAAATACTACCATACAACACAAGGATCCTCCATTGTCGTGCTTGGGCTTTTTCCAAGTCCATAATGAGTGTTGCGGATATTTCAGTTCAAGATGAGTTTTCTGTTGATATGGAATGCCTTGAATACCCGATAGAGCCTTTCTTAGCTTTTCTACCTGGCTAATAACAAACTTTAGTCTACATCTAGCATGCACTTTATGAGTTGGAGCATTGCCAATTCTTCCAGCAAACATTTACAAATTCGGTAATGATTACACAGATCATTAGTAAATTCTGAAACTCTCAAATTAGCAAATTGCTGCTTGGGAATGCAAATGATTATTGAATTTCTAGAGTTGTAGGATGCAAACTCTGAAACTTATTTATAAAGATCAACAAAGTAATTTCTTTACTTTTTGCTCTGTGTTATCTCTTATGCTGCGTACACACGAACGGATTTTCCGACAGAAAAAGTCAGATGGGAGCTTTTCGTCGGATATTCCGACTGTGTGTATGCCCTATCGGACTTTTTCTGTCGGAATTTCCGACGGACTTAGAGAGCAGGTTCTCTATTTTTCCGACGGAAAAAAATCCCATCGGAAATTCCGATCGTCTGTAGCAATTCCGACGCATTAAATTCCAACGCATGCTCGGAAGCATTGCAATTCATTTTCTCAGCTCGTCGTAGTGTTGTACGTCACCGCATTCTTGACGGTCGAACGTTCGGAGAACTTTTGTGTGACCGTGTGTATGCAAGCCAAGCTTGAGCGGAATTCCGTCGGAAAAACCATCCAAGTTTTTGCCAACGGAAAATCCGTTCGTGTGTACGCGGCATTACAGTGTATGTAAACTTCTCTCATTTGAATTATTTTGGTCTGTTAAATATAAGCTTGAAAGCACTTTATTATATCCATTCAATAAGTTAAAAAATATACATGTTGATTGTGCCAGAAATCCAGTACTGTTCTGGATATCCAGGGCCAGGATAAGAAAAGTGTGTGTGTGTGTGTGTGTGGGGTGGGGGCAAGAGGGGCAGCTGCCCTGGGCGAAGCACCTTACCCAAAGTTGGGGGGGTGCTGCTTAGGAGCACCCCACTGCATGCATGCTCTAAATCGATGGTGGCCAACTAGTGGTCTCCTTTCTAACGAGCTGTGGTTTACTCCCTGCTCCATCGGCCACTGCTTACACACCATCCTCCAACATGCCCACCTTCTGCCCCCTCGCTCCAACTGCCCACAGCCGATACGAAAAATGCATCATGTATGAGAAACTACCCACTCTCCCCCAACTGCTAGAAAGCCAGGGAGTTGTCTATGCATGCACAGTGCATCCTCCATGTCAACTATAGGCAACTGATACATAGGGGGCAGAGAATGGGCATGCCAGAGCAGGCAGGGCGGAACGCCCATCTACAACATGCACTAGAGGGTGCAGTTTCACATTTTAACTCTGGGCACTGGACAGCCCATGGCACAGACTGTTGTACCTCAAGGAGTTTAATCTGCCCTTTCAGTTCTTCCCTTGGACTACATAACACCTCTCCCCTATGTTATAGGATAATGGATGGGCGCATTTCAGGCAGATCAACGTGTATTTTTTGGTATTTGCATAATTTTTAAAGGGGTAAAACATGGGATCAATTATAGAAAATGAATTTAAGGAATAAAACATGGGAAAATGTGCATGTATTGCAGAGCTCTATTACATTTTTTATTTTATTTTTTGCTTTTTTTTGCCCTGACTTTTTTTTTTTGAGATGTTAAAGTTCAAAACAGGAAGTTATGGAATAGAGTGAAATGCACAATAAAAAAAATGAAAAAAGCAAAAATGTGTAAATTAGTTAAAAAATAAAAATAGTCCAAATTCCTATATCAACTTCCCTCTGTTGTAAATAATGGACTGTGAAAAAAAAATTCAGGAAAAAAGTCTCCATAATTTAATATAAAGGTTGTAAAGGTTATCTGCAAAATCAGGGGTATAAAACTAAATTTCATCACAGGCGGCATCAGCATTATGGTTGCCCTCAAAAGGCCAATTGTATCTGTAAGATTAGATGTCAAGAGCACTCCGCCCCCCCCCCCTTCAGGGCCGTCTTTAAGGCAGGGCAAAAGGGGCAGCTTCCCTGGGCCCCATCATTGTTGAGAGGCCCAAAGCAGCTGCCTCATACTTGCCAACTATCACAGTTTAAAGCTTTAGTCCCGTGCTGTGTCCCGATATCTCAATGTGAAGTTATGTTACTAATGCTGCCCAGCTCTGCCCTATTGCCGTGTATGACTCACCTGCAGACCCTGTGTTTACATGTAAATAACCTGCATTAATAGGTAAATAGCGGTGGCATTGATATGTAAAAAGCCGCAGACTGGCAGTAACCTCTAGCAACCAATCAGTGAGCAGTAATAATGTGCAGTAACCTCTAGCAACTGCTTAGAGAGAGGTAAGGATGTACACTAACCTCTAGCAACCAATCAGTGAGCAGTAATAATGTGCAGTAACCTCTAGCAACTGCTTAGAGAGTGGTAAGGATGTCCACTAACCTCTAGCAACCAATCAGTGAGCAGTAATAATGTGCAGTAACCTCTAGCAACTGCTTAGAGAGTGGTAAGGATGTCCAGTAACCTCTAGCAACCAATCAGTGAGCAGTATTGATGTACAGTAATTTCTAGAAACCAATCAACAAGCAGAAGTCATGTGCCGTAACCTCTATCAAATATTCAGTGAGCCATAATGTGTGCTGCAACCTATAACAGCCAATCAGTGAGCGGTAATGATACCTCTGGCAACCCATCACAATCACTGCCTGATCTGATTCTGTAAACTGATTTTGAGTCTAGCTGCTATTTATTGTATGTCTCAGAGCAGTTGGAGAGTGAAATTGCATGGGGGGGGGGGGGGGGGCAAGAAAATGTTTGCCCCGGGTCCAATCAATATTAAAGACGGCCCTGCCCCCCTTACATTAAATGTCAAAAGCCCCCCCCCCCCCATCAGAACCCAAGAGTCTTCCACCCTCCCTTACATCACCCCCATTTTCTTGTGTTTCTGCAGCTGGGGCGGAGCTTGGAAGCAGAAAGTGTAGAGTCTGGAGGAGGACCAGTGGGGGGCTGGAGACAGCTGCTCTAGTCTGCTAAATGCTGAGACCAGGGGAGGCGAGGGGGTGCTGCAGTTGCACAGAGAGGCATAGGATCTGTAGCAGGAGTTCTGTCCTCCTCTCTGCTGCCAACTGGTGAGACAGGGGGGGGGGGGGGGGGACAAAGACGAGCTTCTCCGTGGCGGAGAAGCACTGGATCTGTTGCTGTTTGCTGAGACAAGGTGGGGGTGGAGAGGAGGGAGGTGCTGCCATTGCAGTAGAATTGTGAGGGCCCCATTAAAATGGTCTGGCGGCCAGATTCGGCCCGTGGGCCTTGTGTTTGACACACGTGATGTAGAGTCTTCATCAATCTATCGTGAAATTGTCTTGTCCTTTCTCCTTCTTCCTTTAATCATTTACTAATACAGGTCATAGGAAGTTCATTATGAAATGCTGACACTACGTACACCTTCTGCTTCCCTAAAATGTATATATATTTGGACACATAGTAAATTATTGGATAGTAGCTGCTCATAAGAATTTTGATTTATTCTACTGATATATTCTTTTTTTTAATTATTCTTTAATTTTAAAAAAAATAGTAAAAAAAAAAAAAAAAAAAAAAAACATTTTGTACTGAAATTCTTTTTTTTTATTATTCTTTAATTTTTAAAAAAATAGTAAAAAAATAAATAAAAAAAAAGCATTTTGTACTGATAAATTCTTTATTTTAATTATTCTTACATTTTTAAAAAAATAGTAAAAAAAAAAAGCATTTTGTACTGATACATTTTTTTTTAATTATTCTTTCATTTTTAAAAAAATAGTAAAAAAAAAAAAAAAAAAGCATTTTGTACTGATATATTCAGTTGATGTTTTCTTTGTTTGTTTAGGTTTGTCTTTGCAATTTGTCCTTCATGTTGTACCGTTTTTTTAAAAAAAAATGTAATTTTTTTTATAGTGTCTCTAAATGATTTTGATATATGTGCGCTACCTTAAAAAAATATAAAATCATAAAAAAAAACAAAAAAACTGGAAAAAAATAAATTGTAACCTTTAACCACTTCAATACAGGGTTTTGTATACCACTTCCATACCGGGCCTATTCTGGCACTTCTCTCCTACATGTACAAATTATCATTCTTTTGCTAGAAAATTACTCAGAACCCCCAAACATTATATATGTATTTTTTTAGCAGACACCATAGGGAATAAAATGACGGTCATTGCAACTTTTTTTCTTGCACGGTATTTGTGCAATAATTTTTCAAACGCCTTTTTTTTGGACACCCCAGACGATGCAAAGTATTGCGAAACGCGTCGGGCAGACTCTACTGCTGCCACTGAGTTTATTGCAAAGCGCTTTTTTTCTTCAGATGTGATTGAGCCATTGTTACAATTTGACTGGGCTTGGAGATTTGGCGTTATTAACTTACCCTGGATCGTATGTGTGAATTGCCAGCTGGGATCCTGCCCCCATGGGGATATACATATCAAGCCTGAGTTGACCCCATAGACGTACGTTTATCGGGTCCACTCACTCCGGTAAGCCTCCTTTCCATGCGGTGGTGGTCATTTTACAGTCACTTGTTTTTTTGAAGTCACCTGTGCACCTTGGATGGTTTAACAATTTTGAATTGCCATTAGAGACTTTATCAAACACGTTCTCTACCTATTGAATTTTGGATTCACTCATATGGACATTTTTTTGGGATTCACTTTCCAGTGTTTTTCATCACAGCACTTGGGTGTTATATTATGTCCCTTATTGTAATTTTCATTTATCACGTTTAGCGCTACATTTTTTGTATATAATAAATGGTTTCATGAATTAAAAAATAACAAAACAATAAAGTAAGCCCATTTTTTTGTAAAATATGAAAGATGATTTTACGCCGAGTAAATAGGTACCTAACATGTCACACTTTAAAATTGCGCACACTCATGGAATGGCGCCAAACTTCGGTACTTAAAAATCTCCATAGGTCACGCTTTGAAATTTTTTACAGGTTACCAGGTTAGAGTTACAGAGGAGGTCTAGTGCTAGAATTGTTGCACGTGCTCTAACGTACGTGGCGATACCTCACATATGTGGTTTGAACGGCGTTTACATATGTGGGCGGGACTTGCGCGTGCGTTCGCTTCTGAGCACGAGCTACCGGGGACAGGGGCGTTTAAATTTATTTATTTTTTTTTTTACTTATTTTTTTTATTTTTACACTTTTTTTTTCAATTTATTTATTTTGATCACTTTTATTCCTATTACAAGGAATGTAAACATCCCTTATATTAGGAATGTGTGTGACAGGTCCTCTTTATGGAGAGATGTGGGGTCAATAAGACCCCACATCTCTCCTCCAGGCTGGAAAGCATGAGATCAGTGAAAAAAAATCACCGATCTCACGCTTACTAGCCGCAATCGCGGCTTTGTTTAATTCTGGGAACCCGGGCGTGACGTCATCACATCACGCCCGGGCCTCCAACGGTCATAGAGATGACTGGTGACCATCTGATCACCAGTCATCTCTATGCTCCTCGTCATGTGACAAGACTCCGGCGCCGGACGATTCTTTCTCCGGGCCCCCGATGGCACGGGAGAGCCCGGAGAAGCATCGGATGGCGGCGGGAGGGGGGATGTCCCCTTCCGCCGCCTATAAGAACGATCAAGCGGCGGAACTGCCCCTATGATTGTTGTTATCGTGCGCAGAATCGCCAGCAGAAGACAAGGATATCTGAATGATGCCTCTAGCTGCAGGCATCATTCAGATATCCCCCCACAAAGCCCAGGACGTCATATGACGCCCACCCAGGATGGGAGATCCCATCTGTGGGCGTCATTTGATTATGGCTGGGTATTGAAGTGGTTTAATTTACAGTTGTGCTCATAAGTTTACATACCCTGGCAGAATTTATAATTTCTTGGCCATTTTTCAGAGAATATGAATGATAACACAAAAACTTTTCTTTCACTCATGGTTAGTGTTTGGCTGAAGCCATTTATTATCAATCAACTGTGTTTACTATTTTTAAATCATAATGGCAACAGAAACTACCAAAATGACCCTGATCAAAAGTTTACATACCCTGGTGATTTTGGCCTGATAACATGCACACAAGGTGACACAAAGGGGTTTGAATGGCTATTAAAAGTAACCATCCTCACCTGTGATCTGTTTGCTTGTAATTAGTGTGTGTGTATAAAAGGTTAATGAGTTTCTGGACTCCTGACAGACCCTTGCATCTTTCATCCAGTGCTTCCCTGACCTTTCTGGATTCTGAGTCATGGGGAAAGCAAAAGAATTGTCAAAAGATCTGCGGGAAAAGGTAGTTGAACTGTATAAAACAGGAAAGAGAGGCCTGTAGTATTACTGCAGGTAATTCAACGGAGGGCCGGCATGACAGGGGTTAACGGGGCGTGTTTGGTACAGGGGGAAGGTACAGGCAGCGAGGTTAGCAGCTCTATGTGGAAGGGGTGGAGCTGGGAGGAGGAAGTGAAGGAAGAGGAGGGGCACAGTCACCACGAGAAGGCGAAAGGGTTAGGAGCTTCCCATCCGCCCGCCCTACAATTGGGGGAGCATTGGGCGTTTAGTATGGTGGGGTTGCACGACCAAAAGTTGGTTGGGCACTTGGCGGGGTGCTAGGTCCTTTTTAGGTCATATGGGCACCTAAAAAGGCGTGGTGTAGGGACCCGTCTGAGGTACGGCTCTCAGTTGGTATATGGGTACCTGCTAGTTGTCTCTGAGTCTAAGCTTTCGCGACTGGAGGCCTGAGAAGTGACTAGCAGGTACAGTTCTGGGTTATGCCTATTGGGACCTTGTGCCCCATTTTTGTGATAAACTGGATGTTGTATTAAAAGGTTATTATGTTATTTATTTTATATTTATATATTTGGTTAATAAAACAGCTGCTATGGCCAATTTACTCCATTTCAGTGTTGCGTGGTCATTAGAGGGAGGGGTGGGGTTATTGGATAGCAAGCCACAAGCCATAGTTAATACCATAGTCAAGGGATATAAAAAGATATCCAAGGAATTGAGAATGCCAATCAGCAGTGTTCAAACTCTAATCAAGAAGTGGAAAATGAGGGGTTCTGTTGAAACCAAACCACGGTCAGGTAGACCAACTAAAATTTCAGCCACAACTACCAGGAAAATTGTTCGGGATGCAAAGAAAAACCCACAAATACCTTCAGGTGAAATACACAGGACTCTCTGAAAACATGTGGTGTGGCTGTTTCAAGATGCACAATAAGGAGGCACTTGAAGAAAGATGGGCTGCATGGTCGAGTCGCCAGAAGAAAGTCATTACTACGCAAATGTCACAAAGTATCTCGCTTACAATACACCAAACAGCACAGAGACAAGCCTCAAACCTTCTGGCACAAAGTCATTTGGAGTGATGAGACCACAACTATAGGTGCCGATTGAGTGAACATAAAAAAGTAAAAAGAATTTGTCTCTGGCGTGGTAAAAAGAACGGGTAACACATTGGCCATCTTGTCTTGGGATTTAGTTCATGTCCAAGTGTCAGAAGGTGACAGCGGAGTTTGGCTTTCCTATATGTTCTATATTGTTGGGAGGTTGGCGTGCACGCACTCCGCCTGCTATAAAATGGTATTGTTGTTTAATAAGATGCATGGCATCTGGGCTGTACAGTCATTTGTCACTGTCTTATCATGGCTCTTGGGGATGACATGACCCACTCAGGGCTCTGTGTATGTGTTACTATGGGCGGTGCTCTTTGTCTTTCTGGAAGTTCCGGGGTCAGCACGAAACTCTTTCATCCCCAGAGAACTGCCTTTGTGTTACTGGAGGTCAACTTCAATTCAGATCATTAAAGCTCCTCCAGCCAGATATAAAAATGTCATTTCATTCAGTTTGGTATTCATTATAAAAACCATGTATAGGCCAACTGTTTTTTTGTTTTGTTTTTTAATTAAAGCTGAACTCCAGGCAGGTATTAAAGACACCAATTACAGTAGTAATTGGTCATTAAATGCATTCTTGTAATAAAAGCAGCTCAATTGGACTTGGTATCAGCCTCCTGCAGTCCCTGTAAAGCAGGGCTGGAGTTTGAGAGAAAGAATCAGCACAAGATGCCAATCAGTTCATGTGCTGGCCAGAAGCATGCTGATAGGAGGAGAGAGCAAAGATGAGCTCATCACTACGCTGCCTTACTTTCACTGTCCAGTCACTGGCTGTGGGAGGGTTCAGGACGACTGGGGTTTAGAGGAAGTGTGTTGAATGACTTTGGCCTGTCAGACTGAGGACATCTACTGGCAGAAAAAAGTACTGCGGGATAAATCTGTGAACTGAAAGCGGACTTTCACCTATTAAAATAGCCTCCTTCGCTCCTTCTTCATACACAACTGCCAAATTTTTCTTTACATTTTGACGAGTTTCTAACTTTTTTAGACCGCTTTTAAGGTGCTTTGGAAGCGCTGCCCATTCATTTCAATGGGCAGGGACATTTTTGAGCTGCTTTTTAACCTCCCTGGCGGTGTGATTCTGTCAGATTTTAGGTGCTGAAAGCGGTACCATTATTCTGCATGGAAATTTGGCGTTTTATATTGCAGGCCTGTAATTCTTAGGAATAACTCACTTAAATCTGTCCAAACCAGAGTCTAGTAGACATCCCGGGTATGATAAAGTTCAAAAAACAAAATTATACATTATAATAAAATAAATAACTATAAAATAATTATAACAAATAATATAATAATAATAATAATAATAAAAGTGTTTTTCAGTGTTTGATGACGAATTTCCCCACAAATCGCTATCGCTTAATTCTGCGAGTGATTCTAATTTATTTTCGCTGTTTTCTAGCTGGTCTAAAACCACTTTTGACATAAAGGGACACTTTTTGGTTGCTATGGACAATCTCCAGTTTCTAGGCAGAAAGAACAGTTTTTATTATATAAAAGTGCATGCAGGACACTGGGCAGACCACTGGGGACAAAGGGGGTGTGTAATTATTACATACAGTACTGTAATCTGTAAGATTACAGTATACTGTATGTATACTGTGTTTTAACTTTTTTGAATTTGGCGCCGATCTCCGTCCCCGTGCGTCGTAACGTCGCAGGGAACGAAGCTCGGCGGCACTCGGAAGTGTGTGAATCGAGCGAGGAGACACGGCTCGATCACACAGCGGGGAGGCATCGCAGGATCCAGGGGACAAGGTAAGTAGCTCTGCCTGGATCACTGCGATGCAGCCCGAGTCTGGCTCGGGGTTACCGCTTTTGGTGCTGAAATTTAACCCCGAGCCAGACTCGGAAATACTGCTAGGAAGGTTAAAGCGCTGCAAACATGCCCCAAAGATGCTGCTTGCAGGTGTTTTATCAGATAGCCGTTACACATCACAAAGCCGCTACCCGGCCTACTGCGCATGCGCGATGCGCAGCCGAAGTGGCATTGCCTGGCGGCCATCTTGGTACACCCGCACTCGTCCGCAGTAAGCCTAGAGTTAGAAGTCGACAAGCAGACAACTTTTCTACACCCACCGGAGTCTTGCTTTTCACAGTAATTTTTAACAGTAAACTGAGCTTATATAGTGAAATACAGTATTTAGAATTCCGTAACACTGTTTTGATGTTCAATTTTAAAAGCAGCGGCAAGCCTGCTGATCTCACTGGTTTACTGATGTGACCGAACACCGCTGCTTTTAAAATAAAAAATGCAAGGCATTCTCTGATTGGACAAAGTGGGGAGGTGGGGCTCTGACATCACAATTTTTACCTCTTCTAATTAGAGGATGCTTTGCATTCATTGAGAAAATACAAGGCATGGACATTGCTTTGTGCACTGGTTCAAACTCATTTGGTGGAGGGGGGATTATGGTGTGGGGTTGTCTTTCAGGGGTTGGGTTTGGCCCCTTAGTTCCAGTGAAGGGAACTCTTAAGGCGTCAGCATACCAAGACATTTTGGACAATTTCATGTTCCCAACTTTGTGGGAACAGTTTGGGGATGGCCCCAGCCTATCCAGCATGGATGAGCGAGTTTGGGGAGGAGGAACTTGACTGGCTTGCACAAAGTCCTGACCTCAACCATATAGAACCCCTTTGGCATGAATTAGAGTGGAGACTGCGAGCCAGGCCTTCTTGTCCAACATCAGTGCCTGACCTCACAAATGTGCTTCTGGAAGAATGGTCAAACATTCCCATAGACACACTCCTAAACCTTGTGGACAGCCTTCCCAGAAGAATTTAAGCTGTTATAGCTGCAAAGGGCAGGCCAACTCAACATCGAACCCTACGGACTAAGCCTGGGACAGTAGTGTATTTAGGTTTTGTGCTGCCCTAGGCCTGACTAAACTCGTGCACCGCCAGTTTAAATATGACCCACCCCTTCCTGTCTAGGCCACACCCGTTTCTAAGACCCGTCCTGAAATTTTTTGAGTGGGGACACTAGTTCTGAGGGCCTGGGGGGGGGGGCGATGGATTCCCTTAACTTGCATAGATTTCCTCTCACTTCCTGTTTGGCTATGGGGCAGGAAGTGGAGGGAAATCTCTGCAATGGGACAGGGGCTATAACCCTCCCTTACTCTATCCAAAATGGAAAAAAGTGTTGCCTATAGTTCTACTTTAAGCACAAATTTCTCATAATTTTATGGAGAGGACTAAGAAGATATAACGATGCCAATGGTGCAGCAGAAAACATAAAGCACAGTGAGGAAGGTTTGTGGTTCAGGATGATGGGACAGTCAAAATTAGAAGCAGCACACCCTCCACACACAGTTGCGGAATGCCGGCCTCCCGCATACCGGAAGCAGTGCGACCACTTTATAGGAGCGCTAGACTAATTTGCCTCTCAGCCCAGTCCGCACGATAAGACTGGCACTACACTAACAGTGTAGCGCAAGCCGGCAGGGACTCTTTCCGTGCTTCCCCAGGCCTGGGCCTTCTTGGCCTAGGCCAGAATACAGCGTTGGACTGGGATGCCATTAAAGTTCATGTGCGTGTAAAGGCAGGTGTCCCAATACTTTTGACAATATAGTGTACATTGGCTCAGTGGTTTGCACTGGTGTCCAAAGGTTCAGTCATTTTCCAGGCTCTCGCAGCATGGAGTCTGTGTGGGTTTCCTTCAATAAATTAAAAGTATGCTGAGAAATGGACTTTAACCCAAATCTGCCCTAGCCTGCCGTGATAGTGGTGGTGTTATTAGATTATAGGCTCCTTTGAGGCCCAGGTTAGATTTCTGTAAAGGTCTTGAGAATTTGCAGGCACTATTAAATTACTAGAAGCAAATGAAATGTTACAGCCATTGTCCCTTGTCATCTTTGTCTCTGTGGTCGGCTCTCCCTGCTCTCTGTGCCCTTTCTCCCCTTTGTCCACATAAGTGAAATGGAGCTTCTGTAATCAGCAACTTAATGGCTTTTGGACCATAATTTACAGATATTGCGCCCTGAGCTTTCCACAGCCAACCTTTAACTTGCTTTTATTACATCCCGGGACGTGGCGTGACACAGGGGGCCCTCTGTGATTGGTAAGGCTGTATTCCTAACTTATGGCTGTGGACAGCGGGCTCTCTGCGGTATAGGGTTCATGAACTGCAGGATTGATGAAAACATCTTCTCTGTTAAATGATATCAGCTTTCCTTTGTGTGAAGGGATAAGATGAAAATCTACGTATCTTAGAATTCTCTAAATATATTTTTAAGAGTGGCTTAATATACAGAGGTTGGGCAGAATTATGGAAACACCAGGTTAAAGAACAAAATCGTTACCTAATATGGTGTTGGACCACCTTTGGCATCCGAGACGGCCTAAATTCTACTGGGAATTGGCAAATATAAGTGTTGGATGGTGGATAATGAAATCTGATACCACTCTTCACGCGAAAATTGTTCCAGTTCTCGCCAGAGATGCCAGAGGAGCAAAACAAGGCCAAACCTTGTTCTCCAAAATTGACCATAGTGATGATATTGGGGTGCGGTGACTGTGGTGCCCAGCAGTGGCGGCTGGTGGGTTCTTCTTTTGGGGCGGGGGGCGGCCAACAAACAACACCCTCCTTGGCGGTGCGGCAATAAAACAGAACCCCTCCCCCCTCCCTCCATGGGCGGTCTGGCACTTACCGAGTGAAAAATGGAAAGGATATACTGCGCTGTGCAAAAGTAAATACAAAAAATAGCTGCCAACACAGCTGTAGACAGAAAGGCAATATATGTAAATGTAAGAAAAGTGTAGCGCTACTTATGTATATGTAGCGCTACCCCCAGCTAAGAGAGCCGCTGGTATGATGTTTCGGGCCTGTAACACACCGCTGTCAACCCCCAGCAATTGGCTCTACCCTCCCTTGGCACAGCTTGTAGGGAATGATAGGATTGTGAGACCTGTAACTTTAGGACACACAATCCGGCAATAAATGCACACAGTGATATTGTATAACTGACATTAACCGTTTCCTCGGCAAAGTAATCACACCAACAACTTGTCTGCTTAATCCTGGTACTTTTACTGAACGAAATGGTTAAGCAGATAAAATGTATACATTAGCATATGCAGAGCCCTGCAATAAAAGGTATTCAGCAAATAAACAGATATACAATTCTGTACACACACAACTAGCAAACCCCGCTTGCAGTTCCCTCCCTCGTGGGCAAGATGGCACCCAGCAATGTCTAAATTTAGAAGTCAGGCCTGACTGTCCTATGTGTAGGTTCCGTGGAGATGGATCTTCGCTAGCAAATGGTGGTGCACTTTTGAAGACAAAATTGTAATCCACAGGAATAGGTACTTATAAACTTGAGGAATAAAGTAAAGTCACTAATGCTACTCAATGCACTGTCCCTCCAGTGTGCAGATACAAACTCTAATGGGTGAGTCCCGAACAACAAACACTGGGCCTAGAGATGCTGTACAAATCTCTGAGCAGGTGCTTTCTCACCCAACCGGACCAGTCCACGTCCGTATCTTCCGTCGCTGTGTCTCGCTACACAGGTTCCACGACACCAGGGTCTTCGGTCCTCCTGGAAGTAGTAGATGGGTAGCAGGATGAGACGCCCCTCAGGCTCCTCAGTGGAAACGGAAGGCTCTTTGGAAGCACAAGGCCTAAATTTCAGGCCCTGTCAGGAACAACAGACTCAGCACAGAGTTCCACTTGCTGGGCGGACGATGTTCAAAGAGACCGTACTCCGGTCCGCCCCTCGGTTAAATAGCCCACCCCAGCAGTCCTTGCGCGGGGCAATGAATCCTGGGTATGGTAGTCCCTGGGTTCTTAAAGCAACACCCTGCTACATATACAAGTGTCAATGTTTCTATGATGCAACATATAAACACCTCAATATATGTTAAAAAACATATATAACACTTCAATTTAGCAAATTCCACCAAGTGAAAGTATTCAGTGAAACGTCACTATGTGAAGTGATGTGATAACGCCTCAATCAGTGAAAATAATAGAAATGAAATACAACTAGAAAATGCATTTCCTGCAGAAAATGTGTGGGGATGCTGAATAGCTGAATTGCTAAAGCTAACTGTATGAATAGCTTAAATCCGTAAGAAAAAGTTGAAGAAGTATGAATAGTTGGAAAAGTAGGAATGGTTTTAAAATAAACATGAATTTCATTTAAAAAGTTTAACAACACCACTAATTTATGAAAGATGTGGAATATTTAAAGGTTTTTTGAAAAGTTGACACTAAACTGAATTGTTTTTTTTAAAAATGTTTTATTTTTTTTCAAAAATTATTATTTTTTTTTTTTTTTAAATGTTTTTTTTTTTCAAAAAGGATTTTTTTTCTTATTATATTTTTTTAAATATTTTTTTTTTTTCAAATTTTTTTTTAACCACTTCAGCCCCAGACCAATACGCAGCATAATGACTAGGCCCCTTTTTGCGATTCGGCACTGCGTCGCTTTAACTGACAATTGCGCAGTCGTGGGACGTGGCTCCCAAACAAAATTGGCGTCCTTTCTTTTCCCACAAATAGAGCTTTCTTTTGGCGGTATTTGATTACCTCTGCGGTTTTTATTTTTTGCGCTATAAACAAAAATAGAGCAACAATTTTGAAAAAAATTACATATTTTTAACTTTTTGCTATAATAAATATCCCACAAAAATATATAAAAAAACATTTTTTTCCTCAGTTTAGGCCGAAACGTATTCTTCTACATATTTTTGGTAAAAAAAATCGCAGTCGGGGTTTATTGATTGGTTTGTGCAAAAATTATAGCGTTTACAAAATAGGTGATAGTTTTAAGGCATTTTTATTATTTATTTATTTTTTTTACTAGAAATGGCGGCGATCAGCGATTTTTTCCATGACTGCAACATTATGGCGGACACATCGGACACTTTTGACACATTTTTGAGACCATTGTCATTTTTACAGCGAACAGTGCAATAAAAATGCACTGGTTACTGTAAAAATGACACTGGTAGTGTAGGGGTTAACCACTAGGGGCGCTGGAGGGGTTAAGTGTGAGGGGGGGCGTGGCTACGAGTGACACGTCACCAATCTCCGCTCTGATTACACAGAGCGGAGATTGCTGACAGTGTCAGTAGAGGAGCGGGGAGATGTTGTGTTTACACTAACATCTCCCCGCTCCATGCCTCCGTGAGACGATCGCGGGGATCCCCGCGGCGATTGAGTCCGCGGGACCCGCGGTCCAACTCACAGGGGAGGCAGGGGGGTCACGAGCGCGCCGCCGGCTGCGCGCGACCCCGATGTCGACAGTTAAAGGGCCACGTACAGGTATGTGATTGGGCCCGTACGAGCCATTCTGCTGACGTATATATACAGCGAGCGGACGGCAAGTGGTTTAAATGATTTTTATTTATTTTTTTTATGTTTTTTTTATTTTTTATGATCTTCTTATTTTTTTCAATTTTTTTTTTTTTCTTTCAAATTTTTTTTTTTTTTTTAAAATGACTTATTTTTTTTCAAAAAATAATTTTATACAGGACAGTCAATGGAAGAAAGTGTAGAACTCTTGCCATTTGGAAGCTCAGCCAGCCAAAAGTAAAAGGCGTATCACAAAACTGAGCACAAAAATACCTATATTTTGATGTATAAATTGTGTATGTAAGTAGATCTTGTGGGCGTGGGAGCAATTTATAGAAAAGGAACTGAGATAATTTTTTAAGGCTCTGTGCTCTAGCTGTGACATCATCCACTCTAAGCAGCCCAATAGACACTCTGTTTAATCGATAAAATTTCCTGAAATGATCACTAAGCTTAAACAGCTTTTTCACAAAAACTGTAAAAGATTTCAAACTGAAAAGATATATGTGGATAGCTGAATATTTTGTGAACATTTTAAAGTTTGCTTGGCGTCTGTAGGTGAAAGTATGAAGGAGCTGAAAATTTTGGGAGCGGAAGAAGATTTGAAGGATTTGAAGCATGCTTTTATTGACTTCAATGTTAAAAAAAAGTGTTAAAAAGCTTAATATTTTAAAAAGTATAAATAGTAGAAAAAAAAATTGAAGAAGTCCCATTATAAGCTCAAAGAGCTAAACATTTTAAAAGTTGAATGGTTTTAATAGCTGAAAGTATGCAGAAGTTACGCAGAGCCAAAAAACGTACGGAATAAGAATAAATAAAAAAACGAATAACAATACTGGGAATGCTTGGAAAGCATTCCCACTAATAATGTGACTATAAGTGACGAGTAAAAAGTCCAAGGATAGAGATGGGATCCGACAAACTTCAACAGAAGAATCCAAAACAGGTGTGACCCTCTAGATGGAAACAGAGAAGCCAAAGGAACCAACCACCGATAATGCGAGGAGGCTTACCGGATCTAAATGACTTAGAGAGGCATATACCACCCAAGTCGCATAGAGCTTATTGGTCAGTAAACTCGATGGGTACAGCTGGTCCTGAATCCAACCAGCTGTCCAAGACATCAATAAATTGCAGAAGATATATACAGTTTTTGCTTGTTGAGGACAGAGGCTCGGTATCCACATGCCATGCGTGATATAATGAAAAAAACTCGCATAGCGTGATACCGTTTAAGAGTAGTATTTATTAAAAGCATAAAAGTGAAAACTCACATTTTAGATGATCATTATAGGCTTATCGTATAAGGTGCAGGTACATGAGCGATGTATATAGGTAGGTCCACCCGACGTGTTTCAACAAATAAAACGTTATCTGGGGTGTAGATATGTGTGATTCGTTTCGTACAAATTTCCAAAAATTCGTACATACGGAAGCATTCGAAATACGAATTTCTATTCTTACGAATTTTAAACTAATTACGAAATTTCATTGACGAATTTGGTTTCGGGAGTGGGAGACGGCTGAGACTAGTACTGGTAGTTGATGGGAGATTCAGAATTGGACAAAATAAGAATGTTCGTTAATATTGTTTTATTATTGTCATAATAATTGCGATTATTCGTTATGATGAAGTTAAAAATCTAGGAAGTCGGCACAGCAAAGGGATGGTGGGAGCCCCTCATAATGAGCACAGCACAGGGATGGAGGCAGCCCCTCATAATGAGCACAGCAGGGGTACAGCCCCAGGAGGAAGTCAGCACAGCACAGGGATGGTGGGAGCCCCTCATAATGAGCACAGCACAGGAATGGTGGGAGCCCCTCATAATGAGCACAGCACAGGGATGGTGGGAGCCCCTCATAATGAGCACAGCAGGGGTACAGTCCCAGGAGGAAGGTGGTGGTGGGAGCCCCTCATAATGAGCACAGCAGGGGTACAGCCCCAGGAGGAAGTCAGCACAGCACAGGGATGATGGGAGCCCCTCATAATGAGCACAGCACAGGGATGGTGGGAGCCCCTCATAATGAGCACAGCACAGGGATGGTGGGAGCCCCTCATAATGAGCACAGCAGGGGTACAGCCCCAGGAGGAAGTCAGCACAGCACAGGGATGGTGGGAGCCCCTCATAATGAGCACAGCAGGGGTACAGTCCCAGGAGGAAGGTGGTGGTGGGAGCCCCTCATAATGAGCACAGCAGGGGTACAGCCCCAGGAGGAAGTCAGCACAGCACAGGGATGATGGGAGCCCCTCATAATGAGCACAGCACAGGGATGGTGGGAGCCCCTCATAATGAGCACAGCACAGGGATGGTGGGAGCCCCTCATAATGAGCACAGCAGGGGTACAGCCCCAGGAGGAAGTCAGCACAGCACAGCACAGGGATGATGGGAGCCCCTCATAATGAGCACAGCACAGGGATGGTGGGAGCCCCTCATAATGAGCACAACACAGGGATGGTGGGAGCCCCTCATAATGAGCACAACACAGGGATGGTGGGAGCCCCTCATAATGAGCACAGCAGGGGTACAGCCCCAGGAGGAAGTCAGCACAGCACAGGGATGGTGGGAGCCCCTCATAATGAGTATACAGTAATGAGTTGACGACTGCCATATTGAGAAAGGTGTTTTTTGCTTTTTAAATTCATCGTAACGAATGTTCGTAATTGTTACGAAAAGTTAACGAATCTAACGAAAATTCGTATTTCGTACAAAACAAATCCAAATTGAATTTCGGACACGAACTACGAAATACGAATTTTCGTCTAATACAAAACGGAACGGAACAAAACAAAACTAATTTATTGACGGCGCACATGTCTACTGGGGTGTGGAACCTGGCACTTACCCACTCGTGTGGCGGGGCTGTGGTGTCCTCTCCTGGAGTGCGGGCAGTGGTGTCCGATCCTCCAGCTTCCTCTGCCGCGTGTCTCCTCTTCCACCATTCCAATAGGATCGCCTCATGCTTTGGCCAATTGGTGAAACAGGTCTCACAGACCTGCCTCCTGATTGGCGTGGAGGAACATTAGTGTGATAATAGCGAAAATTCATTCGCTTATTGTCACACAACTGGGAGGGCTCGGAGCGCAATGCTCTGCACTCCGAGCCGACCCTTTTTTGAAGCCTATTAGAGCCTCTGGCTCTAATCAGGTGCTTAAAAAAACACCCCGCAGCATTGAAATCCATGGTCCGGCGCCACTGATATGTAGATCAGGGGGCCGAACGCATAGATAGGGGAGACGGCGCCCATGCGCCCTCTATGGACGGGCCGCCACTGGTGCCCAGGGAAGGTGCAAGACTTTGTCTGCATGCTCGTCAAACTCCAATTTGACAACACCAGCTGTGTGAATGGGAGCATTATCGTCTTATGTTCTTCTACGGCGGGTGGTCCTCTTTCAGATAAAAATGGTCTCCCGGCGAATCGGCGGCTGGAGAGGTGCCTCTCCCTCCGCCGCTTACCGGACCCGCTGGTAGCGGCGGAGATGCTTCAATCCTATCCCCTCAGTAGCATGAAGCTCAGTGAGGGAAAGATGGCCCCCACTCGACTCAATAACATTGGATGACGGAAGCGACGTCAAACGTCACTTCCGCCCAATAGTCTTAAAGGGGATTTTTTTTTTTTAAAGACATTTATTTGTTTATTGCATTTAAGTGTAAATATGAGATCTGAGGTCTTTTTGACCCCAGATCTCACATTAAAGAGGTCCTGTCATGCTTTTTTTCTATTACAAGGGATGTAAACATCCCTTGTAATAGGAATAAAAGTGACCCAATTATTTTTTTTATTTTTTTAAAGTGTAAAAATAAAAAGTAAAATAAATAAGAAAAAAATAAATAAATGTAAAGCGCCCCATCCCGCCGAGCTCGCACGCAGAAGCAACGCATATGTAAGTCACGCCCCTTATGAAAACGGTGTTTAAACCACAGATGCTCTGTATCGTTGCGATCGTTAGAGCAAGATCAATGATTCTAGTAGACCTCCTCTGTAACTCTACACCCTGTTCCAAATTATTATGCCAATGATATTTTTCTCATCTACCTAAATAATAATGTAAACATCAGTCAGCATAATTCTCATGTTATCAACTATTAAGAGTACAATTCAAATTTTATTGAACAAATCTCCTAATGATAACAGTTTTTTTTTTTCAAAATAAAAAACTTACCATGCTCTGTTCCAAATTATTACACACAGTAAGTTTCAAAACACTTTATAGGTTGTAAAGAACTGAAAATTGTCATTTGTTGTGTTTGCAGCATATTTACTGAAATCAAAAGCTATTTCAATCAAACTTTCAACAACATTTTAACTTTTTAAACATTTTAACAGGTCACGTTACATTTTACCATAGGACCCCTTATTTGATAGCAGCTTCACAAGTCTTGCATCCATTGAACTTGTGAGTTTTTGGACAGTTTCTGCTTGAATTTGTTCGCTAAATGTCAGAATAGCCTCCCAGAGATGCTGTTTGGATGTAAACTGCCTCCCACCCTCATAGATCTTTTGCGTGAGGATGCTCCAAAGGTTCTCAATAGGATTGAGGTCAGGGGAGGATGGAGGCCACACCATGACTTTCTCTCCTTTTATCCCCATAGCAGCCATTGATGCAGAGGTATTCTTTGCAGCATGAGATGGTGCATTGTCATGCATGAAGATGATTTTATTACAGAAAGCATAGTTCTTCCTTCTGTACCAGGGAAGGAAGTGGTCAGTCAGGAACTCCACATACTTTGCAGAGGTCATCTTTACACCTTCAGGGACCTTAAAGGGGCCGACCAGCTCTCTTCCCATGATTCCGGCCCAAAACATGACTCCACCACCGCCTTGCTGACGTGGTGGAGCAGGGTGGCCGTCCACCAACCATCCACTACTCCATCCATCTCGACCATCCAGGGTTGCACGGCACTCATCAGTGAACAGGACTGTTTGAAAATTAGTCTTCAAGTATTTTTCTGCCCAATGCAGCCGTTTCTGCTTGTGAGCATTGGTTAGTGGTGGCCGAATGGAAGGTTTATGCACAGTTGCAAGACTCTGGAGGACTCTACACCTTGATGTCTGTGGGACTCCAGAGGCATCAGCAGCTTTAAATATCTGTTTGCTGCTATGTAATGGTGTTTTAGCAGCTGCTCTCTTGATCCGATGCATGGATCTGCCAGAAATTTTCCTCAATGTGCCTTTATCTGCACGAAACCCGTCTGTGCTCTGAATCAGCCACAAATCTCTTAATAGTGCGATGATCATGCTTAAGTTTTCGTGAAATATCGAATGTTTTCATACCTCGTCCAAGGCATTGAACTATTTCACTCTTTTCGGCAGCAGAGAGATCCTTTTTCTTCCCCATATTGCTTGAAAATGGTGCTCTGTTTAAAAACGTGGAACACCCTCCTTTGGTAGTTTTTCCCCAAAATGGGCTCACCTGGCAATCTGATTATCACAGGTGTCCGAGATTGTTTTCAGTGATCAAAGGAGCCCTGAGACGCAATGCCATCCATCAGTTAAACTGAAAAACAAAATATTTCATCTTTGTGACACTGAAATATCATTAGCATAATAATTTGGAACAGGGTGTAAACTGGTAACCTGTAGACATTTTTAAACGTCGCCTATGGAGATTTTTAAGGGTCAAAGTTTGTCGCCATTCCACGAGCGGGCGCAATTTTGAAGCGTGACATGTTGGGTACCAATTTACTCGGCGTAACATTATCTTTCACAATATAAAAAAAAGATTGGGCTAACTTTACTGTTGTCTTATTTTTTAATTCAAAAAAGTGTATTTTTTCCAAAAAAGAATTCCGCTTGTAAGACCGCTGCGCAAATACAGTGTGACAAAGTATTGCAATGACCGCCATTTTATTCTCTAGGGTGTCAGGGAAAAACAATATATAATGTTTGGGGGTTCTAAGTAATTTCCTAGCAAAATAAACTGATTTTAACTTGTAAACAACAAGTTTGAAAAATAGGCCTGGTCCTTAAGTGATTAAAAACATTTTACGGGAAGTAAGGCAAATACACGCTCATCCTAAGTAAACACCGATACAGGCAGTACCTGATATGAGGTATTCTCTCCCCTGACGTCACATCCACCCGCCGATGCATTCTGGATGCATTCCAGATCGATGTGCGGCGCTTCTGGGACACAAGCCAGCATCCTCAGCTCCCCCTGACAGCCCCTCCACCACCAGCGGCTTCCACGGACTGGATGACTGGATTTGTCTACTGTATTATATTGTATTCTTTTATTTTCTATTATATTCTATTCTATTCCTTTATTTTCTATTCTATTTTATTTTCTTCAGAAATTCGAAAACTATTCAAATTCTATTAGAAAATATCAGCACAAAGTCAGAGCACAAAAACCTTCATATAAATATCTTCCTCAATAATCAATAGGATACAAATCCTCTCTGCTTGCACCAAATGTCTTTGCAAAACCCAGATATCACCTTGTAAAAGTAGCAGTGACATCATCACTGTGCTGTACATACCCAGCGCAGAGAGGAGCGCTATGGGAGGGGCTCAGTAACTCCACCCGCTACAGACTGCCTGTAGAAAATGACATGAGGGGGCGGAGACAAGACTAGTCCCCTTGCACAAAGAGAGAGGGCAGCAGTGATGGCAGGGGGGGGGGGCAACAGGGCAATTGCCCCCCCTCCCGAGACCATCTGTCACACTCACTTGCTTGCTCTGTTTTGTTTTTTTTTGCGCCTGATCTCCCGGACTTTGGGGACCCGGTACCGGCCGGCCTTAGGTCCCCTGGACCCCAAACGTGGCACACATGTAGCCCCACTCTTCCTCTACAAGTGTACAAAGTGGTGTCTGGGGGACCTACGTCCGGGGAGAATCGATTTTTCAAACCCAGGCACTCCTTCCATAGACTCCAATGTTAAACATCAGTCTAGTCATGGCCACAGTGAGGCAAAGTGAGGCACAGTGAGGCATGCAGATGGGCACAGTGAGGCACAGTGAGGCATGCAGATGGACACCCTAGGCTTATACTTGAGTCAATATGTTTTCCCAGTTTTTGGGGTAAAATTAGGTGCCTCGGCTTATATTCGGGTCAGCTTATACTTGAGTATATACAGTACTTGTTCTGCGGCTGCTGCTGCCTCTCTGAGTCTCTCTCTCAGTTTCTCACATCAGCCGATCAGCGGCGCTGAGAGACAGACTCGTCTAATGTAGTTACGCGGCGCACTGACATGATACCAGGAGCGGAGGAGGAGGCGGGTGAAGCCTCTTCCCTGCACTTGTTGCTAACGCCTGGGCCGCTTGGCGTCTAGCAACGAGTGAGTCACGCAGTTTGTGGGCGGGCGGCGCGGTTCGTGGGCAGACCGTGCTGCTCAGTGTGTTGGCAGCGCAGGTGAGAGTGAGAGAGCAGGCTCAGTGTGGCAGCTGGCCAATCAGCTAGCCGGGAGCGGGGGAGCAGAGAGATGAGATTATCTCTCACCGCCCGTGCCTGCCCTGCATTCCTGCAGTGACTTCCGCCCTCACTGTGCAGGCAGCAGAGAGATTACATTATCTCTCTGCTGCCTGACTCTGGGAGTCTGGGACACAGCAAGAGACAACCAAAACTACACCTTAGCAGGCAAGTTAGTGACAATCCGCAAGGTGTGGCAGGCGACATGGCAAATGAAAATCTGCATCTGGTGGCAGGCAAGTGACAATCTGCAAGGTGTGGCAAGTGACAATCTGCAAGGTGTGGCAGGTGACGTGGCAAGTTACAATCCACAACGTGTGGCAAGTGACATGCTCAGGGCTCCCACTAATTGCAGGCGACGGTGGCAAGTGACACACTCGGGGACTCCCAATGATTCTGCATTGAACTATTTAATTTTATATTACAATGTAATAATAGAAATAATGCGCTTCAATCATCCTGACACCATAACAACCATGATGCCGGGATGATTGAAGCACCGACACCAGCCATTTCCCCGATAAATTTCCCACAAAAAAAAACATATTTTTTGGCAGTGCCCCTCCCGAGAAAAGACTCTGGATCTGCCCCTGAGTGATCGGCCTTTATTACAGGAAGCTCCTGCACAGAGGTAGAGATCAGAGCTGTGGGAGGGGCCAGCAGGCTCCGCCCACTACAGGCTGCCTGCAGAAAATGACATGAGGAGGTGGGGACAGGACCAGTCACCGTGCACAAGGAGAGAGAGCAGCAGTGACTGGTCTTTATTATAGGAAGGGAAAGTCTCACATTGGATTCAGATCTGGAAGAAATCCACAAAGGACGCCGAGATTCATGGAAGAATACACGTGCCTTGTATTTGCATTATATGTGCTTATCTCAGAGTTCAGCTTTCAATGAGATGGTCTTGCTAATGACTTTGGATAGGGACTTCCTCTTAGTCTGTTATTGTTAATTTACAAGCAATTTGCTGACCGCATCAAAATGGGACTAATTGAAATTCAGGCAACTTATGCATATTTTACAGTGAGCTTTCCATTAACAGAAAAGCGTTAGAATGCTGTGCTAGAATTAGATGTAGCGAGCTCCTGCCACACCGCTGCTGCTGTGTTTTTTTTTTTTTTTTTTTTCTGGTTTAATTCTGCTTTGGTTATGTTGGGATAGTTGCTGGTCAACATCCAAAATGACTGCAAGAGTGACGGCTTTAGTAATTTATTTAGCACAACGGATAAAATTTCTCAACCCAAGAACAAAAATGGAATATGTTGCAGCCTCCTAGTTCTTAAGTGTTTTGTCTGCATTCGTTCTCCTTTTTTTTTTTTGTTTGTAGGGTTTGTTCACACATACCAAAGTTTTTCCATACTGGCAGAATGCCAGTCATTCCTAGGGCACATATTTTTTACATGTTTTCTATATGCCCCGATCACACTGAGGTGCGGTGCAGTGAGCTGCTATGAAATGCAGACTTTCTGCATTTTATCGCAGTGCACAGGAAGGCACCACACTGCTGTGACATGAACGGGGAGGGGGGGGGGGATTTACTAAAACAAAACTGGAAAGTGCAAAATCTGGTGCAGCTCTGCATTTAAACCAATCATCTCCCAGGTTTTATTATCAAAACTTGATTGAACAAGCTGAAGTTAGAAGCTGATTGGCTACCATGTAGAGCTGCACCAGACTCCGAGTGCTCCGATTTTAGTAAATCTCTCCCCATTGTGTATGTGGTGCACATTCAGCGGCGGCCTGTCCATTAGGGGTGCATGGGCGCCACCCTTCCTATCTATGCGTCCGGCCCTCTGATCTACATACACTGTGCTGGATCATGGATTCCATTGGGGGGGTGGAAGCTCATGATTGTGATTCCTACTGAACCAGACTGAGAGACAATTTAAAGGCTCAGGAACCCTTTGCAGGTGTTATGGCTTAATTAGCTGATTAGAGTGGGACACTTTGAGCCTAGAATATTGCACCTTTTCACAATATTCTAATTTTCTAAGATTGTGGATTTGGGGTTTTCATGAGCTGTAAGCCATAATCATCACAATTATGACAAATCACGGCTTGCACTATCTCATATATTAGTTTCACCTTTTAAAGTGGAGGTCCACCCAGAAAAAATGGGTTGGGAGGTATGGGTAAGCATGTTGGAAATTCTGCATATAGCCCTACAGAACAGAGAGTGCACAGTGCACATTGGCTTTGCTGCTTAACTGCAGACAGGAAACAGGAATTTGAGTGCTCCAGTTTTAGTAAATCTCCCCAAAGTGTCACTTTGTGCACTTCCAATAACATTGACATAAAAAAAAAAAAAAAAGAAAGGGGGACACAGCTGCAGTCTATAGCTGTTCATAGTAATAAATAGCTCTATGATAGTTGTACACGGGTATACGCTGCACTTGCGTAAAAACACACAAGGGCGTACATTCTTGGATGTCCACAGCTATGGTTTTGTTTTAGCTAAAGTTTATACATTGACCACTTAAGGACCGAGCCTCTTTCTGAGATTTGAGTTAAAAACATTTTGTTTTGCTAGAAAATTACTTAGAACCCCCAAACATTATATATATTTTTTTCTAACACCCTAGAGCACAGGTGTCAAACACAAGGCCCTCAGGCCGAATCCGGCCCTCCAGGCCATTTCATGTGGCCCTCGCACCTCTCCTGCAGCTGCAGGAGAGATCCAGCTCTCCTCTGGTCCTCCTCTAGACCCTTAGGCCCCTTTCACACGGGACGGATCAGTCATGATCCGCCCCGTGAACCTCCGCTTGCTCTGCGGGGATCGCTCCGTTGATCCCCGCTGAGCCGGCGGATGACTGGGCGGTCCCCGCACACTGTGCAAGGACCGCCCTGTCAGATCTCCGCTCTCCCCTATGGGGGATCGGATGAACACGGACTGTCTGTCCGTGTTCATCCGATCCGCTCCGCAGACGGATAGAAAAATAGAAATTTTTCTATCCTGAAAAACGGAGCATAGCGGACACGGGTGAGATCGGGTGTCAGTGGATGTTCATCCGCTGACATCCACTATCCCATAGGGATACATGTATGTCCGTTTTTCATCCGAAAACGGATGGGTGAAAAACGGACATACGGTACGCCCATGTGAAAGGGGCCTTACTTTCTGCTTTCAAGTAATGCATCCATCTTCCCAGCAGCAGCATAAGGTGGGGGGTGCACTGTGATGTAAGGGAAGGTGGGGGACTCAACTTCTGACGGTGGGGTGGCTCAAGACATCTAATGTAAGGGGAGGGGATGCGCTGGACATCTAATCTTACAGATACAACCGGCCCTTTTGAGGGCAATCATAATGCTTAAGCGGCCCAAGATGAAATTGAGTTTGACACCCCTGCCCTAGAGAATAAAACGGCGGTTGTTGCAATACTTTTTATCACACCGTATTTGCGCAGCGGTCTTACTGGCTCACTTTTTTGGGAAAAAACACTTTTTCGAATAAAAAAATAAGACAACAGTAAAGTTAGCCCATTTTTTTTTTATATTGTGAAAGATAAATTGATACCCAACATGTCGCGCTTCAAAATTGCGCCTGCTCGTGGAATCTCGACAAATTTTTCCCCTTAAAAATCTCCATAGGCGACGTTTAAAAAATTCTACAGGTTGCATGTTTTGAGTTACAGAGGAGGTCTAGGGCTAGAATTATTGCTCTCGCTCTACCGTTCGCTGCAATACCTCACATGTGTGGTTTTAATATGCGGACGCTGCTCACGTATGCGTTCGCTTCTGCGCGCGAGCTCGGCGGGACGGGCGCATTATTTTACTTTCTTTTTTTTATTTTGACACTGTTTTTTAAAAAAAAAAAAATTGGGTCACTTTTATTCCTATTACAAGGAATGTAAACATCCCTTTTAATAGAAAAAAAGCATGACAGGTCCTCTTAAATATGAGATCTGGGGGTCAAAAAGACCTCACATCTCATATTTAGACTAAAATGCAATAAAAATAAAAAAAATACGTTTTATGTCATTCTAAAAAAAAAATAAAAAAAATGTCCCTTTAAAAGCATTGGGCGGAAGTGATGTTTTGACGTCGCTTCCGCCCTGCAGTGATATGGAGACGGGTGGGGGCCATCTTCCCCTCACTCCTCTCCATACCTAGGCAGGGGACAGACGCGATCACCTCCGCCGTTGCCGACGGCTCCGGTAAGCGGTGGACGGCACCAAAGAGCGGCGGGAGGGGGGGGGTCCTCTCCCACCGCCGATAAAAGTGATCTCACGGCCAATCTCTTCATTTCAGAGGTTTACAACCAATTTAACAGTGGACAGTGCAATCAAAGCTTTCCATCATTTTTATTTTATTTTTAAAAAAGGCGGGCGGCCCGCTTATAGATAAAAGTAGTCTCTGCAGCGGATTCACCGCGAGATCACTTTTATCAGCGGCGGCGGGAGGGCCCCCCTGTTTTTTGTTTTTGTTTTTTGTTTTTCTATTGCATTCCATGCACACAGGGCATTTTTGCAGCTGCTAACAGCAGCGTTAGACGTTTTTTTTTTACAGCTGCAAAACGCCCATCCATGTTATTCTATTGTGTCATGCACACATAGAGCTTTTATGAGCTCCAAGTGGCATAGGCGTTTTCCAGCTGCAAAAAAAATCCAATTCCAGTGCGTTCTGGAGCTCCAGGTTTGAGCTGCAAAAACGCCCGTCGCTATTAAACGCGCAAAAACCGCAGCGAAAATGCGCAAAAATGCCGCGATTTGCGTTTTTGCGCTCCGGGATTTTTTTTTTTTAAAAAGGTCAAAAAATGTTTACAAAACATGGACAGGCGTTTTTGTCCATGGAGATCTGATGTCTTTTTGACCCCAGATCTGAAGAGGACCTGTCATGCTTTTTTCTATTACAAGGGATGTTTACGTTCCTTGTAAGGCCCCATGCACACAGGGCGTTTTTACAGCCGCGCTTTTTTACAGCTTAAAAACGCCTGTCCATGTTTTGTAAACATTTTTTGACCTTTTTAAAAAAAAAAAAAATCCCGGAGCTTAAAAACGCAAATCGCGACGTTTTTGCGCGTTTTTGCAGCTCAAACCTGGAGCTCCAGAACGCACTGGAATTGGGTTTTTTTTGCAGCTGGAAAACGCCTATGCCACTTGGAGCTCATAAAAGCGCTATGTGTGCATGACACAATAGAATAACATGGATGGGTGTTTTGCAGCTGTAAAAAAAAATGTCTAACGCTGCTGTTAGCAGCTGCAAAAACGCCCTGTGTGCATGGGGCCTAATAGTTATAAAAGTGATCCAAATTTTTTTTTTTAAAGGGAAGTGTAAAAAATAAAAATAAAAAGTTCAATAAATAAAAAAAATTTTTTAAAGCGCAGAAGCGAGCGCATACGTAAGTCACGCACGCATATGTAAACGGTGTTCAAACCACACATGTGAGGTTTCGCCGCGATCGGTAGAGCGAGAGCAATAATTCTAGTAAAAGACCTCCTCTGTAACTCAAAACATGTAACCTGTAGACATTTTTAAACTTCGCCTATGGAGATTTTTAAGGGTCAAAGTTTGTCGCCATTCCACGAGCGGGCGCAATTTTGAAGCGTGACATGTTGGGTATCAATTTACTCGGCGTAACATTATCTTTCACAATATAAAAACAATTGGGCTAACTTTACTGTTTTCTTATTTTATGATTCAAATATGTCTATTTTTTGCTGAAAAATTCAGTTTGCAAGACCGCTGCGCAAATACGGTGTGACATAAAGTATTGCAACGACTGCCATTTTATTCTCTAGGGTGTCTGAAAAAATATATATAATGTTTGGGGGTTCTAAGTAATTTTCTAGCTAAAAAAAAAAAACTGATTTTAACTTGTCAACACCAAGTGAAAAAAAAATAGGCCCCGTCCTTAAGTGGTTAATATCACTTTAAAATACCTTCCTGCTTCCTGAATAAATATTACAAATCATTTTGAAAATAAAACAGTTTGAATGGAATTGAAACATATATTTAGATATTTGCCTGGAGCTTGACTGTAGCTATTGAGTAGCAATTATTTATTTGGAATATTTCCTCTAGTTATCCTCCATGACCATTGACTGATGTTATCACTTATCCTCCCTGGTCTTCTGTCCGGCTGTCCGGCTGTCCGGCAGGTATGGCTAGACAGACATTGAGCCAGTCTGGTCTCTGCTTTCAGAAGAACAGAATGTGCAGATGTAATTATGGCAGCCCATTCAGTTACTGTAAAACATCCATTACCGTCCATTGAGTTATGTGATGGTGCGGCGGTGATGGAAGGAAATATATTTTGTCTGTATCGTTTGGCTTCCAGAGCTTTTCAAGACCAAAAGGGTTTTCAAATATTAATGCCGGACAGCAGAATAAATTTGTTCTATGGGGTGATCTCAGGTAGAAGTCTTTCATTTGGATTTGGTGATTGTGGACCTACAGTAGCTGAGAACCCTCTATCTCATGTCCCTTTTAGGGTACCCCCTTCTGTGGTTGAGTGAATAAGAACTACCCGTATATACTCGAGTATAAGCCGAGTTTTTCAGCACATTTTTTTGTGCTGAAAATGCCCCCCCTCGGCTTATACTCGAGTCACCTTTTTGCGCCTGATCTCCTGGATTTTGGGGACCCGGTACTGGCCGGCCGTAGGTCCCCTGGACCACTCTTTTTCTATAAGTGTGCAAAGTTTCTTGTCCGGGGGACCTACGGCCGGGGAGCAAAGATTTTTCAAAGCCGGGCACCCCTTCCATAGACTCCCATGTTAAATGGTAATTTCTCTGGTAAATTTGGGGACCCGGTACCGGCCGGTAGTAGGTCCCCTGGACTCAAAACCTGGCACACATGTAGCCCCCTTTCCCCTCTATAAGTGTGAAAAAGGTCTTTGTCTGGGGGACCTATGGCCAGGGAGAACAGATTTTTCAAACCCGGGCACCCCTTCTATAGACTCCCATGTTAACGTCAGTCTAGGCATGGGCATAGTGAGGCATGGGCAAAGTGAGGCACAGTGAGGCATGCAGATGGACACCCTAGGCTTATACTCGAGTCAATACGTTTTCCCAGTTTTTTGTGGTAAAATTAGGTGCCTCGGCTTATATTCGGATCGGCTTATATTCGGGTCGGCTTATATTCGGGTGTATACGGTAATTCTCTTCAGAGCTTCTATAGAAGGAAATAAACTCACCGGACACTTTATTAGGTACACCTGTTCAATTGCTTGGTAACACAAATTGATCAGCCAATCACATGGCAGCAACTCAATGCATTTAGGCATCTAGACGTGGTGAAAACGACTTGCTGAAGTTCAAACCGATCATCAGAATGGGGAAGAAGGGGAATTTAAGTGACTTTGAACACGGCATGGTTGTTGATGCCAGACGGGCTGGTCTGAGTATTTCAAAAACTGGGATTTTCACGTACAACCATCTCTCGGGTTTACAGTGAATGGTCCAAAAAAGAGAAATATCCAGTAAGTGGCTGATGTGTGGAGGAAAATGCCTTGTTGATGTCAGAGGTGAGAGGAGAATAGGCAGATTGGTTCCAGATGATAGAAAGGCAACAGGAACTCAAATAACCACTCGTTACACCCAAGAGGTATGCAGAATACCATCTTTGAACACACAACACATTGAACCTTGAAGCAGATGGACTACAGCAGCAGAAGACCACACCGGGTGCCACTCCTGTCAGCTAAGAACAGGAAACTGAGGCTACAATTCGCACAGGATCACCAAAATTGGACAATAGAAGACTGGAAAAATTTTGCCAGAGGGTCGGGTCAGAATTTGGCCTAAACATGAAAGCATGGGTCCCTCCTGCTTTGTATCACTGGTTCAGGCTGGTGGTGGTGGTGTAATGGTGGGGGGGTATTTTCTTGGCACACTTTGGGCCCCTTAGCACCAATTGAGCATCATTTAAACACCACGGCCTACCTGAGTTTTGTTACTGACCATGTCCATCCCTTTATGACTACAGTGTCCCCATCTTCTGATGGCTCCTTCCAGCAGGATAATGTCACCATGTCACAAAGCTCCAATCATCTCACCACTGGACAATGAGGTCACTGTCCTCCAATGGCCTCCACACTCACCACATCTCATCCAATAGAGCACCTTTGGGATAGGGTGGAACGGAGATTCGCATCATGGATGTGCAGCCGACAAATCTGCAGCAATTGCATGATGCTATCGTGAAAAAAAGAATGGTCAAACATTCCCATAGACACACTCCTAAACCTTGTGGAGAGCCTTCCCAGAAGAGTTGAAGGTGTTATATTTGCAAAGGGTGGGCCAACTCAATATTGAATCCTACAGACTAAGACTGGGATGCTATTAAAGTTCATGTGTACAGGGCCGCCATCAGGGGGGTACAGGCAGTACACCTGTAAGGGGCCCGGAGGTCCCCAGGGCCCAGGGTGGCAACCCCCCTTTTATTTTTATTTTAAAAAAAAAAGATTTTTTTTTATTTTTATTTTTTTTTATTTATATTTTTTTGTAAGGGGCCCAGAGGTCCCCAGGGGCCCATATGGCAACCCCCCTTTTTTTTGTAAGGGGCCCTGAGGTCCCCATGGCCCCGGATGGCAACCCCCCTTTTTTATTTTTTTTTATAAAAAACATTTTTTATATTTTTTTATTTTATTTCTTTTTTTTTATTATTCTTTTTTTTATTTGTTTTATCTTCATTTTTAATTTTTTGTAAGTGGCCCAGAGGTCCCCAGAGGCCCGGAGGTCCCCAAGGGCCGGGATGGCAACCCCCTTACCGCAATAATTTGTGGTGGCAGCACCCCCCCGCTTCTCAATGTGCAGCGGCAGTACCCCCCCCCCCGGGTTCTCTGCTCCATGCCTGAAGCTATGTAAGGGTCCCCAAAATTCCTGATGGCGGCCCTGCATGTGTGTATAAAGGCAGGTGTCCCAATACTTTTGGTAATATAGTGTATATTCCCTACCTGGGAAAGTTCAAAGATACGCTGTGTCAATGCCAACAACTGTAGTCCCTGCCTCTCTGTCATACCAGGGTTCCCAACAACATTTATCTCCAATGAAATGACTTATCTCTACTGCATGGGGGAAGGTAGGTGCAATGTGAGAAACAATTCACAGATATTTAGAAAATCCCAGTTCAGTTATTTGTAAATGTTTTTTTTTTTTTTTAAACGTTATAAAAGCATTACATGTAATGAGTATTCCCCCCCACTACAACAATGAGTTTATTCTGTGCTTTGATTCTACTTTAAAGAAAAATCCTTTTATTAGAATTGTAGCCGGGAGCTCCGGGGCCCCCTGTGGTGTAGAGGAATAGATGGGACCACCCTCTACTTTCGTGCAGTAGGGATTGCGAAAATATTACCCATCAGAGAGCGTAATGGTAAAATAAAATTGCTCGGCGTACCTGAGTCTGCCTTCTGCTTATACAGTAAAACCTTGGATTGCGAGCATAATTCGTTCCAGAAACATGCTTGTAATCCAAAGCACTTGTATATCAAAGAACATTTCCCCATAAGAAATAATGGAAACTCAAATGATTCGTTCCACAACTATTTATTCATAAGTCCTTCAGTTTATAGTCCATATGAAAAGATTATAGCAATGTGATAAGTTGTGTGACCATAAAATGTCCATCCACAAGGGGATTAGAAGCAAAATCCAGCAGGAGCCACAGAGTATAAAAGAGAAGAGAGGCGCCTCTAATGCCGCGTACACACGATAGGAATTTCCTATGGGCTAAAATCTGATGGAATTTTCTGTCGGAATTCCGTTCAAGCTGTCTTCCATCAGTCTTGCATAAACACTGTCAGACTAAATTCCGACCGTCCAAAGCGCATTGACGTACAATAGGCTTGTGCAATTCGTTTCGTAACAAATCGAAATTCGTCCGAATTTAGCAACTTTCGGACATTCGGAAGCATTCGAATTTCCGAACAAAGCAATTACGAATAAAACCGAATCCGAAATAAATTATATCGCAAATAGCGAATGCCGGAATGCCTTCGGCATAATTCGTTATGAAAAAAGTTAGGAATGTACGAATCCATACGAAGCACAATAACACTCTGCTCTCTGCTCCTCCCTCACCGCGCTGAACTCCCTCTCAAAATGGTGTACAGGGGCGGAGGCTATAGCCGCATGTAAAAAACGAAAGTAAAATACGAGATTTTGAATCGTTACAAATAACCGCTATGTATTTAGAAAAGTACAAATCCATTCGAAGCACATTAGGCATAATAGGCAGCGTCGTTGTGAGAGAGACACGGAAAATTACGAATCAACGAACCCAAAAAAAGTTGTGTCCAGAATCAATGAAAAACAATGTACCCTACCGAAAGTACGAATTATAAATCAACTAAAAATAAGGCTTACATTAATACGAATCATTCCGATTCAACGAAAAATGTCGCTTGCGAAAATACGAATTAGTCCGAACAGGAAAAATCCTGTCTAAATTACGAACGATTACGAACAGGACCGAAAAGAAACGAACCGAAACGAAACAAATTTTTCCGTTGTGCACAAGTCTAACGCACAACACTACGACGAGCCGAGAAAAATGAAGTTCAATGCTTCCAAGCATGCGTCGACTTGATTCTGAGCATGCGTGGGTTTTTTCTCCGACGGAGTTCCACACAGACTATCGGAATTTCCCATCGGATTTTTTTCCATCAGAAAAATTTAAAACATGTTCTATTTCTAAAATCCTACGGGAAAAAGTCTGATGGGCCCACACACGATAGGAATTTCCGATGAAAAAATTCCATCAGACTTTTTTCATCAGAAATTCCTATCGTGTGTACAAGGCATAAGTGTAGCAATATGTTGGTAAATGTTGTACCTTCATTAAATGTAACCATAGTGCTACACTTAGAGGCGCCTCTCTTCTCTTTTATACTTAGTTGTGACATGACGCTGCTCGTATATCAAGACATCGCTTGTATATCAAGTTAAAATTTATTTTAAAATCTTTCTTGTCTTGCAAAACGCTCTTAAACCAAGTTACTCTCAAACCAAGGTTTTACTGTAATTCCTCTTTTCCTGCTTTAACAAATAATTTCAGTGCCAAAATATCATTGTCAAGTCTCATTACTTCCTTCCAATCAGTAAGTGTACAACTGAAATAGGTAAGAATGAAGCTTATTGCACATTATAATGCACATTATATTGCACTTATTGGTCCATTAATGGGCACTGTGCCCCTTCAGGGTGACGGTGCTTCCTGATAAATTCTCCTACTCCCCCAGCAAGGTATACTCACCGATTCATGTTTCTTTCCCACCTATTGGAGCTCTAACTGAAAAGCAGGTCTTTAGGGCATGGGGAAGGATGTAAGTGGCCAATCACCAGACATAAACAATGATAAGTGGATGGGGCTAGGTGTGACAAGGTGCTGATTGACAAGCTAAAGACTTGCTAAACAGCTGGGACAAGGCCTGATAGCCATACCTGCTCCAACATCTCCTCCAACTCTAGTGCCTACAGCCTACATGAGAGTGACAACTCTGCTCTGAATTCTGGAGCAGTGCAGCATCGTTGCCCCAACATCGCAAGGAGGTTCCTGGATATGGACCTTTATGGAAGGGTCACCAGGTATTCTGAAAGCTGCACATTTAGAGAGACTGAAAACAACATTTTGAATCTTATATGAGGTTTTATTGATTCAGTTTAGATCCACCTTAAAGCGTAAGTGAAAACAACATTTTGAATCTTATATGAGGTTTTATTGATTCAGTTTAGATCCACCTTAAAGCGTAAGTTCACCTTTTCACAAAAAATAAAAAAGTGAATTAACACTCCACACCCTCCCCACCCCCAGTCCCTTTTCACTTACCTCTGCGGGTGATTAGCTGTCACTGCCCAAGCAGCCGGTGCAAGGGTCTGGAGTTTTCTGGATGGATCAGAGCAGGTTCTAATTGGTCACGTGCTGGCACATGACCATTTTGGCTGTTTGGAATAGCTCTGGGCTCTAAGGACTCTAAGGCTTTCAAATCCCAGGACTACTGTGGGCAGTGACAGCTAATCAATTCAGGTTTTGAAGGAAGCACAAAATGGGGTGGGGGGTGAAAGGCAGAGATGTTAAACTTAATTTCATTGCGGGCCACATCAGCATTATGGTTGAGTTTTTGCCAGTTGTATCTGTAAGACTTTGGGGTTGATTTACTGAAGGCAAATAGGCAGTTGCACTCTTCAAGAGCAGTTGTCCACAGCTTAGTTAATGAGCAGAAGCTCTGCTAACTTCCGTCATCCAATCATGTGCGTGCAAAAATGCTGTTTTTTTTGTTTCTTGCTCGTTATTTGGTATTCTTTGCAAAATTAAGTTTTGCCTAATTTACTAAGCTCTGGAGCACTTTGCAAAGTTCACAGGCCATTTGCCTTTAGTAAATCAACCCCTAGATGTCCAGACCCCCCCCCCTCCCTCCTTTACATCAGATGTCAAAAAGCCCCACCATCGGAAACCAGGAGCCCCCCACCCTCCCTTACATTACAGTGCACCCCCTTTCCTTGTGCTTCTGCAGGAAAGAAGCTAGAGGTGGAGCTGGAAAGCAGAAAGTGCTGCCCACAAAGAGTCTGTAGGAGGACCAGAGGAGGGCTGGAGTAGGGTGACCACATTTCCAAACTGCCATTCAGGGACACACCCCCTCTCTCACCTTCCCCAAAAAAAGATGAGGGGGGGCGGGGGGAAATGTAGTCTCGGGGGTTGATGGGGAATTTTGCAGTGAGTTATTTGTCAGGTGAATGTGCCACTTGCCACCAGATGCAGTGCCGCTTGCCACCCATAGGCTGCCACCAGATGCAGTGCTGCTGTCACTCCCTCTGCATAAGCCACGTGCGTAGAAGGAAAGGATTGGCGTCACTATCTGGAGAGTGAAGATCACACCAGTCCCTGCTGCTTGCCGCTGGGTGCCGGAGAAGGAGGAGGTGCCGAGGTGGGTGGGGACAGCAGGCCTCGCTCCTGGTCTCACTGTCTGAGAGTAAATGGTCACTGGTTGCAAGATGCCAGGCAGCACTGGCCCTAGCAACCAGTTCCGGAAATGTAGTTATTAGAGGGTGGCTGTGTCCTCTATTTCATTCCAGGACATTGTATTGTCCCGGAACGAAGGTGCCCGGGACCCAGGACAGACATGTCAATTGCGGGACAGTCCCGGGCAATCCGGGACACGTGGGCAACCTAGGCTGGAGTCAGCTGCTGGAGTCTGCTGAATGCTGAAACCAGGGGAGGCGGAGATGAGGGTGTGCTGCAGCTGCACTGAGAGGTACAGGATTTGTAGGAGAAGTTCTGTCCTCCTCTCTGTTGCTGACTTCTGAGAAGGGGGGGGGGGACAGAGACAAGCCTCTCTCCGTGGCTGCAGGGAGAAGCGCAGGATCTGGTGGAGGAGCCTGTCCTGCTCTCTTTTGTCAACTACTGAGAGAAGGTGGGGGCGGAGACCAGGGCAGGGATGCTGCTAATGCAGTAGAGGAGCGAGGGCCACATAAAATGGCCTGAATGGTTGGATTTGGCCTGCAGGCCTTGTGTTTGACAAATGTGGTGTAGGGTGTTCGTTCTCCTTTAAATTTTTTGTAAAATATGAACTTACACTTTAAGTATTCCTCCTCAAACATGTATGTAGACTAAATGAAAGCTTTTTTAATGTGCCTGGTGCTTTTCTTTATTATATAAATATAAATGCTATTATATATTCTTGTAGCTTCCTTGACATAATGCATTTTATTTTATTAATTTTAAGTTACAGCACTGCTATAAAATCCAACTCTTTAGATTTCAGTATTTCCTCCCTTACACCATAACCAGGTGAATAAAATATTGTTGGTCTTCCTTTTTTATTTTTATTTATATAAGCACTTACCTAGAATTGAAGAGGATGGTACACGTCACATATTATGCAGTCCATTAAATCTATAGTATAGCTTGTACAAAGGCTCATTTAGATGCCCACAATGATATTCCAATAAGAGTCAGATCCTTTGTTTCCTGTTCTGCAAAGTGATGTTGGCTGTTCTGTTTTTTTTACCCCCCTTGGCAAGGATCTCTTAGTACATCTGCCTATTAATGTCAATTAAATGGTGAGAGCGAGATTTATGCAGAGCTGATGATCCCAGTGAAGCCATTAGGCTGCGAGAGGAAAACTTTGATTGAAGCATCATTGGATGGCACAGGCGCTAAAGAGTCTATGCTGAATTTCTGCTCCATTCTCTTTATTGCAGTGAACGGTGTAAATCCTCGATGGGATTTTTCCAGCCTCTCCCATGGAGACTTAAAATTAAAATTCTAAACGTTATTCCAGCCAGTAAATAAAATTAAGAGTCTCTTTCTGCACAGACTGGTGCGGTGACAATGGACCTCAAGTAGGGAAATTATATTAGGTAATTGCGGTGTGATCAGTTCAGTTCAAGTATTGTTTGCGAAACCACATCAAGGAGGAACCAGGTGACAACCAATCGTCATTGTGAAAAGGGAAAAATAGTGTTAAAGACAATATCTGGGTAAAGGTGCCCCCTCAATATAACAAAAAAATATCTCATCTGAGTCTGCCATCATGTGACCCTCTGTGGCGCCACTTCCAGGAGCCAAGACTGGTGATCCACCTCTGCAGTTTGGGCCTGCCACAATTGTTGCCACCTCTTGTGGTAATGTAATCACGTTACCACTAAAGTTCTAAGGACTTGTGATAGCTAGGCTGATTGACAGTCAATGGGAAGTGCCACCAAGCAACTGTTATGGTGCTCCATGGCAGATGGCGTGGGTTCACTCAAGGTCCAATGTCTAAGCCTGCGTTGGTTTTCACCAGCGTTCCTGAAAGTGGAGATGGGTCAGAGACCCTAGTGGTCCCAGTTTACTTTGTTGCGACTTGTCACCAGGTCAAAGCCCTCAGGATCATCTCACCAATAGTGGAGACTGTTTACAAAACTGCAGATGAGAGAGTAGTCAGGTTTAGGCAAGTAGCAAACAGGAGTGCAGTCAGGTTTTTGAAGATTGCCAATGGTCAGGCAATCTCACAGGCAACTATTATACCTCAGGTGGGAAAGTAGTCAGGCCTGAGTAAAGGTCTAGGCAGGCAGCAAGCATGAGAGTAGTCGGGTTTTTCCAGATTGCCAATAGTCAGGCAATCTGACAGGCAAGTATCGTAGCTCTTTGCATAAGGGGGTGGGATAGCCCAGTGTTCAGCTTTAGGCCCCTTTCACACTGGGGCGGGCAGGTGCGGTGGCGGTATAGCAGCGCAATTTTTAGCGCTGCTATACCGTCGTTCTTACCGCGGTATGCGGCCGCTAGGGGGGTGAATTTAACCCCCGCTAGCGGCCGAAAAAGGGTTAATAGCCACGGTTTGCGGGCGGTATTACCGCGGTGTCCCATTGATTTCAATGGGCAGCCGCGGTAAAGGAGCGGTGAACACACCGCTCCTTCACCGCTGTAAAGAAGCGGCTAGCAGGACTTTTGGAGCGGTCCTGCTAGCGCACCGCTTCAGTGTGAAAGCCTTCGGGCTTTCACATTGAAGGCTACAGGCACAAATTTTTCATGCGGTATAATAGCGCTAATATTAGCGCTAAACCGCATGAAAAACGCCCCAGTGTGAAAGGGGCCTTAAGGGTTGTGTATATGGACATTGTTTTTCTGAGTCCTAAATTTGATGTGGGTTTAACCTCCCTGGCGGTATGATATTGTCAGATTTTAGGTGCTGAAAGCGGTACAATTATTTTGCATGGAAATTTGATGTTTTATATTGTAGGCCTGTAATTCTTAGGAATAACTCACTTAAATCTGTCCAAACCAGAGTCTAGTAGACATCCCGGGTATGATAAAGTTTGAAACACAAAATCATAAATTATAATGTAATAAATAACTATAAATAATTATAACAAATAATAATATAATAATAATAAAAATTATTCAATTATGTAATCAAATCAAAAACACAGAAATTTGCTCAGTTGCAGAATTGTCACTGTTGTTAGATTTAGTGTTTGATGATGAATTTCCCCACAAATCTCTATCGCTCAATTCTGCAAGTGATTCTAATTTATTAACGCTGTTTTCTAGTTGGTCTAAAACCACTTTTGACATAAAGGGACACTTTTTGGTTGCCATGGACAATCTCCAGTTTCCAGGCAGAATTTTTTTTATTTATAATATAAAAGTGCATGCAGGACACTGGACAGACCACTAGGGACTAAGGGTGTGTGTAATTATTTTATACAGTACTGTGATTACAGTGTACTGTATGTGTATTGTGTTTTTACTTTTTTGAATTTGGCGCCGATCTCCGCCCCCGTGCGCCGCAACGTCGCAGGGAACAGAGCTTGGCGGCACTCGGGCACTGTGTGTGAATCGAGCGAGGAGACACGGCTCGCACACACAGCGGGGGGACATCGCAGGATCCAGGGGACAAGGTAAGTAACTCCCCCTGTATCCTGCGACGCAGGACGAGTCAGGCTCGCGGTTACCGCTTTTGGTACTGAAATCTCACCCCGAGCCAGACTCGGGAATACCGCCAGGGAGGTTAAAGGCCACATCAAGCGTAGGTCAGCAAGTTCACTTTTCTGGTGTAGTGTGGATGACAGTTCAGAGGCTGCGTTTGACCTGCTTTGTGTCGCATTTCTTTGGAGGCAGCAGATCCTACTGAGTTTCATTTGCCTTTTTCTGCATTTTGCATTTTAACACAATGTTGGTGATTTACTAAAACTGGAGCACTCAGAATCTGGTGAAGCGGTGCACGGTAGCCAATTAGCTTCTAACTTCAGCTTGTTCAATTAAGCTTTGACAATAAAATCTGGAAGCTGATTGTTTCTATGCAGAGCTGCACCAGATTTTGCTCTCTCCAGTTCTCCCAATGTATTTGAATGCAAAAGGTAGATTTTGACAACTCCCATTTACACCAGCTAAAAGTCAGGACGAAAAAGGACCAAAGTCTACAGGTGTCTCTATGGGCAGGCATTGGGGCCACATGGCCAGCTTTACTGTTAAGTTCTCCAGATGTTATCTCAATAATATTATAATTATTTTTGCTTTTTTTTATATATAATGTCCTCCAATTAATAGACACTGCCTTTAAGCCTCTCTCAGGTTCATATCTTTGCTCCGTGCATTGTATTACCATGCTGGGGGGCCGACATAGGGACAAGGTAACATACGCTGAATGGCACATCCTTCTGTACACCGCAATGTGTGTCTCTTTTGCTTCTTATGGCTGCAAGGATTTGTTGCCCTGTTGCACACTCTACATGTGTGGGTTCTGCTTTTTGCTTATGTTCCACTTATCCCAATGCAAGTCCACCGTGCATGATCTGTCTGGTTTGATACAAGGGACTCTCAGGCTGGGTTCACCCTGATACGACACGACATTCATCCGACCTTCATCCTACTTTGCTCTGCAACATCAGTCCTACATTGATCCTACATTGGTCCGACATCCATCCGACATTCATGAACAGGATACTACTTTGATCCGACTTTGTGCTAGTCTGACTTGTCCTTTGACCATTCAAAACAATCCCAGGGTGAGATAAATTCCTTTTACTGCTGCTGTAATCACCATGTCGGATGTCAAATGTCGGATGGTTAGGACGAGGATCCTACTTTGATCCGACTTCAATGATATTCAATGGGCTGAAGTAGGATCAAAGTCGGACCAAAGTAGTACAGGGAGCATTTTCAAAGTCAGACCGACTTGTGTCGGACCAGTTAAGACGGCTCTCATAGGGAAACATTGATTTTCACACGTCATGCGACATGAGCTCCTAATGTCGGAGCATTTGTCGGACCAGTGTGAACCAGGCCTTATACATTTTTCAATGATATGAAACACTCCCAACTCTCCTGTTAGCCAGAAATAAGGTCTTCATTCCCTAGGCTTTGGGTACATTTTATTATTTTTTAATTTTTTTTATTCATGTCAAGTTGTACACATCTATGATAAGTAACAAAAAAGAGAGATTCGCCCTTTGGGACTTTAAATGAGGTGGACACCATTGGGCCAATAAACATTGTAGAAGTAAATGCAGTATAAAGTAGATACGTTTATTCAGATAAGAGTAATGCAATGCATGCAAAGATATCATCAACAGTGGCCAATTATAAAACGACATACATATAAATAGACAATTGGTACATGTATACTAAAAGACATGTGATACTCAGGCATCTAATGTACCCGACATTACATGTTTCGCGAGACCCAGCTCACTCTTCAGGGCTGGATGCGTGTACAACTGTACCTAGGATGGAAAAATAAAGGTGGGTATGTGGTATAATGTTGGTGGAATGAGCATAAGGTATAGGGAGCCGTGGTATAGGATCCTATACTCACCACTAAATAGGGCCAAAACCGCAGGTGTGTGGTTCCCAGAGGCAGCAGCAGGTGTCTCACCCGGGAGCTGAGGAGGCGGAGCCAAACGGGACCCCAGTATGGCAAAATAGAGGACAGACACAGTGTGGATGTGAGGAAGTGTCCCCAGAAGTCTCATTATGTCCATGTGTGGTAAAAGCTGTAGGCGTAAATGGGTTTATCAGAAAGTATGCAATGGTAAATTAAGTAATAATGGTATGTATATATCTCTGTATAAGTAAAAAAGCCGAAGCCAAGAATGGTAAGGACATGGAGACTAAGGCCCCTTTCACACTGGGGCGGAAGGTGCGGTGGTGGTAAAGTGCCACTATTTTTAGCGGCGCTTTACCGTTGGAATTGCGGCGGTATTCGGTCGCTAGTGGTGTGGTTTTAACCCCCGCTAGCGGCTGAAAAAGGGTTAATACCGCCGGCAATGCACCTCTAGGCGCATTGCCGGCGGTATAGCCAGGCTGTCCCATTGATTTCAATGGGCAGGAGCGGTGGAGGAGCAGTAAACACACCGCTCCTTCAACGCTCCAAAGATGCTGCTAGCAGTACTTTTGGAGCGGTCCTGCTAGCGCAACGCTCCTTCGGGCTTTCACACTAGAGAAACAGCAGCCGCTGTTTAGGGTCGGTTTCTAGGCGCTATTTTTAGCGCAATAGCGCCTGCAAACCACCCCAGTGTGAAAGGGGCCTTAAGGAGGAATAGAAAAGGCAGAGAGATGGCAGTGAGTGATAGGGGTCAAGAAAATAAGTAAGAGGAAAAAGAGAAAGAGTGAAAGAAAATGAAACAAAATAGTATGTGTGTTTAGGTCTGTGAAAACGAAAAGGCAAAGAAATGCAATAAAATCGACACAAGTGAAGACTAGGCGAGTGAAGTGCAGATGGTGAGGTGTACCCGGAGTTGATGAGAGTATACGACTGTGGTGAGTCTGAGCAGGTGAATCCCACAGGTGTGTGTGTGCTCTGAGATGCAAACACTAAAATCCACACCATGTCAGCCCTCCAATATCTATGATAAGTTCACTTAAAACAAAGGACAAAAGATCTAGCATGTTAGTCCAAAAACAGACATAGGGCCCTTTCACGCGGTCCGTGTCCATGTGCGGGCTCCGCTTTGCTCAGCGGGGATCGCTCCGTTGATCCCCGCTGAGCAGGCAGATGACAGGTCTGTCTCCACACACTGTGCAGGGACAGACCTGTCAGAGCGCCGCTCTCCCCTATGGGGGATCAGATGACGACGGACCGTAGAGTCCATTGTCTTCCGATCCGATCCGCCAGATGGTTGGGAAAATAGGGTTTTCCTCCGTTACACTTTGGCGGATCGGAGCAGGTCGGATGTCAGCGGACATGTCACCGCTGACATCCGTGGCTCCATAGAGGTGCACAAAGCGTCCGTTCAGGTCCGCCTAAAAAACTGACAGGCGGACCTGAATGGTCTGTCCGTCTGAAAGGGGCCTTAGGGCCTGAGTCAATTTGATATCAATTTGAGACGCTTCTGAGATCATTCAGAATTCATTGACAGGTGCCTTTGACCTGCAGTTGTCCTCTATCTGAGCTGCATTGGGCCTGCTTCAAGGGGGTTTTGCATTCCCATACAAGGTTACATATATTACAGCACAGCTACATTGTTGCTTGTTCCTAACTTCCCTAAGAGCAGCTGACTCCCCAATTACTTATATATATGACAGACAGACAGACAGACAGACAGACAGATAGACAGATAGACAGATAGATAGATAGATAGATATATAGATAATTGCAAAGTAACTAATCAGAATGAATTCTCCTCTGATCTGAACCTACTACCTATTGTATTACTTCCCTTTATCTTTAGATCAGCCTTTTTCAAAATTTTTACATCAGAGGAACCCTTAAAATAATTATCGGTTCTTAGGGAATCCCTGCTAAATTCCTAAGATGTCAGTGGGAAGAATACCCCTTTATGGTGGTGGTCATGGAGAAGAATACCCATCTTATAGTGGTGGTCATGGAGAAGAATGTCCCCTTATAGTAGTGATTATTGAGAGAAATGCTCCCCTTAAAGCTGGTGGTCATTGAGGGGAATGCCCCCCTTATAGTGTTAGGTGTCTTTACATCAGAAGAACCCTTAATAATTCTCAGGTCTCAGGGAATTCCTGCTAAATTCATAAGATGTCAGTGGGAAAAATACCCCCTTATGGTGGTGGTCATGGAGAAAAATGCTGACCTTATACTGGTGACCATTGAGTGGAATGCCCCCCATTAAGGTGTTGGTCAGAATGCTACCTTTAACCACTTAAGGACCGCCTAACGCCGATATACGTCGGCAGAATGGCACGGCTGGGCATAAGCACATATATATACGTCCCCTTTAAGATGCCCAGCCATGGGTCGCGCTCGCGACCCGGACGTGAGCTCTGTGACCGCGCCCGCGGGACCCGCGGACCCGATCGCCGCCGGTGTCCCGCGATTGGGTCACAGAGCTGAAGAACGGAGAGAGGTGAGTGTAAACTAACCTTTCCCCGTTCTTCCTAGTGAGAGTGTCACTGATCGTCTGTTGCCTGTCATAGGGAACGACGATCAGTGATGTCACACGCCAAGCCACGCCCCCACACAGTAAGAATCACTCATTAGGTCACACTTAACCCCCTCAGCGCCCCCTAAAGGTTAACCCCTTCACTGCCAGTGTCATTTTCACAGTAATCAGTGCATTTTTATAGCACTGATCGCTGTAAAAATGACAATGGTCCCAAAATGGTGTCAAAAGTGTCCGATGTGTCCGCCATAATGTCGCAGTCATGATAAAAATTGCTGATCGCCGCCATTACTAGTAAAAAAAAAAATGTATTAATAAAAATGCCATAAAACTGTTCCCTATATTGTAGACGCTATAACTTTTGCGCAAATCAATCAATAGACACTTATTGCAATTTTTGTTTACCAAAAATATGTAGAAGAATATGTATCGGCCTAAACTGAGGAAAAAAATGTTTTTTTATATATGTAGCGCACTCACCCCCTTCACCTGCCTCTGGCACCCCGCAGGTAAAGAGGGCACACCACGCCACAAGCCCGTACCCTCCTGTATAAAGAGGTTGAGCGGTGTTGTTGGCGGGTCTCCACAGCCAGAAACCAGAATCCTCCAGAGAATGGTTCTCACCTCTATAATTGACAGAGATAAGTCCTTGTTCCCCCCAATGACTTGAATGTCCACACCAGTTGCAACTCCAACGTAGAATTTATTTTCTCGTAAATAACAGTCTCTGATAAGTAAAGGTTGGAGTAAGAAGACAGGACAGCATAAGGTGTGGGAGAGGTCCAGGCACAAACATAATCACTTCACTGCTTGGCTTTTCAAACAGACTCAGCCCAGATGGATAGTCTCCCTAGGTAGGGACTAGCAGCCAAATGGTACTCTAACTTAACCGCACAGTCTCTGCCACCAACTGGATGAACTTGGTCTCTGCCACAGACCTGATGAACTTGGTCTCTGCCACAGACCTGGTGAACTTAGTGTTTCAAAGCTTGACCTCTTTATAAGGAGAAGACATCCCTTCAGAGAGTTACCGGGCCCCTTCCTTCACCGTGACTTCTCACCGGTCCCTCGGAACAGTTCCTCCCCCGGCCTCCTCGTCTAAGAGACGGGTCCCCTCGCAAGGGGGCACCCTGGGATTCCTCGATCCTTGCTGGGCCCCAGCCGATAGGTGCTGGGCCCAAGGCCTTTGCTGCAGTCCCAGGACTAAAGGTGCCTGGGACTGATTCACCGACCTCCGCCCCTGGGCCAAAGGTGCCCAGGGCGGACAGGAACAGACTCCCTGGGGTAGGACCCCCGGCCACGACAGACCGCGCAGAACCCCGAACAGGCAGCGTCTGCACCTTTTATATCCTCCTCCAGCATGCACAGCAGGCCTGCCACACCCACTGTACGGCTGCTGAGAGGGGACACACAAGGCACAGCACTGTATCAGCGGTTCAACCCTGGCCTACCATGGCAGCGCCACCTGCAGGCCACAGGTAACTATACACCGATACCCTCCCTGCGGACAAAAAATGGTTGATAGAATCCTGACAATCGGGGTGTTTGAGCATCACTACCACTCAAACACTTCCCCTAAATTTAGGACTCCGCTACATATATTTTTTGGGAATATTTATTATAGCAAAAAGTAAAAAATATTGCATTCTTTTTCAAAATTGTCGCTCTATTTTTGTTTATAGCGCAGAAAATAAAAAACGCAGAGGTGATAAAATACCACCAAAAGAAAGCTCTATTTGTGGGGAAAAAAGGACGTCAATTTTGTTTGGAAGCCACGTCGCACGACCGCGCAATTGTCAGTTAAAGCGACACAGTGCCGAATCGCAAAAAGGGGCCTGGTCCTTTAGCAACAAAATGGTCCGGGGCTTAAGTGGTTAAAGACATCTAAACATTTTATTGGTGTCATGCCAATGGCATTGGACCCAGAACTATGGTGGCATCATCAGATATGAGGTCAATCAGCCACAAGGCCTAGCAACCTGTGGGGGGTTCCATGGTTCCCTAGTTGGAAATATCTGATTTAGAGTGTAGGCTCTCATGAGTAGGGTCCCCTAACCCCCCTGTTTTGAATTGTATTGTAAATATAAGGTCTCCCTTCATTTTGTAAAGCTCTATGTAAACTGTTGGTGCTATATACTGTACATCCTATATAATAATAATAATAGTAGTAGAGCTCTTTGCAGCTAACATTGAATATGCCTGCATGCTCAGTTATGTCTTACCCTTATACTATCATTGTTTAGTTGCTGCTGTATGATGTGAGTTTATGTGCATAGTCATAGTCATAAGCGACTAAAATGTAACATTAAATGATAAAGCATTGCATACACTCTAGAGATCCTTTGAATTACAGCGATGTTACAGAACAGTTATACTTGTATCATTTACATTCCCTGAAAAAGGACTTTTCCCTGTTAATTGAATTAAGCGCAGCACGCCTCCCATCCGATTCTGCAGTAAATGATCCAGACCCGTCTATGAAGCCATGTGCATTTCATTTGGTGATGAGATGAACAGCGGATAGAGTCTCTGCGACATCAAATTTCCATTAGGGAGATGATATCGTCTGGACTGACGTAGCCTAAAACAAATATCTCCATTCTCAGCAGGACACACGATAATGATCTGAGAGCTGTTCAGGACAGCCAGAGTGGCTAATATTTTTGTCTTGTCCTCTGGCTGCTCTGTTCAGACACTGGCTCCATCATCATTCATGCTTTTCCCATGAAAAGAATTGCAGATACAGGCATCATGGATAATGTGCATTGTGTCTTTGTGTTGTGTGTTTGCATTTCCACAGGATCCGTTAGAAATCTGCAAAGCTTTAAAGGCACAGTTCAGACAGATTTAAGAGTTAAGACTTAAAAATGTATTCCAGGAAGACACCCAACATCCCTAGGTCTTATGAAAATATGCTGTGTGTCAACACAGCTTCGTGTAAAGATCTTGACCTACGCTACATAGCCAAGAGTATATGGACGCTGCTCCAAATTAATAAGTTCAGGGTACTGTTAATCTACAACATACTACTGTAAGTCAATTAGACAATTATGTACTTCCAACCTTGTGGTAAAAATTTGGTGAAGATTCTCTTTGTTCCAGCATGAACGTGCCCCTCGGTGCAAAGCCAGTTCCATGAAACCATTATTACACAAGAGTGGTGAGGAGGACATTGACTAGAGCCCTAACCTCTACTTCACCACTTGTGGTAAACTGGAACATATATATTGCCCATCAGATCTCTTCATCCTACATACTGGATGATCTCACAAATCTTTTTTTTTTTTTTTTGGCTGAATGGGCACAAATTCCTACAGACAAATCCAAAATCTTATGGAAAGCCTTCCCAAAAGAGTGAAGTTATAACCATGAAACAGTAGACATGTGCACACTGAAATATTTTGTTTCGGAAGTTAGTTTTCATCCGAAAAATGTATTAATTTAGTTACTCCCGAAATTTGTTTTTATTTATTTTGTTTCGTTAAAAAATGCATTTGTCCGAAAATCCGAATTAATTAAGGTTGAATCTGTCATTGAAGGCTTGTGGTGTCTGTCGAATGTTCTAAGAAGATTTGACGGAGCAGCTAAACTGTACGACGCCGCAATCGTACATCTCCGGTCCAATGTTCCGCCTACAAGCTATAGAAGAATTCTAATGTTGTATGACACTAGTAATACCGTATATACTCGAGTATAAGCCGAGTTTTTAAGCACAATTTTTTGTGCTGAAATTTGCCCCCCTTGGCTTATACTCGAGTCACCTTTTTGCGCCTGATCTCCCGGACTTTGGGGACACATGGCACACATATATCCCCACTCTTTCTCTACAAGTGTGCAAAGTTTCTTGTCCGGGGGACCTATGGCCGGGGAGCACTGATTTTTCAAAACCGGGCACCCCTTCTATAGACTCCCATGTTAAACAGTCATTTCTCTGGTGACTTTGGGGACCCGGTACCGGCCGGTCGTAGGTCCTCTGGACCCCAAACTGGGCACACATGTAGCCCCACTCTTCCTCTACAAGTTTGCTAAGTTTCTTGTCCGGGGGACTTACGGCCGGGGAGCACCGATTTTTCAAAGCCGGGCACCCCCTCCATAGACTCCCATGTTAAACGTCAGACTAGTCATGGACACAGTGAGGCATGGACACAATGAGGCAAAGTGAGGCACACCCTAGGCTTATACTCGAGTCAATAAGTTTTCCCAGTTTTTGTGGTAAAATTAGGTGCCTCGGCTTATATTCGGGTCGGCTTATACTCGAGTATATACGGTAATTATATTTATAAATTATTATTACTAGTCAACCAACATTTGAATTCTTCAATAGCCTATGGGCCGAGCATTTGACCGGAAATGTATGATTGCGGCATCGTACAGTTTAGCTGCTTGTCGAATCTTCTTAGGACTTCCGACAGACACCATAAGCCTTCAATGACAGATTCGACGTTTGTATGTTTTTCGCTGCTTCGTCTAATCTCTTTGTTCATGTCGAATGGTCTACACCAACACTGTCTCTATAATGTTGAATCTTTCCTCTCTATGTAGAATAATCTTGGACTAATAGAGTTAAGGTTAGGCACATCCGACCACAGGTTCGATGGACACAGATTGTTATTGTCAGCATCATGTCGAATCTCCTACCTATATCGAACTGTTGTAGCAACGAAAACTAAAATAAAGCATTTTTTTATGTTGGATCTTTCGGATTTCGGATTCTGCACGTTCGTTTTCTTTGTTAAAACGATAATGAAAATACCCGAAATTCGAACGAAAATGCATTCGGACGAAAACGAATGCACATGTCTATGAAACAGTTGCCACCTCCATATGAATGACCATCGTTGTTGGAATAGAATGTCATATAGGTTAAAGCTGGCCATACATAATTCATTATTCTTTTCTTTTTTTTTTTTTCAACCAACGGGTTGAGCAAAAAGAAATGAGCCGATTTCCCCAGCCATACATTTGAGGTAAATGGGGGAATTCTTCCCGCTGTGGTATTGTATCTTGACAGCCTGGAGTCAGTGGAGTCGCTATAGGGGTGCGGGGGGGTGTGGACCGCACCTGGGTGACACACGACAGAGGGATGACACCATAAAGTAGAAAGTGATATCCAATCGCAATGGTGCCACCCCCATCTGTAACATTACGCGGATCAGCGGAACCGGGAAAAACATGTTGGCGTAGGGCTACGCCCCCTCCTCCCCAGCACCCTATGGCTATCTCAATAGCATGAATGGCAGAGTTTTGGACTTTGGAGCCACCACAGCACTGATACAGCCAGCTACCACAGAGTATGGTCACCCTAGAATCGTATGTTATATGGCTTCCATACGTTCCTGACGGCTGTGATGAGAGCGCTAGTTGCTTGATAGTTGTGAATGGCACTACTATTGCCATTAGATGCAGTGTTATATGGGAATTCACCAAGGACTGTATTTCAGAACTGTAGGAGTTTCTAATAACCCGTTAAAGGGGTCAGTGTACATTTGGACTAGTCGCTGAGAATGCAGCCTATCCCATCAATAGAGATCGATGACATCCCTATAAAAGCAGCTGATCCAATCACTAGAAACCAGTGACATCACTGAGTATGCAGCCTGTCCATTCACTGGTGACCAGTGATATCATTGAAAATGCAGCCTATCCATTCACTAGAAACCAGTGACATCATTAAAGGGGTTGTAAAGGTTCGTTTTTTTATTTCTAAATAGGTTCCTTTAAGCTTGTGCATTGTTGGTTCACTTACCTTTTCCTTCGATTTCCCTTCTAAATGTTTTTTTCTTTGTTTTCTTTGTCTGAATTTCTCACTTCCTGTTCCTCCTCAGTAAGCTGTTCAGTAAGCTGTTCTGGCTGACTAAACGCCACTCGGATGATGGTGAGAAGTTTACTGAGGAGAAACAGGAAGTGAGAAATTCAGACAAAGAAAAAAAACATTTAGAAGAGAAATCGAAGGAAAAGGTAAGTGAACCAACAATGCACTAGCTTAAAAGAACCTATTTAGAAATTAAAAAACAAACCTTTACAACGCCTTTAAAAATGTAGCCTGTGCAATCATTAAAGACCAGTGACATCACTGAGAAGGCAGTCTATGCATTGTTTATATTTGCAAGATCAGACATAACTATAAATTAATTATAAACTATGGAAAAGGAAAGATGGAACGCTGCACAGCCCAGGTGAGAAAAGATAAAGCCCAACTCCTCCCATGAAATGGCGCTGATGCATTTTGCCCAGCCCACAGGGCTTAGTCCCTGTGAATAGGACCCCTATGACCAAGCCCTGTGGGTGGGGCGAAACACATCAGTGGCGTGTCCTGGGGGGGGGAAGCTGCTTTCATCTTTTCTTACCGGGCTGTTTCTTAAGAGTGTGGCTTTCCATCTTTCCTTCTCCATGTATGTATATAGAGCCGGTAAGGGCTCTCTCAACGCCGGCACCTACATCCAATGTGAGTCAACAGAGCATTATGGGGTTTCAGCTTGGAGTGACACCCTGAAGCGTGTATGGTTCCTAACACCTTGACAGCCGTGCAGGACATTCTTCCATCATATGACACCCTCTCAGTAGGCACCACTCACATGGCCACACAGCGGCATGATCCGTCACCGGCTGTGTCTACCAGACACAGCCGATGACTGATCAGTGAACCGGCTCGCTGCCGGTACCATGTGACCACTGTGACCGATCACAGCAGATAACATGACAGTTGAAAACTTCCTTTCATGCCATCCACCGTGTTCAATTGTGTTGCTAGCTGTGATTGGTCAATGTGATCACATGGTACAGACAGAGTCAATCACAGCACATCTGTACCATGTGATTAGCTCTGGCCAATCACAGCTAATCACAACAAAACAAACTGAGTGAATCAGTTTCATTCAGTAAAATGCTTGCTTATAGCAATGAAATTCACTGCTATAAGCAATCCCAATGTGTAAAATAAAATAAAATCCTAATCACTTCCCCAGAGTAGTACAATGTATCTATGGTAACAGTATATTGCTCTGTTCACAGTGTCTTAAAAAAAAATGTAACAAAAAGAAATTGAAAAAAAAAATCCCAGATCACAGCCACACCAGTTATATGATATAACTTACGAAATACCTTGGACTGTCTACTTTCCAAAAAGGGGTCATTTGGGGTATTTGTACTGTCCAGGCATTTTTGGGGTCCAAGAAATGAGATAGGCCATCAGTACGACCCCTTTCACACTGGGGCGGTTTTCAGTCGCTTTAGTGCTAGAAATAGCCTCTGCAAAGCGCCTGAAAACTGCCTCCCATTCATTCCAGTGTGTCTTTTCATACTGGGGCGGTGCACTTCTGGGACGTTCCAAAAAGTCCTGCAAGTAGCATCTTTGGGGTGGGTTGGGAGCGCTGTATTTAGCACTCCCAAAACGCCCTGCCCATTGGAATAAATGGGCAGCGCTTTCAAAGCTCCTTAAAAGCGTGTTGAAAGAGCAGCAAAACTGGAGTTTTTAACCCTTTTTTTGGGGATAAAAGTGCCCCGCTAGCGGCCGAAAAGCGTTGCAAAAGTGCTGCTTAAACAGAGCTATGACTAAGCTTTAATTGATGTGAAACGCGTTAGCTATTCTCCCCTGTTTCTCTATATTGTTTGACTTCTGTACACTGGATTTTATTTTATTTTCTACAATAAAGATGCCTTTTTCACGGAGTACGGCCGTCCAGGATATTTTTCCTTATTAAACAGCGCTAAAGCGCCGCTAAAATGAGCCGGCGCTTTCAGTGTGAAAGCAGCCTACATCAGGATCGATCAATTTTCATATATATATACCATAGTTTCCTACAGACTAAATAATATACACTGATAAATTTATGAAGAACAATTATTTATTTGCAATATTTTATAAACGAAACTAATGCCGCGTACACACGATCATTTTTCCCGTCTGGAAAAATAATTTTTTATTTTTTTTAACAAGAAAAACGACCGTGTGTGGGCTTTTTGTCATTTTTCCTGACGGGAAAAACGGCATTAATCACTACGAGAAAAATTAGAACATGCTCTAATTTTTCTCGTCGTGATTCCCGTCATTTTTTTTCCGCGGCAGTTTTCCCCATAGGGAAACACTGCCGGGGAGCCTACACATGGTCGTTTTTCTCGAAACAAGAAAAAAATTGTCGGGAAAAAAACGGCCGTGTTTAGGGAACCAAGCCGTTCCCTCGTTTTTCCCGTCGATTTTCTCGACAGTGTTTTTACCGTCGAGAAAATCGATCGTGTGTACGCGGCATAAGAAAAACATGTTTATTTTCCAAATTTTTGTATTTTTTCATTTATTTACCAAAAAATAAAAAACCCAGTGGTGATTAAATACCACCAAAAGAAAGCTCTAGTTGTGTAAACAAAATGATAAAAACACAGTTTGCGTACAGTGTTGCATGACCGCTCAACTGTCATTCAAAGTGCAACAGCGCTATAAGCTGAAAATTGGCCTGGGCAGGAAGGGGGTAAAACTGCCCGATATTGAAGCGGTTAATTATAACCTGTCATAACCAATATACTTCAGCTAAAAGCTTTTTGGTTAAACCCAGTCACGGCACTGCTCTAACAGTGTCTTTATGCCCAATCACATGACCACCGTGATTTGCTGACACAGTGGTCACATGATTGGTTGTAGGTCCCGCCAACTCCCGATCACTACTAGAGACTTGGACCTGTCTATGACAGCTAGGTCACTGTGCTGGGAGCGTGCAGTAAGCGTAACCTCAGCACAGAAACCTTGGCAGCTCGTGGACGCATATGTGCAGTATGTGTGTTCCACTTCAGCCCCAAAAGATTTTACCCCCTTCCTGACCAGAGCACTTTTTACAATTTGGCACTGCGTCGCTTTAACTAGCAAGTGCGCGGTCGTGCGTTGTTGTACCCAAATGAAATTTGCGTCCATTTTTCCCACAAATAGGGCTTTCTTTTGGTGGAATTTGATCACCTCTGCGCTTTTTATTTTTTGCGCTATAAACAAAAAAAGAGCAACAATTAAAAAAAAATATATATATATATTTTATACTTTTTGCTATAATAAATATCCCCAAAAATGTTTTTAAAAAACGAATTTCTTTATCAGTTTAGGCCGATATGTATTCTTCTACATATTTTTGGTAAAAAAAAAATCACAATAAGCGTATAATAAAGTTATAGCGTCTACAAAATAGGGGATAGATTTATGGCATTTTTATGACGTTTTTATTATTTATTTATTTTTTACTAGTAATAGCGGTGGTCTGCGATTTTTAGTGGTATTGCGACATTGCGTCAGAGAGATCGGACACTTTTGACACATTTTTGAGACCATTGACAATTATAGAGCGATCAGTGCTATAAATATGCACTGATTACTGTATAAATGTCACTGGCAGGGAAGGGGTTAACACTAGGGGGCCATCAAGGCGTTAACTGTGTGTTTCCTCACTGTGTTCTAACTGTGTGGGGATGGGACTAACTAGGAGAGATGACAGATCGTTGTGCCTACTTTGTAGAAACACACAATTTGTCTCCTCTCCTCTGACAGCACTGAGATTGGTGTGGGTTTACCCACACCAATCCCCGTGCTGGCGCTCGTGCACGCGATCGCGCGTGGCTCCGGCGGCGCTCGCGCGCCCTCTGGTGGCTCTCTTGGGCAAAACCGTATATGTACGGGATTTCGCCCAGGAGATCCATTCTGCCACAGTATATCTGCGTGAGCCGGTCGGGAACCGGGTAAAACCCACCCTCTTTGCTGTGGCACATATGCCCTAAATGGGCGGCAAGAGGTCAAAAAGATGTTTGTTTTCCGTTACCAGCCTTAAGAAGCTAAAATTTCTACAAAAAATGTTTTTAGTTTTGGAAAATCCTTCTATTGAACAATGTTATTTTTCCCTTGTGAGTAACCTATATTACCATAAATTGCTAGATCTTCACCAAAAGAAAGTACACTATTTCAGCAAGCACTTAGTAATCGCGTAGCGTCTCGGTATTAATATTGCACCCAGCGTCTCTGGTGATATATAGCTTTTTATATCGAGTTTGCCTCCTCTTCCATTCCCTATCACATCTCCCTTGTGTCTCTTTTCTCAGGTTTAATGGTGTGACCCCTTGTTACAAAAGATATTTGCCGCTTGAAAATGCATTCCTACTGAAGTTTATTGATGGCGCATCACGTAACGGCTCCATAACCGCTGCATTTCAGAATACATAAACTTGTGTGTCTGAGGCTTTTTTTTTTTATATGATTTCTGCTCAACTTTATTCTGCTTTTAAAGTGAGTTAAAAGATCTGCTGTGGTTCGGATTCTTCTGTTAAATCTCTTGAGACATAGGAAATTCCTTATAGACGTTTGTGAACCAGAAACATTTCTTTCTTAAAGGATAAGTGCACTTTAACTCATCTTAGCTTTTTAATATATCAAGGCAAGGTCAGCAGTTTCGCTTTGGAAAGTAAAGGAAGAGGAACGGAAAAGGGGAAAATGCGTATTCTGGAAATATGGTTGCTCCAGTCTCAAGCAGCCCCTGGCCACAGTAGACTTTGTTGGAAGTCCGATACATGATTCAGCTGAAGGGGCTTGGGGAGCAATGGTTGTTGGTTGGCTAACTTGGCTTTAGCGGCGGCTTATAAGAAGGACACAACAGGCAGCAGCCCAGGGCCCCCAGACTCCATGGTGGCCTATGGGGGATGCTAAAAATATTTAACTTTTTACTATTAAGCCTCGTACACACGACCAGTTTTCTCGGCAAGAAAACTTCTGGGAGAGCTTTTTGCCGAGAAAACCGTTCGTGTGTATGGTTTCTTGGCAGGAAAACTGCGGGGAATCTCGGCGAGAAAAATAGAGAACCTGCTCTCTATTTTTCTCATCCGGATTCTCTGCAGAGTTTTCCTGCCGAGAAACCCGGTCGTCTGTATGCTTACCTTGTCCAGGTAAACCCGCGCATGCTCGAAAAGACTTTGACTCATGCGCGGTAGCATACAAGGGTAGTGTAGGGTGTAGCAAGATGGCGGCGACAGCATTGAATGTGACGAGCGCCGGCTCGTCGTAGTCGATGACGTCACCGCGTTCTTGCCATTCAAAAGAACGGCGGTTCTTGTGAATGGCTGTGTGTACACTCGGCGAGCAAGGCAAGCTTGCCAGGAATCCCATCGGGAAAACCAACGTTTTTTTTCCCGATGGGATTCCTGCACGTGTGTACGAGGCTTAAGTCAATTTTTGCTTTTTCATTTTATGCACACTTACTAAAATGGCAAATTTATTTACATGAAAACTAGACATTCTTGGCCAACTAAATATTATATATTTTCTGGAAGCAGAGACCCTCTAGAGCAGCCTTTCTCAACCTTTTCACCCCAAAGGAACCCTTAAAACAATATTCAGATCTTGAGGAACCCCTATCAAAACCAATTGTTTAGGAATCAGTGGGAAAAATTCCCCTTCCATTGGTGGCCATTGGGAAGAATGCCCCCCGTTACAGAGTGTCACCCTTACAGACAGCTAAAAATATAATTTGTGTCCTGCTGCTGACTCCCCCAAGTGGCACTGGCCTCGGAACTATATAGGTACCATCAAATGGAAGGTCAGTCAGACACAGCTTAACCGATTTCCGCCCGGCCTATGTCAAGTTGACGCCAGAGGAACCTCTCATCCTTCCGGGTGGACGTCATATGACGCCCCCTGGTCACTCTACTCGTGCGCGCCCCCAGTGGCGATCAGGGATGAGGTGTGTCCCTCCGACACAGCCCATCCCCGAGCAGAGTAAAGAGCCGATTAAATTGTCTCTTTACCAATGTGACCGGCTGTGTCCAATCACAGACGGTCAGAAATGTAAACAAACCGTGGTAACTCGCTGCTACCGGGTTCTCCTCCTCACACCGATCCAGTGTGAGGAGGAGATTGCGGGAACAGAGAGTTAATGGTTAACCCCTGACAGTGCTGTGCCCCGATTGCTCCAGTAATAAAGAGTACCTGTCTGTAGCCCATCAGAGTATGATCAATTTTCAATGATTGGTACCATAGATTGTAGACTCTAGAACTTTCACACAGACTAAATAATATACACTAATTTGGGTTATTTTTTACCAAAGATATGTAGCAGTATACGTTTTGGCACAAATTTAGAACAAAAATGACTTATTTGCAACATTTTATAAAATGTGTATCTATAAGATGTGCTGTTTCTGACTTAAATTGTGTCTCCAAAACAAATGTGACAGCTATTGAGAATAATATTTTTAAATAAAGTCAATAATATAAAAAAGAACGTATCACTCTAAATGTAAACGACCATTTATGATTGTGCAAAGTGCATACATATAAAGCTAAGCCACATGATTGGATCAGAGATATCGGGTGTCTAAAAACTCGCTGCAACGCAATGCAAATTAATTCCAGTTGAGCCAAAAGTTCATATGTATTAACTGGCGCTCCAACAGTTGCTATAATTGAAAAAAAAAAATTAAGTGGCATGGGCGTCCGCTGAACTTTTTTCAGGGGGGGGGCATCATTTTAAGGTCACCCATTTTTCTTTGGCGCAGTGGAACAGCGCTGTATACACCACTCCTCCACCACCCATGGAAATAAATGGGCACCACTGCCGAAGCACCTGCAAAGCGCTTCGGCAGCGGCGACACACAGTTGCATTTAACCCTGTCTTTGACCGCTAGCTGGGGTTATTGCAACACAGGGGGCAAGTGTCTTCACTCTGACTTCAACACTCTTACGATTCCAGGGGGGGGGGGGCAATTGACCCCCCTTGCCCTATGGAGCGGACGCCCATGTTAAGTGGTTCCAACTTCCCACATAAAGTTCATAAAGAATTGTCTTTGTGCAAAGAAAAAAAATCCAAAACGCCAGTGTATCATTACGATGTTATGAACGAAAGATTGGCCACTTACCAAATGGAATGATCTCGCCAAGAGATCATATACGTGTTTGTGAAATCTCCTCTAAGGGTAGATGGTCAACCAGCTTCAGGAGATAAATCCAGGCTTCCGTGTCTCACTAATCACATATCTCATATCATGTAGTGAAAAAAAGCAATGGAAAAGTGCAGAACTGTATAAAAATTACTTTATTAAAAACAAGATTGCACTTACAGCATAAGTGCATCGTCTGGGAATGGAAGCTCTGTTAACCTATGTTGGTTCTGTACAGGAATCATAGGCGTGCGCACATGGTGTGCCAGGTGTGCCCAGGCACACCCTAATCACCCTGTGCAGCACAGATTCGCCCTACTGCCTTGCCCCCCCTCCCCCTGCAGTGCTGCTGGCTTCCCTCCTCTCCTCTCCCGTCGCCTATTGCTGCGGTGATGTTTTAGGATGAATGTGGGAAGGGGCCATTAAATATGTAATTTACCAGTCCCTTCCCTTTCTGAATGAACATCGCGAGTGATCGGTAGGGTGTGTTTGAGCTTTGGGGTTCCCCCCCTAATGTAATAAGCTGCGCACACCTATGACAGGAATACAGTGCCTTGAAAAAGTATTCATACCCCTTGAAATTTTCCACATTTTGTCATGTTACAACCAAAACCTTAAATGTATTTTATTGGGATTTTATGTAATAGACCAACACAAAGTGGCACATAATTGTGAAGTGAAAGGAAAATGATAAATGTTTTTTATTTTTTTTTATGAATAAAAATCTAAAAAAGGCGTGGTGTGCATTTGTATTCAGCCCCCTTTACTCTGATACATCTAACTAAAATCTAGTGGAACCAATTGCCTTCAGAAGTCACCTAATTAGTAAATAGACTCCACCTATGTGTAATTTTATCTCAGAATAAATACAGCTGTTCTGTGAAGCCCTCAGAGGTTTATCAGAGAACCTTAATGAACAAACAGCATCATGAAGGCCCAAGGAACACACCAGAAAAGTCAGGGATAAAGTTGTGGAGAAGTATAAAGCAGGGTTAGGTTATAAAGAAATATCCCAAGCTTTGAACATCTCAAGGAGCTCTGTTCAATCCATCCTCCAAAAATGGAAAGAGTATGGCACAACTGCAAACCTACCAAGACATGGCCGTCCACCTAAACTGACCGGCCGGGCAAGGAGAACATTCATCAGAGAAGCAGCCAAGAGGCCCATGGTAACTGTGGAGGAGCTGCAGAGATCCACAGCCCAGGTGGGAGAATCTGTCCACAGGACAACTATTAGTCGTGCACTCCACAAATCTGACCTTTATGGAAGAGTGACAAGAAGAAAGCCATTGTTCAAAGAAAGTCATAAGAAGTCCCGTTTGCAGTTTGTGAGAAACCATGTGGGGGACACAGAAAACATGTGGAAGAAGGTGCTCTGGTCAGATGAGACCAAAATTGAACTTTTTGGTCTAAAAGCAAAACGCTATGTGTGGTGGAAAACTAACACTGCACATCACCCTGAACACACCATCCCCACCGTGAAACATGGTGGTGGCAGCATCATGTTTCAGGGATGCCTTTCTTCAGCAGGGACAGGGAAGCTGGTCAGAGTTGATGGGAAATTGAATCAAATAGTCAAATACAGAGCAATTTTAGAAAAAAGCCTGTTAGAGTCTGCAAAAGACTAAAGACTGGGGCGGAGGTTCATCTTCCAGCAGGACAACGACCCTAAACATACAGCCTGAGCTATCAAAGCATATTCATGTGTTAGAATAGCCCAGTCAAAGTCCAGACCTAAATCCAATTGAGAATCTGTGGCAAGACTTGAAAATTGCTGTTCACAGACGCTCTCCATCCAATCTGATAGAGCTTGAGATATTTTGCAAAGAAGAATGAGCAAAAATGTCACTTTTTAGATGTGGAAAGCTGGTAGAGACATCCCCAAAAAGACTTGTAGCTGTAATTGCAGAGAAAGGCGGTTCTACAAAGTATTGACTCAGGGGGGCTGAATACAAATGTACCCCACACTTTTCAGATATTTATTCGTAAATAATTTAGAAAAACATTTATCATTTTCCCGTCCACTGCACAATTATGTGCCACTTTGTGTTGGTCCATCACATAAAATCCCAATAAAATACATTTATGTTTTTGGTTGTAACATGACAAAATGTCGAAAATTTTAAGGTGTATGAATACTTTTTCAAGGCACTGTATAGGCTACCAAGATCATAATTCTGGTGTACTTTGTAGCCCCCATTTGGCCCCAGTTGGCTACTATTCCTTTCCAGCCCTACCATGAACTTGCCTCAGCAACCAGTCGCAGTCAGTTTCAGATGCACAATGTGAAGATGAGCAGATGTTTCCTCGCCTCTAAATATAGCTCCAAGGCTCCCGGTGAGTCTTCTAAATGGAACTTCATAAAGAAGATAACGCTCTTACATTTTATATACATTTGCCTTGCATTTTGAATTATCAGCTTCTTAAAGTCCTCCCAGCTGAATTTACCCTTTCCACATCTACACTCTTCAACTCCTACAAAACAGCCGAGTGCTCAGAAGAAAGGCTTTTGTACCTTGTTTGATGTGTGACTTGGAGTGAAAAGCTTTTATGGTGATCTGTGCAGAAACTTCTATTACGATGAGGAGTCACTGCTGAATATGAAGGTGTCAGTCTGTGCCATTCAATTTAATTTTGTTCCACATAGGCTACTGAAATAAAAAAAAAAAAAAAAAAAGAAATGCAAAGCTAAAAAGTCACAGGCCTAGGCAGCACTGGCAGGATTTGGAAAGATCTGAAGGATTTTAGATACAGAAAAGAAATGTTTCTGGGCCGGTAATAGAAAGGCAGACTTAAAATTTGTAGGCCATTTTCTGGTAAGCCAGTTTTGGGATCTTGTACGCCTTTTTGACATCTTTATAAAGAACAAGCGAATGGGGGTTATTATACTGTAGAAGATGTTGTAATAGTTTATTATACAGGTTTATTTTAAAAACAGCATCTGAGGGGCAGAGTTTACTTCCTCTTTAAACAGTAACATGGCCAGTCCATTGTTCGAACAACCGTAAAATAAGATTTTCTTTACATGAAAGTTGGACAGTAGGCATATACACTGTATGCTCGCAAATTGTAGACACCTGGCCACCACACCTGTATGAGCTTGATGGACATCCTATTCCAAAACCATGGACATTATTATGGAGTTACCCACTGTGACAGACCCAACCAGCACAGGGGCTTTTGGAGGGGCTTTTGGAGGGGACTGCAGGGTAGCCTCTTGCCTACTGACTATGGGCCCTGGCTTTGGGGTGGGCTCTATTCTTTGGGAAGGGTGTGCCTGGGGGACCTTTGGATTGGTTTTGCTTTGGATTCAGGTCCATGTCTCCCTGAAACACACAGACTGGAGGACCCGGATACAGATTTGGGACCTGTATGCCCAAACCAGCATTGACTGCTTCAACCTCCCCCCCAGAGACTCAGAGCAGATGTTAACATAATCAGCTCAAAACAACCTGATGCTGGGGTCTCCTGTTATAATTTGTATACTATGGTGTCTTTCTCTCATGGTATCATTTCCCGATTGTGTGCCTCCTAAGTGTGAACTCCCATTGTTAATTGAGTCACCTATTGTTTCTGTCTGCTAATCCTCTTGGAGATGTGACTAGCATTGTGTCCACTTTACCTTTTTACTGAACCATTGGAGGATGTTTATATGTTTATGTTAGCTGTCCATTAGATGTACTGATGACATTACTGTTTACAGGTAGAATTGTTTAGGATAATGTGATCAAGCTCTTACCTGATTTTGTGTGGTATATATTCTGTGTGAATTTACAATAAATCAGTTCCAGTTTGCACTAGTGTCAACTAGTTCTTGGGTGCAATTCTCAGCTAAAATACCTGGTTCCTGGTTACAGAGTGGAGGAAGCTGTATCTTGACGGAAACACCCAGGTTGGGTGTCAGACAGTCCCTCACACCCCACTACCCTCTTCCTTCTCAGAAGGCTTTCTTCAAAATTTAGAGTGGAAAATTGTGCCCATTCAGCCAAAAGAGTATTTATGAGGCCAGGTACCGATGTTAAATGAGAAGACCTAGCTCACAATTGGTGTTCCAAAACTTCCCAAAGGTGTTCACTAAGGTTGGCGTCAGGGCCCAAGCAGTCGATCGGTCAGTCAACTCAAGTTTCTGCACACAATACTCATCAAACCATGTCAATAAGGGAGTTGACTTTCTGTACACGGGCACAGTCATGTTAGAACAGAAAAAAGCTTTCACACTTTTGCCACTAGGATGGAAGCACACAATTGTTTAGTCTAGTTATGTGGAGTAAGGTGCAACGCTAAATAATTGTGCAAATGTGCAAACAATACAGTGACGGTGCAAAGTTATAATAATGGCCAATGTTAGGCACCTGCAAAACAAAGATATTATGCAAAACAGGGAAAAAACATAATGTCCATCAAACTGGATCAAGGGAAACGTGAATGAGTCCAAACAAATGTAGAAAATTTAAAGTGAACGTCACGGGAACCAGCATGTAGAATACACAACAGCACAGGTTCAACATCCAAGCTTCATAGAAACCAGCATGCAGAATACACAGCAACACAGGTCCAACATCCAGAGACTCTCAGGCTCCACTGATCAACAAAAGGGGATCATGAAGAAAAGAAATTGCCACATAGCATGAAATCCTTGACTAAAAATGTATTAAATAAAGTATTGCACTTACATCAATGTAGACAAGTATAGCACTGTATGTAGTGTGATCACAGGAAATAGAGTAGAACACAGTATTATGGAGACAGCACTGTACGCCCCGACGCGTTTCATCTACTAAGACGTCATCTGGGGTAATACCCTAGATACACTATTCAGAATTGTGACTAATTTTGTCCTCTGTAGCTTTAGTAAATAAACCCCCCCCCCCTGTGACAGCAGTAAAAGTGATAAAAAATAAAGTAACTTAAAGCAACAGTGTAAAAAAATAAATAATGTCTCTGTCCTTCCGTGATTGCGCGCAAAGGCGAACGCGCGTGTCAGTCCCACACACACACAAAAGGCGATTGTCCCACATATGTAAGGTATCACCGTGAACAACATATCATGGCCAGCAATTCTAGCACCTCCTCTATAAATCGAAGGTGGTAACCTGTAAAGGCTTTTAAAATGTTTCCTATGGATAGTAAAATTTACGTTTTTTGTCGCCGTTGCACAGGCGTGCGCAAACATGTGTGACATGCATGGTATCTGTTAACTGGGCGCAACGTCATCTTTTAGATTAAAAAAATAATAATTTAATTACGTCCTGTGTTTTTATTTGCATTAAAATAAAAAATAAGTGTATTTGCTACCAAGAAATTGCAAATTCAAAATATAGACACTTACCTGTCCAGGGCACCCGTGATGTCGGCACCCGCGGCCGACCCGTCGCTCGGTCCTCGGATGCTGCCGTCGCCATCTTCGGCTTCACTTCCTGGTTCCCTACTGTGCATGCGCGAGTCGCGCTGCGCAATCCGAATGGCCCCTGCTGTCTCCTGGGACCCGTGTGTCTCCCAGAAGACAGCGGGGGGGAGGCGGCAAGTGGCGTAGATACCCGCAGATTCTGTGGCTATCTATGCCCGGAAGTGGGTGCAAATACCTGTATTAGACAGGTATCTGCACCCCCTTCCCCCCTGAAAGGTGCCAAATGTGACACCGGAGGGGGGGAGTGTTCCGAAAAGCGGAAGTTCCATTTTTGTGTGGACCTCCACTTTAATTGGAGAATGTAATGACTGGGCTAACCAGTGACATCAAGATTAGACAGAGTTTATTAACAAAGTGAAACTAAATCAGAGAGGGGCAAAGAGGATTTCTTTATGACAAATATAGGTAGTAAAATGGCCATTTTTGAATTGTCTAGTCTTTAGTAGGACTTTAATTTCAAAGGCTTCAAATGGAGCAAAAATTCAATATGTAATGGAGTAAAGGTTCACCTAGATAAAACTAGTTTGGCCTAAAAAATGCCTAAGCATCTAACAAGGCAGATGGATTTTTCTAGTGATACTTGTGCATAAAAATATATTTTCTTTAAAAAATATATATATATGTTTTTTTTAGTACACCCCTCACATATTTGTAACTATTTTATTATATCTTTTCATGTGACAACACTAAAGAGATGACAGCTATAGTTCATTGAGGGAACCATGAATGCCAACATGTACTGTGACATACTGAATCAGAGGATGATCCCCTCCCTCCAGAGACTGGGCCGCAGGGCAGTATTCCAACATGATAATGACCCCAAACACACCTCCAAGATGACCACTGCCTTGCTAAAGAAGCTGAGGGTAAAGGTGATGGACTGGCCAAGCATGTCTCCAGACCTAAACCCTATTGAGCATCTGTGGGGCTCCTCCAACGGAAGGTGGAGGAGCGCAAGGTCTCTAACATCCACCAGCTCCGTGATGTTATCATGGAGGAGGGGAAGAGGACTCCAGTGCCAACCTGTGAAGCCCAAGAGGGTTGAGGCAGTGCTGGAAAATAATGGTGGCCACAGAAAATATTGACACTTTGGGCCCAGTTTGGACATTTTCACTCAGGGGTGTACTCACTTTTGTTGCCAGCGGTTTAGACATTAATGGCTGTGTGTTGAGTTATTTTGAGGGGACAGCAAATTTGCACTGTTATACAAGCTGTACACTCACTACTTTACATTGTAGCAAAGTGTCATTTCTTCAGTGTTGTCACATGAAAAGATAGAATAAAATATTTACAAAAATGTGAGGGGTGTACTTACTTTTGTGAGATTCTGTGTATATATATATATATATATCTATATATCTATATAATTATTTATTTATTTATTTATTTATTGAAGAAGAAGAAGAAAATATATTTTTCTTCAAAAAAAAGACAGATGGACAGGTCTCCATTATACTTTAGGACGTATATGGAAAATAAGTCCTTCATGCTGGACATTGAATACAGTGTTTGCCTTTATTTAAAAATATCAATAATTAGAGCTTTATTAATTATTTATAATGGGGAACAAGAGGGCAAGAAGTCAACGTGGCTTTCCAAAAACGGGCTTTGTCTTAGAAACATAGTTAGTGTACATAATATATACATAATGGAAAGCCACGTTGACTTCTTGCCCTCTTGTTCCCCATTATAAATAATTAATAAAGCTCTAATTATTGATATTTTTAAATAAAGGGAAACAATGTGTTCAATGTCCAGCATGAAGGACTTCTATTCCATATAAGTCCTGAAGTATAATGGTGACCTGTCCATCTGTCTTACCAATAACATACATTATTCAGTTGCACAACCTACTGTACTGTTTCATATATTAGCTGGATGTTCAGCTGCAAAACTATCCTGGAAGGACAGTATGTTTGGATATATTTTTTAATAATTAATTAATTAATTTCTTTTTTAAGCTTCTACTATTATGTTTGTGATATTTTTAATTTCAGTGATATTTTTTTAGAGGCCAAAAAAAAAAAGAAGAAAATAACCAGCATTCTCTGTTTGGCCACATGCATAATCAGCAGCGACAGCCACTCTGTACAGCAGATGGTCTGGGCCTTTTTAATCAGGAATCGGGAGCAATGGGCCCCATTCAGTACAATGTGCGGAGTGACAGCTGGACAGATGGGCGCACCTCTCCTAGCAAAAGTAACTTTATAGCTTTCCGAGCTCTCTTTTCCGCCGTAAATGTCACTATAAATCTATTTATACTTGCGCCGGAGTTGTGAATCAGGCCAAGGAAGCAGAACAGTTAAACAACGCTGAAAGCATCATGGAATTGTTTTATTTTGCTTTAATGGCTGGAAGTTCAATATATTTATTCACACGTCTACACAACAAAGGACTGTTTTAACTAAGGAAAGCTTAGTAAAAGCGTGTGTAGCTTTTAAAGTAAAAAAAAAAAAAAAAATGGGAAAAAAAAAATCATTAATAGATTATTGCATAAAATATTTTTATTTTTTACTAAATATTAATTTATTCATCAATAAAATCAAGCTTCAAAGATTTCTCTTTCTGGTAAATTATTAATATTTTTTGTAGTAGTAGTATTAATAGTAGTAGTAGTAATAGTAATAGTAATTTAAGTAGTAGTAGCATATCATAACAAATTTAAAACATTATTAATATTCTCATCATTATTTTAATTTTTTTTATGTAATCTGTATTTTGAAAATTTTCAAATAACAGACAAATAGTCTTCCAACATAGCACAGAAAGAGGAAGACAAAGACATCACATAACATACCGGGCCGTATACCGGGTACCCGTATTCAGCATAGGAGTAGTAACAATCCAGGGGCGTACCTAACTCTGGGGGCACATCTGGGGGAATGATTATTAACATATTGTAACCATGTTATAAATTCACTGCTGAGCGGATTTATAACTCATCATTATTAATACTATAGGTAGTAATAGAAATAGTAGAGGTGGGAGTATTTAATGTTTCAGTTTGTTTATTATTCCATAATTCTCCAGTATAAAATACAGTATTTTCATTGTATCCCATTTTTATTCACTAAATATTCATTTATTCATCATTAAAATGTTAACTAAGGAGCTTCTCTTCAGTGATTTTTTTTTTAATTTATTTTTTATATATACTGAAAATATATATATATATTTTTAAAATGCATTTTGCTTTTAGGCATTTTTTTTTTCTGAGGAAAGCACAATGAATGCAATTACCAGACTCAATTGTTCATGTGCAGATTAATTCCCAGGGGCCAAATTTCATCTGTGAGGTCGGTGGCAGTTTCGGTTACTGAATTTCAGATTGCCTTCAGGAAGAAAAAAAAATCCTTTCTTGGCCTTCATAATATTTGGCATGGTGGAGACTTTCAAGAGTATTTGAGATGGGAACCAATTATAACAAGTCTGGTTAAAAATAAATGACAAATTATACGGAATGGAGAGCTATTTAAACCTTTTTGACAAATGATCTAGTGACATGTATAACTATTATCATAAACACAACTACCCTTACTAATATGGCAGCTACTGTATATAATAATACTACTACTACTAATAATAATAATAATAATATCAATAATAGTATATTGTTATTGTTCTTGTTAATATTATTATTTTTATTATTAATACTAGTAATAATAATAATTATAATAATAATAATTCATTTGTAAATACATTTAGAAATAATGTTATTTTATATCATCATACTATATTATTATAATCATTTTAAAAATAATATTTACAAGTTAATGAGTAAATTATCTTCCTATTGCCTATTGTAATTGTATGCATTTAAAAATATTTCTTCAATTCCACAATTCTTACGGCATGCTGGGATTTACGTTAAATGTGCTTTTTCTCACAATGACTGAATTCTTGTAATAAAATATCGTAACAAAGAAACTAATATTATTACTAATATTATTTTTATTTATATTTTTTTTCATAACGTATTAATGAAGCCAATAAGTAAACAATCTACTTACCGCTTACTACTTTTAAAACACTGAAATAAAAAAAACAAAAAACAAAAACACACTGTTAAAACCTAGCCTTAAAATAACCTGCATTTCTTAAACAGTGCCAATTTAAAATCAAATATTCCATTATTATTTTTTTTCATAACAAAGATGCAAAGTGTTGGATAGTGGGAGGTATCTTGTTATTTATTCATGTGCTAATTTCCATCAGCCTCTTGGGGTTAAAAAATAAAACTTAATTGCTTGAATCTTGCCAGTGAGTTAAGAGGTGTCATGTAAAATGTTATCATGTCAAAGAATAAATGCTAATCAAATGAGCAAGAATGTGCTACATCAAAGTAAATGTGATATAAAAAGTGGGAAAATTATAGTGCATTTTGCAGTACATACCAATTTGTGGCTTTTTAACCACTTAAGCCCTGGGCCATCTGGCTGGCCAAAGACCAGGCCCCTTTTTGCGATTCAGCACTGCGTCGCTTTAACTGACAATTGCGCGGTCGTGCGACGTGGCTCCCAAACAAAATTTACGTCCTTTTTTCCCCACAAATAGAGCTTTCTTTTGGTGGTATTTGATCACTTCTGCGTTTTTTTTTTGTGCTATAAACAAAAATAGAGCGACAATTTTGAAAAAAATTCAATATTTTTTACTTTTTGCTATAATAAATATCTCCAAAAAATATATTAAAAAAAACATATTTTTTCCTCAGTTTAGGCCGATACGTATTTTTCTACATATTTTTGGTAAAAAAAATCGCAATAAGCGTTTATTGATTGGTTTGCGCAAAAGTTATAGCGTCTACAAAATAGGGGGTAGTTTTATGGCATTTTTATTAATATTTTTTTTTTTACTAGTAATGGTGGCGATCAGCGATTTTTATCGTGACTGCGACATTATGGCGGACACATCGGACACTTTTGACACTATTTTGGGACCATTGTCATTTTTACAGCAATCAGTGCTATAAAATGCACTGATTACTGTAAAAATGACACTGGCAGTGAAGGGGTTAACCTGTAGGGGGCGCTGAAGGGGTTAAGTGTGACCTAGGGAGTGATTCTAACTGTTAGGGGGCGTGGCTACGAGTGACACGTTATTGATCGCTGCTCCCGATGAGAGGGAGCATTCGATCAGTGACATGTCACTAGGAAGAACGGTGAGATGTTGTGTTTACACTGACCTCTCCCCGTTTTTCAGCTCCGTGACCCGATCGCGGGACACACGGCAGCAAATTAAAGGGGACGTAACTGTACGTCCATTTGCCTGTCCGTGCCATTCTGTCTACGTAAATGATCGTGTGGCGGTCCTTAAGCGGTCAAACATTTCACGAGATTCATTTCTGAAAAGACTCAAATATATATATATATATATATATATATATATATATATATACAAGGAGTCTCATCACATTCCCTAATATACAGCAGAGCAATATAACAATTTAGATTGATATGTGTAGCGGGGTCTTCAGATTTAGCGGGATACACCTGGGGGTAGTGTGACCCAGGTGTGTAATTATGTCAGGGTTTAGACCCCTTTTTGTTATTCGTGGAGGATTGGGGAATGTAGTATTCTCCTTTGCCTGTGGGTGGCGGAGTACCTACAGGCTTCAGGTAGAATATTCACCACAGTGCTACCCTTTTTTGTCCCTTCCTGGAGATGGTACGGCTGGGGCGGGGAACCCGCCGTGGTGTTGATGGGAGGAGATAAAAGGGGGAGACGCCCTCGCCACGAGGTCTTCGGGGATCATCTCGTCAAGGAACCAAGCACCTTCGGCCTGGGTGCGGGCGGTTTAAGGTTCTGGCCTAGGCGCCCTAGGCCTGGCCGGAATGAAGCTGGGATTCCATCCCAGGCACCTTCAGCCTGGGATGAGGTACTATTGAGGAGGCCTGGGACCCAGTGACTCCGACTGGGTCCCGCAAGGGTGAAGTGATTCCAGGGTGCCCCTTGCGAGGGGACCCGCATCTGAGGTGAGGAGGCTGGGGAGGTCACCCGTCCGAAGATTCCGGTGCAGCGTCAACACGGTTACGGATGGGCCTCTGGTAAATCTCTTGGAGGACATCTTCCCCTGATAGGGGCTGCAACGCAGCAGAGGTATTCGAATTAAGACTCCTGCAACCCTTGGTCATAGCACAGGGGGTGTAGGGACCCAGATCAGTATAGTGCCTCGACCTGCTCATCCCACCGTATCCTGCCATCGCATTGCCTGTATGTGGAGATACGAAATAAAACCAACAGTTGGACTGTGATCGGTGTATGGACTCTGTTAATGGGAGCAAAGGGTGGTTTGGTGGTTTTCTGCACAACAGACTCGGTACATGCCCAAGACACACCGGCCCGAGGAAACATCAGATACTGGCCTTCACCTCACCCACAGTTATGGGGAGGACATGGGCCGTAGCGCACCTCACTCTGTCGCGTGACATACCCCTAGCTAAAGAGGACAGGGTGAGGCCGCTACACGTGGGGGCTCGTCCGGGATTGTGTGTGTCTCAACGATGGAACTGAGAACATCTGTGTTTGAACTTTGCTGCCCGGAGGAGTTCCGAGCAGGTCGGCCATGTGATTGGCCAAAGCGCATCCCTGCTCGGAGTTGTGGACATGACCCTAAGTCGGGAAAGGCCCACGCGGAGGAGCGTAAAAAGGGAAAGGTCCAGCCGTGTGAAGTACTACATGTGGGGACTGTTAATGCACTGCGCCACGAGGCACCCCATGACTGCGAAATTTGTGGGCGGAGGCTGGCGGAAGCCCGCGAAAACGTACACATCGTGGGAGGAGTCTGGCCACGTGGAGAGTCCGGCACGTGGTCAGCGCGTGATGGAGCAGCAAGTGGTCAGAATGAATTCAAGCTCTCCGTGGATGCCGGTATCTTACCCTATGAAGATGACTGCATTTGCTGCTCCCCTGAAAGACACGGGGATAAGGCTCAGGCCCCGAGGACAGTTGGCTCTGTATTCATGCAGAGACACGGAGGCCCTCGGTGTGATCTGTCCCGGATGCTCGGGACTGGTGGTCCAACTAAAGCCGTTCGGGCAATGTGAAGCGTGCAAAGAGTTTCTTTTTGAGGTCGAATCATCCACAGTAAGGCCCGGGCCCTTCGCCTCAACTGCATCACAGGAACCGCCACTCCGGAGGGAGAGATCCAGGCCTTTGCGGAGGTCCCCGTACGCGCTGACCAGGGCGACGTGACTGCCCAACCAGAGACGGAAAGAGAGAAATCCGAGGACACTGCTTCGGTCACCACAGATTCCCTGCTGCCACCTCCGAAGAGGAAAGTCGGCCTGGTACAGGCATCCTATGGTCGTGGTCGAGCTTCACCCCGCCGCTTGCCTGGCCTAGATGGCGCCAGTAGAAAAGAGAGTCCCGGACATCCCAGTTCTTCAGAAGGTCCAGGTGAGCTAGGGGCTGGGACTGTGGTGTTGGTTGGAGGTGTCGGGAGTCCACAGCCGGTGGAGCCCACAAGGGAGGGTAGCCTTCCAGCTACTAGAGACTACCTTCCCATCAAGATGTATGACACCTCCGACCTAGAGTCGTTGTCAGACTGTGGTGATGACGGAGAAATAGACAAACTGTTTCACCGGAAGGGCTGGGACAGACGCCCACTACCTGTGCTGTGTAAACCGCAGGATTCCCCCATGTCCATAGAAGACAGTACGCTCCAGGCGCAGGCCCCGGAGTTCCCTAGGAAATCTAGTCCTCCGACCGACCTTCCACTTTCAACCACATCACCCGCTTCGATAGTGGGGACGCAGTGTGCTTCGTTGCGGGCACCAAAGGCAAAGCAACTCGAGATGGTGAAGGTACCTCGGCACCCGGAGGCCATCGTACAGCCAGGAGAAGGCGAGCGAGATGTGATGCCACCTCTAGCCAGATTGCAGAGACTTTTCTCCCAAAGAGTCGCCCGTGAATATGGGTGGGAGTACCCCTACTTGCCTCGGGACTTATTGTATGAAGTCGAAGTTTTGCGACAAAGGTGGTACGACGAGTTTGTATGGGAAAAGCTCAAAGTGCCTCATGCCCGGCGATACCTGTCGTGTTCGCTGCCTGTATCTAAAAAGTTTAGAGACTGTAGAGCTGATTGGAGACTGGGGCGCCATATTCATGCCGATAAGGTGCTCATCTGCAGGAAAGAAGGAGAGGATGTCGAATATTCGGTGGAAGTGTTTGACAAGCACCTGAAGCCCCTGTTTTTGCCGGATCCAAGGTTTTACTTGAAGGAGAAGTGAGCTCCTATTTTGTTTGCTGTTGAACTTTCTGGAAGGAACATTCCCAGACGCTCAGAACTGCGCCCTACTTTTGTTTTGATTTGGGCTTTTCTTTCACTCACTGGAGACTTGGGAGCTGTTGTTTTGCTCCCTCTTCTTCATGTGCCAAAGGCAGAGACTCTGGGGGTAAAAGTTAGCGTAGAAAAGCAGGAAGAAGGAAGATCTCGGCAAGTGTCATGACCGCGGCGCTGTCAACAGGTGGCAGTGTTGTGCAACGACTGTTTGAAAATTTTACACATGCATCACTTTGCTTATTGGAGTGAGTGGGTCTCTCGGCTGACAGACCTATTCATTCCAAGTTAACACAGATTGTTAGGATGTTGTTTTTGTTTCCCTTCTGCAGGAGATTCATCGGTCAAGACTACTGAGTATGGGGTGGTTCTTAGACAGTGATGGGAGGGATTGTACATGTGTACAGAATAGATGTTTTATGCAAAAGTTTATCGTTTTATATGTTTCCTTTCCCTTTTGAGCAGGTCTTGGTACACTTAGTATTCACAAATTTGGGGACAGCCTCTGGGGCTTGCTCCATGTCACCACTCCTTGGGAGACATGGGTGTGCACCTGACGCTGTGGACCAGCATCAAATCACAGGAGGGAGTGTGTAGCGGGGTCTTCAGATTTAGTGGGATACACCTGGGGGTAGTGTGACCCAGGTGTGTAATTATGTCAGGGTTTAGACCCCTTTTTGTTATTCGTGGAGGATTGGGGGATGTAGTATTCTCCTTTGCCTGTGGGTGGCGGAGTACCTACAGGCTTCAGGTAGAATATTCACCACAGTGCTACCCTTTTTTGTCCCTTCCTGGAGATGGTACGGCTGGGGCGGGGAACCCGCCGTGGTGTTGATGGGAGGAGATAAAAGGGGGAGACGCCCTCGCCACGAGGTCTTCGGGGATCATCTCGTCACGCACCCAGGCACCTTCGGCCTGGGTGCGGGCGGTTCAAGGTTCCGGCCTAGGCGCCCTAGGCCTGGCCGGAATGAAGCTGGGATTCCATCCCAGGCACCTTCAGCCTGGGATGAGATACTATTGAGGAGGCCTGGGACCCAGTGACTCCGACTGGGTCCCGCAAGGGTGAAGTGATTCCAGGGTGCCCCTTGCGAGGGGACCCGCATCTGAGGTGAGGAGGCTGGGGAGGTCACCCGTCCGAAGATTCCGGTGCAGCGTCAACCCGGTTACGGATGGGCCTCCGGTAACTCTCTTGGAGGACATCTTCCCCTGATAGGGGCTGCGACGCAGTGGAGGTATTCGAATTAAGACTCCTGCAACCCTTGGTCATAGCACAGGGGGTGTAGGGACCCAGATCAGTATAGTGCCTCGACCTGCTCATCCCACCGTATCCTGCCATCGCATTGCCTGTATGTGGAGATACGAAATAAAACCAACAGTTGGACTGTGATCGGTGTATGGACTCTGTTAATGGGAGCAAAGGGTGGTTTGGTGGTTTTCTGCACAACAGAATCGGTACATGCCCAAGACACACCGGCCCGAGGAAACATCAGATACTGGCCTTCACCTCACCCACAGTTATGGGGAGGACATGGGCCGTAGCGCACCTCACTCTGTCGCGTGACATACCCCTAGCTAAAGAGGACAGGGTGAGGCCGCTACATATGTAAAAAAAAATAATAGATTGATTATATTGATATGCAAAAAAAAATAAAACATTTATATAATATAAAAATATAATTTTTTTTTTTTTTTTGAGGAAAAAAATATCATAAATATATTTTAAAATATATTTAAAAAATCTAGATTGATATGTAATTTCATATATATATATATATATATATATATATATATATATATATATATATATTGTGACAGCAGGAAGGTAAAGTCACCTGGTTGCATCCAGGGGGGTAGATATATTTCGCCCAGATTCAGGCTTTACGCCGACTTATACAACTAGGTGGAGAGTTGTATAAGCCCAGCTGAGGCTAGTGGGTTCATGGATGACTCATACCTCTAGGGAGAGTGTGGGGCGTCGTGCAGACAGGGAGTTGATGAGACCAGCTGAAGCTTGTCAGCTCATTTAGGCCTCTATAAGAACTCCCAGCTTCATTAGATGTTAGCTCATGCCTGGAACCAGACCTGTGTGGACTGTCTAGGGAGAGTGAACCTCTGTGCGGTGAGACAAAGCCTGTGTGGCTATTTGCTTGGACATTTAAAACCAGGGACTTAGGGACTAGGACAGCACTAGGCTGATCCCAGTTGTTAGTTAGGAAACCTGTATGTTTAGTCAGAGGTCAAGTTGACCAGGATTTATTTTGTTTATGTTTCTTTTTCTTTGCTGTGTTTTGTCACTGTAAATAGAAAATAAACCGCACCTTTTTGATTTTGAAAACCACAACCTCCGTTTGCTGGGCCTGTTTTTGTGTGGGGAGCCCATCTCGGGGGTCACACACACCCGCTGCCGAGCCAACCCCCTCACAGTTGGTGGAGAACCAGTGGCAGTTTTTTTTTAAGCCAGCATGGAGGAGATACTGAAGCAGCTGGCTCTAGCAAATGCCAATCAACAGCAGACAAATGCAGGTTTGCAAAAGAGCCTTGCAGCTCATCAACAGAGCCTTGCAGCTCAACAACAGAACTTCGCAGCCCAGCAGCAAGCTCATCAACAGAGCCTTGCAGCCCAGCAGCAGACAAACGCAACTTTGCAACAGAGTCTGGAGGCTCAGCAACAAGCCCAGCAGCAATCTGAGGCCCGCTTCATAGACCTGTTGCAGAAGCAAGAGCAGAGACTACAACAACAGATGGAAGCAGTAATGCAGCAACGTCCGCAGACCAGTGAGGAAAGCCGTCCCACTAATACCGCGTCCTTTGGGGTGAGTCGTTTATTGACAAAAATGACTGGAGAGGATGATCCAGAGGTATTTTTGACCACATTTGAAAGGACCGCTGAAAGAGAAAAGTGGCCTGAGGAGCAGTGGGCTGGACTGGTGGCTCCTCTGTTAACTGGTGAATCGCAGAAAGCTTACTATGACCTAGAGCCTAACCAAGCAAAAGACTATGTGATGCTAAAAGCTGAAATATTGGCAAGGCTGGGTGTCACCCAGGCTGTCCGGGCTCAGCGTGTGCATAACTGGACTTTCCAGCTTGGAAAACCCCCCAGGTCTCAAATGTATGATCTCATTCACCTGAGCAGAAAGTGGCTACAGCCAGAGACTTTGTCCGCACCAAAGATTGTGGAACGTGTTGTAATGGATCAGTTTTTGAGAGCTCTTCCTACTGCCATCCAAAAGTGGGTAAGCCATGGAGACCCAGAGACGGCCGATGGTCTTGTGGATCGTGTGGAAAAATACTTGGCTACAGAGAACCTGACGGCCTCTTCCAGAGACACTCGGACTTTCCACCCTAAGACCAGACCATCCCCAGGGGCGGATAAGAGGATTCCAAGGGGTGAGGGTGGAGAGAGTGAGAGGGTGGGAGCTCTACCCCAAGTTTGGCGAGAACAGCCTGGGAAATCAGCGGCTCAAGAGGCCGCAAGAAGGATCGTTTGCTACCGCTGCCGGCAAGCGGGACATATTGCAGCCAATTGCCCGGTTGTGGAGGAACCCATGCAGTGTGACTTTCTGACGGGCAGACGTCAGTCACTGTGTGCGACAGTCGCATGCACTGCCATTCGAGGAACTGAGAAACATTTATGCAAAATGTGTGTTAATGGTAGAAATGTTGTGGTATTGCTGGATTCAGGTAGCCTTGTGACCCTGATAAAGGCTGAGTTAGTTAAAACAGAGGTCTCTGGGAATAGCAAGGTAGCTGTTATTTGTGTGCATGGGGACACCCGAGAGTATCCAGTGACTACAGTGTGTTTCGAGACCCCCAAAGGTACCCTCTCTCATCCAGTGGGCTTAGTATCTCAGTTATCGCATGACGCCATTGTGGGAAGGGATTTTCCGAAGTTCTGGGAACTGTGGGATGATCCTGAGCCCCCCACTGGTGCCCCTATGTACCAGGAATGTGATAGCCAGAACTCCCCTGAGAGTGGTGAGGACTCTCCGGAATTTCCCTTATCAGTATTGGCAGGGGAGACTCAAGAAACTGGAGAGGAGCCCACCTCCTCAGACGAAAACCTACCGTCTGTGGAGTTTTCTGATCTTGAGGTTCACAGGGAAAACTTTGCCACAGAACAGTTGAAAGACCCCGCCCTAATAAAGGCACGGGAAAACGTAGTGAAAATAGATGGCGAGTTAGTGAACCCAGATAATACCTGCACTTACCCATACTTCAGCGTAGAGAAGGACCTACTGTATCGGGTGGCAAAAAGGGCAGAAGAAACCGTTGAGCAGCTTGTGGTGCCCAAACCTTACAGGAAGTTGGTGTTGGAGTTGGCCCATGGGCACATTCTTGGAGGTCATCTGGGGACAGAGAAAACCCGAGAGAGGGTATTACAGAGATTCTATTGGCCGGGGGTGATGAAGTACATAGAAAATTATTGTTCCTCCTGCCCTGTGTGTCAGAGGTCGGCCCCGATGCCACATTTCCGTAGCCCGCTGGTCCCTCTACCCATCATTGAGGTCCCGTTTGAGAGGATCGCCATGGATTTGGTAGGTCCTATAATCAAGTCCGCTAGGGGGCACCAGTACATATTAGTTATAATGGACTATGCCACCCGTTATCCAGAAGCGATCCCTCTCCGAAATACCTCGGCCAAAACCATAGCCAAAGAGCTATCTCTTGTGTTTAGCCGGGTGGGTATTTGTAAAGAACTGCTTACGGACCAAGGTACACCCTTTATGTCCCGGGTTATGAAGGAGCTGTGTAAATTGTTCAAAGTGACGCGATTATGTACATCTGTGTATCACCCCCAAACCGATGGGCTGGTTGAAAGATTCAACAAAACCCTAAAACAAATGTTGAAGAAAGTGGTGGATAGAGATGGAAAGGATTGGGACTGTCTACTTCCTTATCTGATGTTTGCTATTAGGGAGGTGCCCCAATCCTCTACGGGATTCTCCCCCTTTGAGTTACTGTATGGGAGACACCCAAGAGGGCTGTTGGATATTGCCAAGGAAACTTGGGAAAGTGAGAGTTCTCCCCACAGGAGTGTGATTGAGCATGTCGCCCTGATGCAAGACCGAATTGCACAGGTAATGCCCATTGTGAAGGAACATTTGGCCCAAGCGCAGTTAGCACAGCAGAGAGTATACAACCGTGGAGCCAAGACCCGTACCTTTTCCCCGGGGGATAGGATACTGGTACTTGTCCCTACGGTTGAAAGTAAATTCCTTGCCAAATGGCAAGGCCCCTACGAGATAATGGAAAAAGTGAGCGAAGTGAATTACAAGGTCAGACAACCAGGAAGGCGAAAGCCCGAACAGATCTATCACGTTAATCTGTTGAAAGCCTGGAGGGATAGAGAGTCCCTAGTCGCAGACACTTGGTCACCAGCTCAAACTGGTTGCGTGATTCCTGAGGTTGGAATAGCAGCCACCTTGTCACAACCCCAACAACAGGAGGTTAAGGAGTTTGTGCTTCGCAACAAGGAGGTATTCTCTGAGCTGCCGGGACAAACATCTGGGGTAGAGCATGACATCATTACCCCGCCCGGTGAAAGGTTGAAGTTAAAACCCTATCGGATCCCAGAGGCCCGACGGGAGGCAATACGGGAGGAAGTACAGAAAATGCTGAACTTAGGGGTGATAGAGGAGTCCCAAAGTGATTGGTCTAGTCCCATTGTGTTGGTGCCTAAACCGGATGGGAGCTGGCGATTTTGTAACGATTTTCGTCAGTTGAACAAAGTTACAAAATTTGACACCTACCCCATGCCACGTATAGATGAGTTGATCGACCGGCTGGGAACAGCCCGATACATGACGACTCTTGACCTCACAAAAGGGTATTGGCAAATCCCCCTGGCCAAGTCGGCCAAAGAGAAAACCGCATTTGTAACCCCAGACGGGGCGTTCCAATATAAAAGAATGCCGTTCGGGTTACAGAATGCGCCGGCCACATTCCAGCGGAAAATGGACCAGATGCTGAGGCCCCATCGGAAGTATGCTGCGGCTTACCTGGATGACGTAATTGTCCATAGCACAGATTGGGCCTCACATCTGCCAAAAGTGCAAGCAGTCCTGGACTCTGTTCGGGAAGCGGGGTTTACGGCTAACCCCAAGAAGTGTACCATTGGGCAGGAGGAGGCCAAATATCTTGGGTACACCATTGGGAGGGGAGTAATAAAACCCCAACTCCACAAAGTCGAGGCCATCCAGAGTTGGCCACGTCCCAACAGCAAGAAGCAGGTACGAGCCTTTCTGGGAATCGCTGGGTATTATCGGCGATTCGTTCCCCACTTTGCTTCTAAGGCTGTGCCCCTAACCAACCTGACGAAGGGGAAAGGGTCGGTCATGATTAAATGGACCCCCGAGGCTGAGGCAGCATTCCAATTCTTGAAACAAGCCTTATGTAGCCAGCCAGTGTTGTACTCACCCGACTTCTCTAAAGACTTTGTCGTACAAAGTGATGCGTCAGATGTGGGGTTAGGAGCAGTATTGTCCCAGGTCTGGAACGGGGAAGAGCACCCAGTCATTTACCTCAGCAGGAAGTTGAAGTCCCATGAGGTAAATTACGCCACCGTTGAAAAGGAGTGTTTAGCGGTGAAGTGGGCTCTAGATTCCCTTCGGTACTACCTGCTAGGTAGGCACTTTGACTTGGTTACGGATCACGCTCCGTTAAAGTGGATGGCTCAAAACAAGGAAACAAATAGAAGAGTGAATAGGTGGTTCCTGGCCCTCCAGGAATTCAACTTCACAGTAAAGCATCGCCCTGGCGTTCAAATGGGGAATGTGGATGCTTTGTCTCGAGTACATGAATGCCTGATTGCTGGTGTTCCAACCCCGAGGTTAAAACAAGAGGGGGGGTATGTGACAGCAGGAAGGTAAAGTCACCTGGTTGCATCCAGGGGGGTAGATATATTTCGCCCAGATTCAGGCTTTACGCCGACTTATACAACTAGGTGGAGAGTTGTATAAGCCCAGCTGAGGCTAGTGGGTTCATGGATGACTCATACCTCTAGGGAGAGTGTGGGGCGTCGTGCAGACAGGGAGTTGATGAGACCAGCTGAAGCTTGTCAGCTCATTTAGGCCTCTATAAGAACTCCCAGCTTCATTAGATGTTAGCTCATGCCTGGAACCAGACCTGTGTGGACTGTCTAGGGAGAGTGAACCTCTGTGCGGTGAGACAAAGCCTGTGTGGCTATTTGCTTGGACATTTAAAACCAGGGACTTAGGGACTAGGACAGCACTAGGCTGATCCCAGTTGTTAGTTAGGAAACCTGTATGTTTAGTCAGAGGTCAAGTTGACCAGGATTTATTTTGTTTATGTTTCTTTTTCTTTGCTGTGTTTTGTCACTGTAAATAGAAAATAAACCGCACCTTTTTGATTTTGAAAACCACAACCTCCGTTTGCTGGGCCTGTTTTTGTGTGGGGAGCCCATCTCGGGGGTCACACACACCCGCTGCCGAGCCAACCCCCTCACAATATATATATATATTCTTAAATGCAAGCAGAGCGAATGCCTGAATGTGACCTGGTCTCACCCTTATGTAGTCCGTATACAGCAGGCCTAGATTATAGGTGTAAGCAGGAGAGCACAACATGGTCAGTTTTCTAGCTATGCAAATTTTTTATTTTTTTTTCAAATCCTGACTTGCTTTGCAAGCGTTGTCAAGACAAGTGGTATTCAAGCCGCTGGGGTGTGCAATACCACATTTGGCCAGAGGTGCGGGGGCTGGGAGATGCTGGGTTTCCGAGTGTCTCTGGCGCCCCCGCACCTCTGGCCACATGCGGTACTGCATAGACCAACAGTAGCTGTGGAACGGACTATCTGAGTTTCCATTCTGTCCTATGGGGAAAATCGCTTTGATATACGAGGGCTTTGGATTACAAGCATTCTTCTAGAATGAATTATGCTTGTAATCCAAGGTATTACTGTATAATTTTTTGTTTTGTTTTTTATATCTATACACAAATGTTTTGCCTTTCATTTCTATTTTAAAATGAATGGGTTGTAACCATTTACAACCACTTTAACTAAACAAGCCATTTTTTAGTGCAATTGCAGTGCAAATTCGCAGTGCAAAATTTGTGTGTCAAGTGCAATTCTAATAAAAATTGGCATCAAATTTGCGAGGGCATTGGTCACAATGGCGATCTTATGCCTGGCCAATAGAACCCCCCAAAAAAAAAGCTGGATTCGCAGTAATGTGAATGCAGAATTGCAATTTAAACCCAGTCCCATTGAAGTCTATGGAGCTGAATTTGCACCGCATAGGATCAAACTCGCACATGACCCTTTTTTTTTTTTTTTTTTAGCCGCCTCAGAATTGCACCGCATTGATGTGAAAGGCCTTCATTGATTACAATGTTATTTCAGATGACAATGCAAATCCATGCATTCGGAACGCATCATAATCGCATCAGGATTCGCATCAGTGTGTACCGTTAGAAGCTGAATGGCTACCATGCACAGCTGCACCAGATTTTGCACTCTCCAGTTTTTGTACTGTACATCTCCCCACAATGTGCATCTAAAAGGAATCCCAATGACTTCCTTGTTCTAAGTCCCAGTCTAGGGACATGTGCTCAATGTATACAGAGTGTGCATTCTTATGGCAGTTTGTGATCTCCATTTATTGCATGGGTGCAGCTAGTATAATGAGCCTGTCCATAAAAGACCAATAGAGAGGGAGATGGAGGGGGCGGGTCAAACATTTAAATATAATCATGATATAATTATTTAGGTACCGTATATACTCGAGTATAAGCCGAGATTTTCAGCCCTTTTTTTGGGCTGAAAGTCCCCCCCCCCCCTCGGCTTATACTCGAGTCAGCGAAATTTTTACATTGGAAATCGTACCTGTAAAGAAGTTGCGGCTGCGGCGTCCATCGTTCAAATTCCGCGGTCTCTTCCTGTTCCTTACGTGATAGGCGATTCTCATCAGACACTCTCCGCCTATCACGAACGTTCTCTCATCCTCAGTTTCCCAGCAGACGTCTGTGATTGGCGGAACACCCAACACAGTGTCTGCTGGGAAACTGAGGATGAGAGAATGATCGTGATAGGTGGAGAGTGTCTGAGAATCGCCTATCACGGAAGGAACAGGAAGAGACCGCGGGATTTGAACGATGGACGCCGCAGCCGCAACTTCTTTACAGGTACTATTTACAATGTAAAATTATAGGATAGGAAACAGTGAGGATGGGAAACAGTGAGGATAGGAAACAGTGAGGATGGGAACAGTGAGGATAGGAAACAGTGAGGATAGGAAACAGTGAGGATGGGAACAGTGAGGATGGGAAACAGTGAGGATAGGAAACAGTGAGGATGGGAACAGTGAGGATAGGAAACAGTGAGGATAGGAAACAGTGAGGATAGGAAACAGTGAGGATGGGAACAGTGAGGATAGGAACAGTGAGGATGGGAACAGTGAGGATAGGAAACAGTGAGGATGGGAACAGTGAGGATGGGAACAGTGAGGATGGGAACAGTGAGGATAGGAACAGTGAGGATAGGAAACAACGAGGATAGGAAACAGTGAGGATAGGAAACAGTGAGGATGGGAACAGTAAGGATGGGAACAGTAAGGATGGGAATAGTGAGGATGGGAACAGTGAGGATAGGAACAGTGAGGATGGGAACAGTGAGGATAGGAAACAGTGAGGATGGGAACAGTGAGGATGGGAACAGTGAGGATAGGAACAGTGAGGATGGGAACAGTGAGGATAGGAAACAGTGAGGATGGGAACAGTGAGGATGGGAACAGTGAGGATGGGAACAGTGAGGATAGGAACAGTGAGGATAGGAAACAGTGAGGATAGGAAACAGTGAGGATAGGAAACAGTAAGGATGGGAACAGTAAGGATGGGAACAGTAAGGATGGGAACAGTGAGGATGGGAACAGTGAGGATGGGAACAGTGAGGATGGGAACAGTGAGGATAGGAAACAGCGAGGATAGGAAACAGCGAGGATAGGAAACAGTGAGGATAGGAAACAGTAAGGATGGGAACAGTAAGGATGGGAACAGTAAGGATGGGAACAGTGAGGATGGGAACAGTGAGGATGGGAACAGTGAGGATGGGAACAGTGAGGATAGGAACAGTGAGGATAGGAAACAGCGAGGATAGGAAACAGTGAGGATAGGAAACAGTAAGGATGGGAACAGTAAGGATGGGAACAGTAAGGATGGGAACAGTGAGGATGGGAACAGTGAGGATGGGAACAGTGAGGATGGGAACAGTGAGGATGGGAACAGTAAGGATGGGAACAGTGAGGATAGGAAACAGTGAGGATAGGAAACAGTGAGGATAGGAAACAGTAAGGATGGGAACAGTAAGGATGGGAACAGTGAGGATGGGAACAGTGAGGATGGGAACAGTGAGGATGGGAACACTGAGGCATTGTTGACCCTCGGCTTATACTCGAGTCAGTACGTTTTCCCAGTTTTTTGTGGCAACATTAGGTACCTCGGCTTATACTCAAGTATATACGGTAGTTGGCCAAAATACTTATCCCAAAGATGCCTGCCTCTAGTGATGTATAGTTTTCACTTTCCCCTCCACTCCACCCCTAAATGCAGATCGCTCTTCAGAGAGCAAAGCTTGTGTGGACCAACCCTTAAGTTCCTTTTCTGAAAAATGGCAGCATACTTTTTAACTACTTGCTGACTGGCCTATAGCACTTTTACTGCTACAGGGTGGTAGCTGAGCGCCGATGTTCTTTCGAGAAATGCCCTCTGTCGGAAAAAAGGCTCCGATGGGTTTGCGCATGCGCATTACGCAACGTCACTCCAGCTGATATGTTGATCAGCTGGCGTGACGTCAACACGGCGCATGCGCAGATCATCGCCCTTCAACACACCCACAACCCGCCCCGCAATAGCGAGGCAGAATCTGACAATTCCATTCTCCCTCTGTGCTCAGCAGATTGACGGATACTGCCTCTGACGATCTGCGCATGCGTCGTGTTGACGTCACGCCAGCTGATCAACATATCAGCTGGAGTGACGTTGCGTACTGCGCAAGCGCAAACCCATCAGAGGCATTTTTCGACGGAGGGCATTTCTCCATAGAACACCGGATCATGTGTATATACGTGATCCTGCACTTCCACCTGCAGGGGGGGCGCACCGCCAGAGTGCCACTTCTGCTGTGATTACTCACAGCAGAAGCCAATCTGCGGGCGCCAATCACTCAATGTCCTCTGGCACATTACGGTCGTTGGGCAGAGACTCCGAACGGAGCTCTGCCTATGTAAACAAGGCAGAGTTCTGTTCTGAAAGGGGGGAAGGGATGGACTTTGTGTTCCTGCAAAGCAGGGAATAAAATCCATCTCGTTAAAGCAGCACACATAGTAAACACAAACACTGGTTAGGCACACAGTTAACCCTTTGATTTCCCTAGATGTTTAAACCCCTTCCCAGCCAGTGTCATTAGTACAGTGACAGTGCATATTTTTAGCACTGATCACTGTATTAGTGTCACTAGTTCACACAAAGTGTCAACATTTTTTTTTTAATTTTGTTTTTGGATATTTCTTATAGCGAAAAGTACAAAATATTGTGTTTTTTTGCAAAACTGACGCTCTTTTTTTATTTATAGCGCAAAAAATAAAAACCGCAGAGGTGATCAAATACCACCAAAAGAACACAGTATTTATGGGGAAATAAGGACATCAATTTTGTTTGGGTACAGTGTCGCACGGCCGCACAATTGTCAGTTGAAGCGAGGCAGTGCCGTATCGCAAAAAATGGCCTGGTCAAGAAGGGGGCAAATCCTCCTGGGGCTGAAGTGGTTAAAGTAACGCACTGCCGTATTGGCAAAAAGTAGCCAGGTCATGAAGGGGGGTAAATCTTCCGGAGGTCAAGTGGTTAAAATGTTTTATAAAGATATATTTACTGAAAGTCAACTGAAGACCCATCGTGAGCCAATCGTTTTTTTTTTAAGAAAGCACCCCCCCCCCCAAACTCCAGCTTTAACATAGTCTGCTAATGGTTAGTGATAACTTATTCACTGTAAAGATAATTCTTATGTTATATAAACGGTTGCAATGTCTAAGTGCTCTCATTTTGCCGGGGCCTATGGGACTATATCCAAGTTAACATATTTAAATTTATGGAGGATTAAAAAATGCCAAAGGCTGATTCTTAATGGTTCATAGCATATAACATCCATAACATGAATTTAAAAATCTATATTAAGCAGAAGCAAGAGCAATACTCAGCAACAGCAAGAGTTCAGTATAATGAGAAGTTGGAGGGTAAATATAACTTACAGGGTGTTGTTTTTAGAGAAAAACGTGTGAAAACCGCCATCAGGAAATGCATACAGTATGTCGTTAAGCAAACAAAGCTTGGTGATGTAAAATTAGTTTACACATCAGATTGCCGGTGTTAATTATCACCTGTAGCCTTGGAACTGACCGGTTTGGCTCAATCTCAGACAACCTTTTTTCCTGGCAACATTATATTTTCTAAAACCATAAAATGCATTAAAAACAAGTGAACATGTGTTGAGCTAAGTGACGGATGTAATATCTTTCCTCACATTCCATACATTATAGACATGTGCAATTCGTTTAGTTCCGAATTTGTTTTTTAACAAATTTTGACAAATTAGTAAATTATGAAATTTCCGAATTTTTCAATTTTTGCATTTTTGCATTTCCGAAATTTCAAATTCCCGAATTTTCGAATTTCCGAATTTTCGAATTTCGGAAATTCGAAAATTTGGGAAATTTGGAAATTTGAAAATTCGACATTTCGAAAATCCGGAAATTCAAAATTTCGGAAATTCGAAAATTTCGGAAATTCAAAAATTTGAATCTTCAAAATTCAAAAATTTGAATCGCCAAAATTCGAAAAAATCGTAAATTCAAAAAATCGTAAAATTTGAAGATTCTGAATTCAAAAACTCGGACATTCAAAAATCTGAAAATTTGGATTTTCCGAATTTTCGAATTTCCAAATTCGGAATTTTCGAAATTCGGAATTTTCCAATATCCGAATTCTGAATTGTCGAACTTCTGAATTTCTGAATTCCGAATTTTTGAATTTCCCGAATTTCTGAATTTCCGAAAAAAGCTGAAATACTAATGAAACGAAACCAAAATTTTTTTTTCGGCAATGCACATGTCTAATACATTACACAACCAGACTGTTTGCCTGCTGAAACAAAATGTAGACCTCATACGAAAGGTGGAGAATATGACTCTCCCTTTTCTACAACAATGCATTACTGAGTGCCTGAGCCCCATGTAAACTCCAACTAGGTCTTCTTGATGCCCACTAAGGCCTGTTTCACACAGGCTTCAGCTTGTATATGGACAGTGTGAACAGTAAGCTTTGACAAAGCTTCTAATTATTATACAGGATTTCTATAATGCACCATTTAGCTCCAGTTTGTAAATGTTGAAGGCGTATCCTAATGGGGGTACTGATTGCCACTTTAAGCAAGCTGCTAGCAGGCTTCATCAGGCTTTCAATAAGCGCGGAAGCCTTTTAGGAGATTGTTTAACCACTTGAGGACCAGCTACCCCAGTTATACTGTTGCAGGTTGGCTCCCCTGGGCGAGCCGTCGTAGCTGTACGTCGGCCACTTTAAGAGTACTAAGGGGCGCTCGTGCGCCATTGGATTCTGATTCTGTACTTGCCAAATATGCTGCAGAAATCTCCCTCCATTGAGTCTGGCTGCATCCATTTTAACTGTGGGCAGCTGAAGCTGCTGCCTGTTCACTTCCTGGATTTACACAGACACACAACTCCAGCTCTGCAACTCTCATTGGCCCTCTTATGACTCATCCCACCTCCCTTCCTGGCAAACTCTCACAAGAGTGAGAGAGCTGTGCATGATGTCATAAGCCTAGGCTAATGACCAGATAAGAAACAGGAAGTGGGCTGTATAAGGTATTTCCTGGCAGAAAAAAAAAATTACTATCCAAAGTTAAAACAACAAGGGCAGAAGGTTTAATAGATGGAAAGATGAAAAACTTACTGATGGTTCGCTTTAAAGTGGCAATAATTCCCTCACCACCTTTGCACCGAACCCAGGAACAGACCTTAGACCCCTTTCACACTGGGGCCACTCGTTTTAGCGGCGCATTTCGGCCTCTAGCAGGGCTCTTTTAACCCCAAAGAAGGGGTTAAAGGCGCCTTCTGAATCGCTTTTCAGGTGCTTTTCAGGCAGGACCTTTTGGGAGCGCTAAATACAGCGCTTCCAAACCGCCCCAAAGATGCTGCTTGCAGGACTTTTCCTAATGTCCCGCAAGTGCACCGCCTCAGTGCGAAAAGTTACACTGGAATTAATAGGAGGCGGTTTTCAGGCGGTTTACATGCGCTATTTCTAGCCCTAAAATGCCTAAAAACTGCCTCAGTGTGAAAGGGGGCTTACTTTTCAAACCGAGCCCCGGTCATGCTGGGATGTGTAGATCTGTTGCCAATCTGACAGCATGCTCCATTTGTTTGGAGTCTACAAGTCTCAGCTCCTCTCAGCGGGCTCTTGTTGTCCCAGGATGTACAGCAGTCCGTCTCCCCTTCCTCTGTGTTCTCCTGGTGGTGGGTGGGGCTTTTTCCAGCTCTGTGTTGTCCCAGGATGTACAGCAGTCCGTCTCCCCTTCCTCTGTGTTCTCCTGGTGGTGGGTGGGGCTTCCCTCCAGCTCTGTGTTGTCCCAGGGTGTACCGCAGTCCGTCTCCCCTTCATCTGTTTTTTCCTGGTGGTGGGTGGGGCTTTCTTTCAGCTCTGTGTTGTCCCAGGATGTACAGCAGTCCGTCTTCCCTTCCTCTGTGTTCTCCTGGTGGTGGGTGGGGCTTTCTTTCAGCTCTGTGTTGTCCCAGGATGTACAGCAGTCCGTCTCCCCTTCATCTGTGTTCTCCTGGTGATGGGTGGGGCTTCCCTCCAGCTTTGTGTTGTCCCAGGATGTACAGCAGTCCGTCTCCCCTTCCTCTGTGTTCTCCTGGTGGTGGGTGGGTGGGCCCTCTCTCCAGCTCTGTGTTGTCCCAGGATCTACAGCAGTCTGTTTCCCCTTCCTCTGTGTTCTCCTGGTGGTGGGTGGGGATTCCCTCCAGCTCTGTGTTGTCCCAGGATGTACAGCAGTCCGTCTCCCCTTCCTCTGTGTTCTCCTGGTGGTGGGTGGGTGGGCCCTCTCTCCAGCTCTGTGTTGTCCCAGGATCTACAGCAGTCTGTTTCCCCTTCCTCTGTGTTCTCCTGGTGGTGGGTGGGGATTCCCTCCAGCTCTGTGTTGTCCCAGGATGTACAGCAGTCCGTCTCCCCTTCCTCTGTGTTCTCCTGGTGGTGGGTGGTTAGGATCAGCTGCTTTTTTTTTTTGCATTTACCCAACCTATAAGGAGTAAATAGGAGATCACTGTTAAAGTGTATATAATCTTTAAAAAAAAAAAAAAGCGAATTTAATGAATAGAATTCTGGCACTTGACAAAATTCCCCCATTTCCTCCGGGAACGGTGACCTTATATGCGTCTTTTCCAATTAATATTAACTAATCGCAGTGTCACTTAAGGCGGAAGCCAGCCCCCAGTACTTCAGACTAATTAAACGGTTGTGTTATTGGATTCAGCGAGCAGCTTTGCCCTTTTTATTAATTAGCTTCTATTGCATATTTGTTTTCTTTCTCTGTGTAAATTAACATAATAATAAAAACAAGCTTTGTAAAAAGGGTTTTGGAAGGCCTCCGTGCCGCGCACTCATTAGGCACTTTTTATGGTAATATTGTCCTTGAACACAAAGACAGTAAAACATTACAAAGCAACGCAAAGCGCCACATAAGGTGGAAATAGAAATGAACAATAGCCAGGGGTCTGCAGGAAGCATTCATGGGGTATATACTGTTTGTTTCTTGTGCTTTGTTCTGGGATTCTGTGCCAAATAGAAATACAAGGCAATAGTAGCTAAACCAATTAAATACACCAAAAACCAGAGATCAGGGAGGTTACGTATTTATACAATTAGTGTGACTGTAGGTTAATATCGCTTATTCTGACTTCCATGATTCTTCCTACACTCCCCACCCCCCATCAACATGCTAAGGACACCTAAAAAAAGCTTTCTGTTTTCATTACAAATCTTATATTAGACCCAGTGATCTCCGTGCTTCTCTATGTAGCACGCCTCTGACACCCCAAAGGCAGGAAAGCACCCTCCAAGGAACAGTGGCGGCTGGTGTTTTTTTTTTTGGGGTGGCAGCAAACAACCCCCCCCCCCCGTGCCGCTGGTGGAGTGGCACTAGCTTAACTGCCACCTACCCCCCCCCCCCCCCGTGCGCGCAGCACGGCACTAACACCACCCGCTGTACTTACCCTGGATGCGGGCGGTGAGAGCAGCGGTCGGAGCTAATGCGGCCATCTTCCAGCGTGGCGGGCTCAGGGAAAGCTGCTCCGGTGTCCTCTCTTGGAGCAGCTTCCACGGTGCGTCTCCTCGCTTCTCCTCTCTGCTCCTCCCGGCGCTAGGCGTCCAATAGGATATCCTGGCGTTTTGGCCAATCAGGAAATGGGTTTCATACCTGCTTCCTGATTGGCCAGGAGGAGGATCAGTGTTGAATATTCATCCGCTGTTGCAACACACCCGGGTGGGCTCTGGACGCATCCGCTGCGACCGGAGCCCATCCTATTTTGAAGCCTATTAGAGCCTCTGACTCTAATCAGGTGCTTAAAGAAAAAAAAAAACGGCCGTTGTAAATTAATGCACCCGGTGCCCTAAAAGGGGCCGGACACATGAATAGGGGTCGGCAGCGGCATGAATCTATGCACTGCATATAGGGGGTGGCGAAGAGAGAGGGAGCGGCATTCGGGCCCCTAATGAACGGGCCCCTCCACTGCCAAGGACTATGGAGGGCTAGCATTACACCCCAGAGTCAATGGCTAAAGTGGGGGGGGTCAAGAAAGGATATTGGGCACCAGTCACTTTTGTTTTCTTAAAGTTTTATTGCAGAACAGTTAAGGAGGTGAGGGTTAGGGGTCCCAGATATCGTAGCAAATCCCTTACAGACTCGCCAGATCAATGCCCAGCTTCACAGTGTCTGAAACTTTAAGGCGACCCGACAACACTGTAAGCACATTCCTAATCCTCCAAGTGGCTTTCCAGGCCCTTCTGAGAGACCATGTAAGAATTGAAGACACGTGGTGTACAACGAAAGTCACATAGTGGAACATTCAGTTGAGCATTAAAAAGTTACAGCTTTATTGAAAACTATTGCAAATTACAAAAAATAATTATAACTTCACCCAATCAATAATTAAAAATAGACAATGTTGTCTAAAAACAGGACTGGCAGCTGCACACACACACATACACTGTAGTGGGATACAGAAATATTGAGGCCATGTTCCAGCCAATAAGGGGATACTCCGTTAATACCGCTGGTCGTTCTCCGTAGCAGATAAAAAATAATGGGGTGTTGCTGCGCGACTGATGATAATCGCAGATTAGCATAAGACAATGCCTAGATGCACTCGCAATGAGGATATTTGCATAGGATAAGTAAGCGTTCTGATAAGAAAATCTGGCAATAGAACAGTTCCTCAAAGAGTGGATGTAGATTACATAAATGCTACTGCATGTCAGTGGATGAGTACTGGTTGACAGTTGGAATAGGAGCCTGGGTGCATCAATAGTGGGGATAGTTCAGTATATGTAGTATGGAGTGACAGGTCTCGGATCAGTGAACAGTAGTGATCTACTGCAATCTCTAGCAACAAATCAGTGGATGGTAATGATGTGCTGTTACCCCTAGCAACCAATGAGTGAGCAGTAATGATGTGCTGTAATCTCTAGCAACCGATCAATGCCAACCCTCTCCTCCAATCCCTACACTGGCTCCCGGTCGCCCAGCGAATTAAAGTCAAAATACTAACCACAACATACAAAGCCATTCACAACTCTGCCCTGAGCTACTTCACCAATCTTGTCTCCAAATATCACCCAAAACGTCCTCTCCGTTCCTCTCAGGACCTCCTACTCTCACGCTCTCTCATCTCCTCCTCCCATGGTCGTCTCCAGCATTTCTTCAGAGCCTCTCCCATCCTCTGGAACTCTCTACCTCAACCTGTACGGCTATCTCTACTCTTGCTACCTTCAGGCGATCCCTGAAAACTCATCTCTTCAGGGAAGCCTATCACGTCTCCAACTAATCTTTTATCACTTCCATCAGCTCATTCCCCACAGTTACAACCTTTTGTACCACCTGCCCCACCCTACTAGATTGTAAGCTCTTCTGAGCAGAGCCCTCCTACTCCTCTAGTATTTTATTGTATTATAACTGTATTGTCTCCCTTTTATATTGTAAATCGCTGCGTAAACTGTGGGCGCCATATAAATCCTGTATAATAATAATAATGAGCGGTAATAATGTGCAGTAACCTCTAGCAACCAATTGGCAAGCAGAAATAATGTATTGTAACCTCTAGCAACAAGTCAGTGAGCAGTAAGGATAGGCTGTAATCTCTGGCAACCAATTGCAATTGCTGCATGATCTGCTGCAGTAAACAGATTTTGAGTCTACCTGCAATTTTTTTTGTATGTCTTGGAATTGAGAGAGGGCCCAAGAAAATGTTTTCCCAGGGCCCAATCAATATTAAAGACGGCCCTGAAGGTCTGGGTATAGAGGTATGTGAAATAGATGGATATCTCCCCACCTCAACGTATTCACAGCATCTTGCTTCACTGTGTTGCGTCCGTCCGGATCCAGTATCACCCACATATTACCGGAATCCAACTATCCAAAAGTCTGGCTCTCTCCAGCTTGGGGCCTCTCCTGGGTCTCCTCCTTGGCACAACTTCAGGACCATTTCAGGACAACTTTAAGACCACTTCGGGACACACGTTAGGCCCCAAAACAGGTTATTGGGCTTAACAGCAGAGCTCCATCCAGCAGCACCTCCCACGGCCGCAGCCCAGGGGAAGAGAGCGAATTAATGGCCTATCCCAGATATTTATATCACCCCCCCCCCCCCGCAGCATTCAAAAGTGGCACAAAACTCCTACTGGATTGGCTGAAGGAAATAAAAAATATTCATTATGGCCGGTGGGAGGGGCTAGGAGGGGGCTGTACATAGCTTCCTGAAAAACATCACATCACAGCACCCTGTCTCAGTACTTCTCTCAAGAGCCGTCAGCCCTGATGCAAGCAGACATCTGGCTCTTGGGAGGAGTTATGCAAATATTAACCTGTTGTCGCACATGTAACACATATGTGTGGCGGCGACAGGGTGGAGCCACATGTTAAAATGGAAAAAATATACTGCGCTGTGACAAGTCAAAAAACAGTAGCCAGCACAGCTTGTAGACAAAAAAGCAAAATAGTGGATGTGGAAAAGTGCAACGCTATTATTGAGTACAAGTATATATGTGATGAATAATTAACACACACATAAAAAATGGCAATGATAATGCTTCACCCAATGTGACTGTGACAAAGAATGTCTCTATAAATAAATGACAACGCATCAATTTTGGGTGCACAAAAAATAATTGTCCATATAGTGAGTGAAAGTGACTAATGCAGTCCAGAAAGTGAAAAGATGATCCAAAATGCTTTACAAAATCCAAATATAGGTGTAACCCTCTGGATACGTATTTTCCGGCGTATAAGACGACCTTTTGTACTTAAAAATATGCCTCAAAACTCGGGGGTCGTCTTATACGCCGGAACCTGTATGCAGAGTCTCAGTCAGACTGTGGGCCGTCCATTGTTCAAAAGCCGCGCCTCCTCCTCTTGCTGTTGCGTGATAGGCAGAACACAGTTTCCCAGCAGAGCCTCTGTTCAGTGTTCCGCCTATCACGGATGTCTTCTCATCCTTGGCCTCAGACGAGAGGACATCCGTGATAGATGGAACACTGAACAGAGGCTCTGCTGGGAAACTGAGTGTTCCGCCTATCACGGAACAGCATGAGGAGGAGGCGCGGCTTTTGAACAATGGACGCTCGCAGTCTGACTGAGACTCTGCATGTCAGGGATAAGGTATGGGATCGTCGAGGTGAGGTATGCAATGGCACAGTGAGGCATGTAGTGGCACAGTGAGGCGTGTAGTGGCACAGTGAGGCATGTAGTGGCACAGTGAGGCGTGTAGTGGCACAGTGAGGCATGTAGTGGCACAGTGAGGCATGTAGTGGCACAGTGAGGCATGTAGTGGCACATTGAGGCATGTAGTGGCACAGTGAGGCATGTAGTGGCACAGTGAGGCATGTAGTGGCACATTGAGGCATGTAGTGGCACAGTGAGGCATGTAGTGGCACAGTGAGGCATGTAGTGGCACATTGAGGCATGTAGTAACACAGTGAGGCATGTAGTGGCACATTGAGGCATGTAGTGGCACAGTGAGTCATGTAGTGGCACAGTGAGGCATGTAGTGGCACATTGAGGCATGTAGTGGCACAGTGAGGCATGTAGTGGCACATTGAGGCATGTAGTGGCACAGTGAGGCATGTAGTGGCACAGTGAGGCATGTAGTGGCACAGTGAGGCATGTAGTGGCACAGTGAGGCATGTAGTGGCACAGTGAGGCATGTAGTGGCACATTGAGGCATGTAGTGGCACAGTGAGGCATGTAGTGGCACAGTGAGGCATGTAGTGGCACAGTGAGGCATGTAGTGGCACATTGAGGCATGTAGTGGCACAGTGAGGCATGTAGTGGCGCAGTGAGGCATGTAGTGGCACAGTGAGGCATGTAGTGGCACATTGAGGCATGTAGTAACACAGTGAGGCATGTAGTGGCACATTGAGGCATGTAGTGGCACAGTGAGGCATGTAGTGGCACAGTGAGGCATGTAGTGGCACAGTGAGGCATGTAGTGGCACATTGAGGCATGTAGTGGCACAGTGAGGCATGTAGTGGCACAGTGAGGCATGTAGTGGCACAGTGAGGCATGTAGTGGCACATTGAGGCATGTAGTAACACAGTGAGGCATGTAGTGGCACATTGAGGCATGTAGTGGCACAGTGAGGCATGTAGTGGCACAGTGAGGCATGTAGTGGCACATTGAGGCATGTAGTGGCACAGTGAGGCATGTAATGGCACAGTGAGGCATGTAGTGGCACAGTGAGGCATGTAATGGTAGTCACTGGGCGTTACCCAGCACACGCTGTCTGCACTAATGATTGGTAGCCGACAGGACCACTGTGAGAGCCATTCACATTGGTCACATGATCGCTGATCCTTCCCGCCCTCCGGGCATTCAGACTGGGGGCTGGGCAGGAAGGACTTAAAATGCCTTAATGGGTGGATGTAAGACTGGCGAAGTGGGCGTTCCTAGTCAGGGTATATTTGAATGCAGACATCCCCAGGTAACGCCCACATGTGATGTTGAGCCTCCTCCATGATAGAAAGAATTAAAATCCAATGAGTGAAAAGGGGTGGGCCAGGGATAATCAGGCTGTGGAGGAAAGCGTTAGATGATGCTGGACAGTCAGGAAAGTAGGTGGAGATTTATCTGACTTGCTGCGGCTTCTAATGCACATTGTGAGAAGCTCACAATGGGCGGGATTTACTAAAACTGGAGAGTACAAAATCTGGTGCAGCTGTGCATAGTAGCCAATCAGCTTCTAGCTTCAGCTTGTTCAATTAAGCTTTGAGAGTAAACCTGGAACCTGATTGGTTTCTGTGCAAGGCTACACCAGATTTTGCACTCCCGTTTAAGTAAATCGACCTCATTGTGCAGTGAAATCAGAGTGAGTGATTTCAGTCCAGGAGAGGAGTCTGTACAAACTGTGCAAGACTGAAGGGAAGACTGGAGGTCAAATTTAACGTGCTTCGGCAGCGAGGAGAGAGCAGAATGTAGCATGACAGGTATAGACAGTGACTTGATGCTGTCTTTTTCTGCGCATTCCAAGGGAGAGGCTTGTGGGAGCCCTCTGGTCTGATTCCTGCCTAACATTTAATAAGATAAAGGTCCGGCTTCCGTTCCACAGAGGAGGGAGGATGTCAGGTGCACTCATTCTCCTGGGCGAGAGCCACGCTAACTCCAATGGACAGGGTCAACTGGGTCACCTCTCCGATATTGCTGGGTGAAGGGAAAAAATCTGTGTTTGAGCCATCCAATAATATTCTTCTATGTCAGCTGGGAATAGCTTATTCTGAATGATTCCTTCTCGTCCATCTGGATCTGTAAGGGTTCATTTACACCCTTACAGGGTGTGACCTTTAAAGTAATTGTTACCCCCCAACAAAAAAAAATCATGTTCCTTTCCCTTTAAGGTACAAGCTGTATCATAGTGCTATTGCCTTTCCAATTGCCCCGTTCTATCTTCTACAGTACCTGGTTTATCCTACCTGTTCCTGACTTCCCCTCTGTGAGCTGACCACGTTTATCATGGCTGCTGAGTCTTGAAAGCGTGGTCAGTTTATGTGCCCCCATCATTGCAGCTCTCCCCTGTGTGTCTCTGCACCTCCCCATCCTCCCTCTTGTCAGTTCTGTAGTCAGCAGTGAGAACACAATCTCATCCACACCCCGCCCCTCCCTCCCCTCTTCTCTCCTCCCCTCCCTCCCCTCTCCTTCCTCCCCTCTCCTCTCCTCCCTGCCCCTACTCTCTCCTCTCCTCCCTGCCCCTACTCTATCCTCTCCTCCCTGCCCCTACTCTCTCCTCTCCTCCCTGCCCCTACTCTATCCTCTCCTCCCTGCCCCTACTCTCCTCCTCTCTCCTCCCCACCCCTCTCCTCCCCTCCCCTCTCCTCCCCACCTCTGTCCTCTCCTCCCTGCCCCTACTCTCTCCTCTCCTCCCTGCCCCTACTCTCCTCCCCTTCCCTCTCCTCCCCACCCCTCCCTGCCCCTTCCATCCCCTCCCCACACCCCCTCTCCTCCCCACCCCTGTCCTCTGCTCCCCTCTCCTCCCTGCCCCTACTCTCTTCTCTCCTCCCCTCTGTTCTCCTCCCTGCCCCTCCCCTCTCCTCCCCACCCCTGTCCTCTCCTCTCTCCTCCCCCCTCCCCTCCTCTTTGCGTTTTTTTTTTTTTTTACAGCTCAACCGCCTCTGCTCCTAGATGCGCAGGCTGTCGTTTTTTTTTTACTGCCCCTAAACGCTAATGCCTCTAAACACCTCTGAAATTTTGTGACACATGGACACATAGGTTAAAAAAAAACGTCCTGTGTGCATGAGCCCTAAAGATAATATTCATATGAATGTTTTTGTGACTGGAGTTTAGCTTTAAGCCTGGTTCTCCCCAAATCATTTAGCAGTTGGTAGCAATTCTCATTTATTCTTTTTTGTAGCTACTTTCAAGTTTAATCAAAACTTCTAATATAAGTGTATCAGATCTCTCACAGATGGGAAGTCTGCAAGGGACGGGGAGTTTACATGCATTTTAATGTCAATGTTTTGCTCTATTTAGCGAACTCATTATATACTTTCAAACAATTACCTCCATATGGGGAAGCACGGCGGTGGTTTTATTTTCAGTCCTGAGTACATTACCGGCATCATTACTTCTTCTCTCCAATTTGTAATCAGTTAAAACTCCAGGGATACCAAACCAACCTGAACATGGAGTGCAAACAGGACAAGAGGAGTTCAAAAACGTTTTTTTACATAAGTAGCCCAGCTCTCATAGGCCCCTTTCACACTGAGGCGTATTTCAGGCATTTTAGCGCTAAAAATAGCGCATAAATAACATCTGAAATAATCCTGCCCCAGCATTCTCAATGTGAAAGCCCGAGGGCTTTCACACTGAGGCGATGCGCTGGCGGGAGGAAAAAAAATCTCCTGCAAGTCGCATCTTTGGAGTGGTGAAAGGAGCGGTGTGTATACCGCTCCTTTACCGCTCCTTCCCATTGAAATCAATGGGAAACCGCGGCTATACTGCTCGCAAACCGCTGCTGTAGCAGCGGTTTGAACCCTTTCTCGGCCGCTAGCGGGGGTTAAAACCGCACCGATAGCGGCCAAATATCACGGCAAAAACTACGGTATAGCGGCGCTAAAAATAGCGCCGCTATACTGCCAGCGCACCTCCCCGCCCCAGTGTGAAAGGGGCCTTAAGGTGACACCAGTAAATGTAGCTGGTGAAATGATGCCTCAGGTGTCACCCATCTTGCTTGATCGGTACCAAGATGAAGCCGTACTTGTACCCTGGCACAGATACAGTATATGAGTATGGGGCTGACTATTCTTCACCACCTGTTACCAAGCCGTACACCCTGTGGGTAAGCATGGCAAAAAGGATACTGTGGCTGGTAGTTAAAGAGACCCTGTCTACATCATGGCACAATGTAGGTCAGGGACACTATAAATAAAGTATTGGATGGTTGGATAGTGGGATGGATGCATTGCTAGACAGACAGATAACTAGGTAATTAGGGGGTATATAAATTATAGGTGAATGAATAGATAGATAGGTAGATAGATAGATAGACAAATGAATATAGGGATGGATAGATGGGTGGATACATAATGGATGTCTAGATAGATATACATATAGATAGATGGATGGATGGATGGATGAATGAATGAATGAATGAATGAATGAATGGATGGATAGATAGATAGATAGATAGATAGATAGATAGATAGATAGATAGATAGATAGATAGATAGATAGATAGATAGATAGATAGATAGACAAATGAATATAGGGATGGATAGATGGGTGGATACATAATGGATGTCTAGATAGATATACATATAGATATGTAGCGGGGTGTTCCCCTATATTGGGAAGAAACTACATTACCCATAACCCCATTCTTGTTGTGACGTTCCACCGCAGAGACTCATGGGAGGGGTTATAAAAGGAAGAGGCGGGGCCGGGCTCGGCCTCTTTGGCGACACGAGACTTCACGGACGGATCCTCCTGTGCGGATGTGTCGGAGGGGCAAGGCCTGAAGCCTGAGGCCTTGCTCTGCACCGAAGAGCCTTCCATCCTCCCCTCTGCGAGCCTGGGTGGCATCTGACTTTGTGAGCTACCGCCTTGTCGGATCGGGGACCCGATCGTTGGAGAGATCGAGAGTGTGTGACACGGCCGGTGGAGGTTTTCCCGGACTGGATCCGTAGTCCGGCGGGTGAGAGGGCATAAGCCCAGCTTAGATACTGTTGCTGTGTATAGGCCTATAGACTGTCGTGGCCTACAAGTTATTTTCATACCCCTTGGATTACAAAGTTATACTCTGTTTAAGTGCACCACCATTACAGACCTGCCGGTGAAGAAAGAAGGACTAAGCTAAATATTAGAACCAGGCCTGGTGGGGATTCTAGCGTGTTTGATTGCTGCGCCATAGGGCACTTAGTTAACGGTCGCCCGTATGGCGCACTTGTAGCGTGTGTTACTATATAGTGTGTTAGAGTGGCAGGACGCTGCCCTTAGGAGTGATTGTTTAGAGCTGTGATTATTGTTACCCCTTTTATTCATATTGAGAATTGATGAGTAAAACACTTTACCTATTACAATTCATTACTGTGTCCTTGCTTAGTTATTCTATTGCATAGGACATATCATTGATTGTTAGTACTAGCTGTGCCAGAAGGGGATAGAGCCTATTGCCGGGGGTTGGCGGAGCTGCACTCAGGGCCCAAAAATCTAATTCTGCGGCCTCCTTAGTTGGAGGTATCGCTACACGTGGGGGTTCTCGTCCGGGATCCTGATGCAGCAAGCGAACGCCAGAAGTGCCGGCATGGACCCCATGGATCCAAGAGCGGTAGAAGAGTGGTGCAAAGCCGCTAATACAGAGCCAAAACAGTCGATAGCCATTAGCCTTCCTGGCGAGAAATGGTCAAGTGAGACGGTAGAGGAACTGCTGAGTTCAGTGTCCCCAGATCACACACCGTGGGTGATAGACATGAAGACAGACCCCAACATCTCATATCAATACGCATTAGTGGAATATTGGGACGGGATGCCAGAGGCCTGTAAGCACAAGTGTCTGCGGACGCCAGACAACAGAACATTTAGGCTGGCGCACGCAATAACTGTAGAAAGGGAACCATCCCCTACGGGATCGCCACAGGCTGCGGCCCGAACTACACCTGAAAGAGAAGACAGGGCGCCACCTCCGGTGGCACCTGCATCGGCCACTGCTATATCACCAGAACTGATAAATGCAATAGGGGATTTGCTAGCCAAATGTCAGAAGACAAGTACGGTGCATGTGGAAACTAGCTACCGGAGACTAAAAATATTCTCAGGGAAGCTCCCTGTCCCGGCAGGGGAAGAAGATTTTGATACTTGGGTGGAACAGGCATTACAGGCAGTGGAGGCATGGGAGGTGCCGGAGGCACAGAAGAGGCAGCGAGTGTTAGAAAGCCTTAAAGGTGCAGCAGCAGAAGCAGTGAAAAGTTTCCGGTTTGGGAATGCAGGGTGCACGGCGCAGGATTGTCTAGCTATGCTGCAGGAAGAGTTTGGTCAATTAGACAAGGTGACAGAGACGGTCTACCAGTTTGAACACACTTTCCAAAAACCGGAGGAGAAACTTTCCGAGTATGTCAGAAGGCTAAACAGGCTGCTGTGCAAGATTGTGTTAAAGAAAGGGATGAAGCCCCAAGATGCCGATGCGGCAAGAATGAAGCAAGTCTTAAAGGGAGCGCTACGCTCCGATCCAGTCTGGCTGCACCTGAAAACCTTGGGAGGAGGAATGTTGCTGACTTATGCTGATTTAATAAAAATTATCAGAGATGAGGAGGCGCTGCAACAGGACCAGCAGAAGGATAAGACAAGTGTTGTACCCGCACAGGTGCTGGTCAATCCAGTGATGACCCCTGAAAGAGAGGCGGAGATAGACACCCTAAAAACTCAGATGTCCAAGGTATTAGAGATATTGACCTCTCTGATAGCAAAAGACACAGAGTGTCCCAAGAAGAAGGAAAGTCCAAGGAAGGAATTGTTCCTGATTGCCTCAGCACCCGAACCTTTACAAGAATGGGGAGATATAGTCTGCTTCAACTGTGGGGGAGTTGGCCACATTGCAGCCATATGTTCTAGTCCGAAGAAGAAGAGACCAGACAACCGCAAGCCGGCGGGAAACTTCAGAGGGCCCCGGTGAAGGAGTCAACCGGGTGCCCACCATCTTCAGTAAACTCCAAGCTGAATGCAAAGAAAAACAAAAAGAGAGATAGAACACCAAAGGGGAAACGTAATACCCCTCAACAAAGCTATACTCCAAGAAGAAGGGGGGAGACCCCTCAGGAGAGGCACGGCACCCCCCAAAGGGGGTGCCCACCCAAGAAAAATAATAGTACACCTCAGCGGGTTCCTACACCCATTAAAAGGAGGGAAGTCAGTGCATACCAGGCTCAAGAAAGGTTCAAGTCCAAAGGGAATAGGACAAGAGAGAGTCCAAAGGGAAAAGGTCTGAAGAAGGCAGCTCCTGCCGGACCATATCCAGAGAAGCTGGTAGGCCCATCCCCTATAGTGCCCATTCAAGTGGAGGGAGTCTACACCAGGGGCCTCCTGGACACCGGGGCACAAGTGACCCTACTATACCGGGACTTCTACGACAGGCACCTGAGTCATCTGCCTATCCAGAAGATAGAGGAGCTGGAAATATGGGGAATTGGAACCCAGAGTTTCCCTTACGACGGCTACCTTCCCGTCCAAATAACCTTTGACCCATCCGTGGCTGGGAAGGCCGAAGTGTTTGACACCCTGGCAGTTGTGTGTCCTAGGCCGCCTGGAGCCAACAAGAATTCCCTTATAATAGGGACGAACACGGACCTGGTCCGAAGACTCCTGACCCCTCTAGTGACGGAAGAAAGACAAGCAGCTACCAAGATCCATCCCATGCTGAAGACAGCCTACCAACGGCTGGTCCAAGAGCGGGAGACCCCTGGAGAGGAGATAGGGAAGGTGTGGAGACTTGGAAGAGAAGGGGTAGTGTTGCAGCCCGGTGAAGTAACCTGTCTCAGGGCCACTGTGAAGCTTACTTGGGAACAGCCTGGTCCCTTTGTCATGCTGGAGTCAGACCCAAGGGGTGAATCCTCAGGCCTGGAGGTGATACCGGAAGTGATTCCGCTGAAGGTCCTGAAGAAGGCCCATTATAGAGTTCCAGTGAGTGTTAGGAATACTACCAAAGACCCCATGGACATCCCAGCCAGAATGTTGCTAGGCCAGGTGAGCCCGGCGGCCCCTGTTACCCTGTTAGAAGTGAAGAGGACAGGTGAAGAAGCGGATGTTTGGGAGAAGCTGACCATGGAAAACCCGAATCTGTCCAGGGCTTGGAAAGAGAGAGCCAAGGCCCAGTTGAATAGATGGGAGAAGATTTTCTCTAGGGATGAGTTTGATGTGGGGTGTGCAAGAAGTGCCACCCATCGGATCCGCCTCCAAGAAGATAAGCCCTTCCGAGAGAGAGTCAGGCGGGTCCCTCTAGCAGATCTGGAGGATCTGAGGGAACAACTTGCAGAACTCAAGAGGACTGGTGTGATACGGGAGTCCAGAAGCCCCTATGCCTCTCCCATAGTAGTGGTCCGAAAGAAGAATGGATCATTGAGGCTCTGTATAGACTACAGGACTCTCAACAGGAGAACCATACCTGACCAATACACCACTCCGAGGATAGAGGATGCCCTACAGAGCTTGTCTGGAGCCAAATGGTTCAGCGTTATGGATCTCAAGAGTGGGTACTATCAGATTCCGATGCACCCAGCAGACAAGGAGAAGACAGCTTTCATAACCCCAGTGGGGTTCTTCGAATTCGACCGGATGCCCCAAGGTCTGTCTGGAGCCCCAGCTACTTTCCAACGTCTCATGGAGAAGACAGTGGGGGACATGAACTTGATCGAAGTCCTTGTATACCTAGACGATGTCATTGTCTTTGGGAGAACCTTGGAGGAACATGAAGAGAGGCTGGAGAAAGTGTTGAGAAGACTCAGTGAGGAAGGACTTAAGCTTTCGCCTGAGAAGTGTCGGTTCTACCAGTCTTCTGTGAACTATCTGGGGCACATAGTATCTGAAGAAGGGGTGGCCACAGACCCTGAGAAATTGGAGGCAGTTACCTCCTGGCCACAGCCCACCACAGTAACAGAACTCAGATCCTTCTTGGGCTTCTGCTCCTACTATAGAAGGTTTGTGGAGGGATTTGCTCGAATTGCTAGACCATTGAATGAGTTGCTCAAGACTGAAGGAGAGGAGGATGGATCGGGGCCCAGGAGGCCAGGAGAGTCCATCAGAGATCAGTGGAATCAGAGGTGTGAAGAGGCTTTCCAGGAATTGAAGAGGAGCCTGACCACTGCACCAGTCTTGGCCTATGCAGACCCAACCAAACCCTATGAACTGCACGTGGATGCTAGTCACGACGGTCTGGGAGGAGTACTTTACCAAGAACATGAGGGGCAATTGCGGCCTGTTGCCTATGTGAGTAGAAGCCTGACCCCCTCTGAGAAGAACTACCCCACTCACAAGCTGGAGTTCCTGGCCCTCAAGTGGGCGGTAGTAGACAAGCTCAAAGACTACCTGTACGGAGCAGAGTTCACTGTGAAGACCGACAACAACCCCCTTACCTACCTGTTCACCACGGCCAAGCTGGATGCCACTGGACACAGGTGGCTGGCCGCACTGTCTGGATTCAACTTCAGCCTTAAGTATAGACCAGGAGTGGGGAATCGAGACGCAGACGCCTTGTCCAGAAGATCTCATTCCCCGACCATTGAAATAGAAGATTGGACCCAAGTGGCACCGGACGGGGTGCAGGCCCTTTGTCAAGGAGCTGCATTCCAAGCCCGAGGATGCTCCAGAGCAGAGGAAATAGGAGTTACCACGGTGGGAGTCCCCAAACACTACTGTGGAGTAGCTCAATTGGAAGAGGGCAACCTACCAAGATTGTCCAAAAAGGAATTAAGGTGTGACCAATTGGAAGACCCCATGGGGAGATTGGTCCTGGAGGCCTTGAAAAATCAGGATCCAAACATACTCATGCGTCAACCCTCCAAAGAAGCTCGCCTACTGAGGAAGGAGTGGGATAGGTTGCAGTTGCATCAGGGAGTGGTCTACCGAAGGGGCCCCTCTGATGATTCAGAAGATAAGTGGCAGATGTTCCTCCCAGAGAAACATCGGGAGACTGTTTTGATGGCCTTGCATGACAATCATGGCCACCTAGGGGCTGAAAGGACTTTTCAACTTGTCAGAAGTCGGTTCTATTGGCCCTGCATGAGGGCAGAGGTAGAGGAGTACTGCCACTCATGTGCGCGATGCATCCAGAGGAAGACTTTGCCCCATCAAGCTGCCCCAATGGGCCATCTACAGAGCCAAGGGCCTATGGACCTGGTGTGCATTGACTTTCTCTGCCTCGAACCCGACCTGAGTGGACTAGGAAATGTTCTGGTGATAACCGACCATTTCACCCGGTATGCCCAGGCCTTCCCCACCAAAGATCAGAAGGCCTCCACCGTGGCCAAGGTACTTATGGAGAAGTATTTTGTCCATTATGGGCTGCCACAGAGACTCCATTCAGATCAAGGGAGGGACTTCGAGAGTAAGCTGATCCGGAAGCTCTTGGATTCGTTGGGAATCAGGAAGACTCGAACTACACCTTACCATCCTCAGGGAGATGCTCAGCCGGAAAGGTTCAACCGAACCCTGCTCAACATGTTGGGGACTCTGGAAAGCGAGAAAAAGCAACATTGGAGCAAACACATAGCAGCCATGGTACATGCTTACAACTGCACCATCAGTGATGCTACAGGCTATTCCCCATATCGACTCATGTTTGGGAGAGAAGCGAGACTACCGGTGGACCTGGCTTTTGGCACCTCACTGGACCATTCCTCCGTCACCTCTCACAGAGGATATGTGGATAGGCTCAGACACAGCCTGAAAGTAGCCTATGAACAAGCTCAAGCGGCCTCAGATCAAAGGGGAGCTCGGAATAAAAAAAAATAACGACCTGAAGGTCCGGGTACAAGACCTACAGCCCGGGGATCGAGTACTGTTGCGCAATCTGGGAGTCCCCGGAAAGCACAAGCTTGCAGACAGATGGAGATCTGAACCTTATGTCATCTGCAGGAAGTTGCCGGGCCTACCTGTCTACAAGGTGAAGCCAGAGGGAAAGGTAGGCCCACTGAAGACATGGCATCGAAACCACCTGCTCCCACTGACGGAGGCAGTTAGAATACCTTCCGTGGGAGACTCCCCTGCACCGGCCTCTATCTTGGATACTCCTAGACCGCACACTCGGTCACAGACCTCCCGAGCTGGAAATGGAGAAGCCTCCCAACTTAGTGGAGATGAAGAAGGAGAGCTTGATTGGCTGTGGTCTTCCCCAACTCCAGGAACTTCTATCATAGATCTTTCAGTCACCCAAGATACCACAGATGAAACGCTGAACCCAGAGGGTACAGAATTCATCCCTTTCAGTCCTTCAACAGATTACTGGGAAGATGCCCATGATAGTTACTCCGAGGAAGAGGAGCCTGAGGCGCCAGAGCCAGAGATTCCAAGAGAGCAAAGAGCTCGAAGAGTCATTCAACCTCCTAAGAAGCTGACCTACCCCCAGATGGGGAACAGTTCGGAAGACTCTGTGGTCACTGCTAGGAGAAATGCTGAGATTCCGGATCCCTCCACTGTCCATTTGGTGGAGGGCAACTCCAGCTCACTCTCTGGCACAGTTAGTCAGGCCACCCAAGATAATGTGACCTGTGGGCAAGGGAATTCAACCCCTCAGTTATGGTGGGAATCCCCTATCCCAACATCGTTTTCAGAATTGTCCAATGTTGTATATAGTTGTTGCTAAAATTTATCTTTGGGGACCAAAGAGTTTAAGTGGGGGGAGTGTGTAGCGGGGTGTTCCCCTATATTGGGAAGAAACTACATTACCCATAACCCCATTCTTGTTGTGACGTTCCACCGCAGAGACTCATGGGAGGGGTTATAAAAGGAAGAGGCGGGGCCGGGCTCGGCCTCTTTGGCGACACGAGACTTCACGGACGGATCCTCCTGTGCGGATGTGTCGGTGGGGCAAGGCCTGAAGCCTGAGGCCTTGCTCTGCACCGAAGAGCCTTCCATCCTCCCCTCTGCGAGCCTGGGTGGCATCTGACTTTGTGAGCTACCGCCTTGTCGGATCGGGGACCCGATCGTTGGAGAGATCGAGAGTGTGTGACACGGCCGGTGGAGGTTTTCCCGGACTGGATCCGTAGTCCGGCGGGTGAGAGGGCATAAGCCCAGCTTAGATACTGTTGCTGTGTATAGGCCTATAGACTGTCGTGGCCTACAAGTTATTTTCATACCCCTTGGATTACAAAGTTATACTCTGTTTAAGTGCACCACCATTACAGACCTGCCGGTGAAGAAAGAAGGACTAAGCTAAATATTAGAACCAGGCCTGGTGGGGATTCTAGCGTGTTTGATTGCTGCGCCATAGGGCACTTAGTTAACGGTCGCCCGTATGGCGCACTTGTAGCGTGTGTTACTATATAGTGTGTTAGAGTGGCAGGACGCTGCCCTTAGGAGTGATTGTTTAGAGCTGTGATTATTGTTACCCCTTTTATTCATATTGAGAATTGATGAGTAAAACACTTTACCTATTACAATTCATTACTGTGTCCTTGCTTAGTTATTCTATTGCATAGGACATATCATTGATTGTTAGTACTAGCTGTGCCAGAAGGGCACTATTGCCGGGGGTTGGCGGAGCTGCACTCAGGGCCCAAAAATCTAATTCTGCGGCCTCCTTAGTTGGAGGTATCGCTACAGATAGATAGATAGATAGATAGATAGGGATGGATGAATGAATGAATGAATGAATGAATAGATAGATAGATAGATAGATAGATAGATAGATAGATAGATAGATAGATAGATAGATAGATAGATAGATAATGGTTGGTTTAATTGGATAGATAGATGGATGGATAGATAGATAGATAGATAGATAGATAGATAGATAGATAGATAATGGATGGATAGATGGATAGATAGATAGATAGATAGATAGATAGATAGATAGATAGATAGATAGATAGATAGAGAGATAATGGATGGATAGAGGGATGGATAAGGAGGTACAGACCTATAAAGCTGGTAATGTGGAGTGATTCAGTGCAGTGTATTATAAGAAGACTGGTACATTGTACGGCAGTAGATCATCAGTCCATTGAAGCCCATTAATATGTGAGTACATTATGCCGAGCTTAGTATAGGCAGATTTGTCCTCTGTGATATACATTTACTCCCTGTGTAAATGGAACACTTAGTGGCTGCCAGGAGAGCTCCCATCTGTTGCATCTCATAGTCTTTTTCTCTGTAAATCTCACGTATGTTCCGATGAGGTTATTTATTAGCAAAATACATATTTTCCTTACAGACCGGTAATTTAAAGTGTTACTAAACCCACAACAGTAAAATCAGTCTGTATATGCAGAAAAGCATGCTTGTTATACTCACTGTGAAACCTAAGGGGTTATTCCTCCACATTGTGTATGAAGGCTGTTTGATCCTGTCTCTCTGATCCTCCCCTTCTTCCACTGTCTCCAAAAAAGAACCTGATATTTACAGAGTCGGGGAAAAGTTGCATATGCTCAGTTTGGTGTGTATTGAGAGTTTTTTTTATTGTTTTATTGGGAGGGTGCATGTGATCAGCACAGGACCAATCAGCACTGTCCAGACAGAGGGTCAGGGGTCCTCCATTCTCATAGGACAAAGGGAGAATGAAAACTCCTCCTACAAGCTTTTACCAGACACTGATAGAAGTCACAAGACTGCTATATACTGCTGATAAGAAAAGGTATTTAGCAGTTTATAGTAACTAAAATAATTGCATTTCCATGTTCTGTGTACTGTGGGAGACCAGATATAGAGAATGCAGGCTCCTGGGTTTAGTAACACTTTAATTTTATTGGAAAAAAGGAGGAAACTGCGCTAACTGTAGAAAAAGGGGGGGGGTGAACACAGCAGCAGCTGTTTTCATGTGATAACACAAATAATAAACAGATGGAAACAGTGAACAGTTGCGCTATAATATTAGTGACCGATATTGGGATCCATCAATTTTAACAAAATACATAAAAATGAATCATAAACCATCAGTGACAATGATAATAACTCAATAAATAACCACATCCAGGTGAGGATATAATCAATAATATAGTCCCAGCCCCGCTGACGTCATCACATCCCGGCGACTGCAGGCCGGCCGGCTTTTTACAATGCAATCTATGCTTTTTTATTAAATATTTTTTATGGTAATACACTATCTAGTGTTTTTACTTTTTTGGGGTCATCTGGGAACTGAGGTGCTATTCCCGGTATAGTTCTGGACCCGATTTCCGCTGAAGAGTGTGGACTTCTGATGGGTAAGCGGCACATTTATATGGTGGTGGATCACGGGTGTTGTTTGGACATTTGCACCAAGATTTTCTATCAATCTTGTTTCACCTCTCCTTCATGGAATTTTCATCACGGAACGCTTTTTAACATATAGCTGGGACTATATTATTGATTATATCCTCACCTGGATGTGGTTATTTATTGATTTATTATCATTGTCACTGATGGTTTATGATTCATTTTTATGTATTTTGTTAAAATTGATGGATCCCAATATCGGTCACTAATATTATAGCGCAGCTGTTCACTGTTTCTATCACTTTAATTTTATTGCCTTATGTCGACAATGCAATAATACTTATTTACCCTATATTTTACAACACGTAAATCATACCTCCCAACTTTTTAAGATGGGAATGAGGGACACCTATCAGCAAAAGTATGCAGGCAAAGGACACAACCCTTATCACATCCCCTTAAAGGAGAATTGTACAAAAAAACAAGATTGTAGATTGTAGTGCTTTTTTTACCACTACTATTCCTTTATATTGGCTTTTGAAATTTACAAATGCAGCAATTTAGAAATCGGATGAAAGGTTTAGCGTTGGAAAACACTTTTTGATAGATAAAAAGTGAATTTTCTATACATCTATATGGATCAGAGAAAAATGAGGGACAAATGAGGAGGAATGAGGGAAATAGGGACATTGCTCCAAATCAGGGACAGTCCCTCGAAATCAGGGATGCCTTTGGTGTCCTACAGTTTTCTCTCTGCTTAGCGCAGCAGAGAGAGCTCTGTGGTTGGAGGAGAGCCATGTCATGTGACTTTGATGGGTTGTATGATTGGGCTCTTCTACACGATCCTACCCCCTAACTTCTTTTCAGTTCATTTGTGCTCCACTGGCTTTAGATTCCCAAGGCCAGAGGCGTGCAGTGCACATTGTATAGCACACAGCTGTTCTTTATCATTGCACTTTTTATTTTTAAGCATACGAATGCTCTTTAAAATAGCCCCTAAATTAACTTAAAACACCCTCCCCAAAAAATAAAAAATAAAAGCAAATTTCACCAAAACACTGAAAATCTGGGTGTGTTGGATGTTTGTTTTCATTGCTCTTAGCATACCTCACAACTTTTTGAGATGGGAATGAGGGACACCTATCAGCAAAAGTATGCAGGCATGGGACACACCCTTGTCACACCCCCTTAAAGGAGAATTGTACAAAAAACAAGATTAGTTAAACCCACAAATGCTTTTTTCTACCATTACTATTCCTTTATAGTGGCTTTTGGAATTTACAAATGCGGCAATTTACAAATCAGATGAAAGGTTTAGCACTGGAAAACACTTTTTGATAGATAAAAGGTGAATTTTCTATACATCTATATAGATCAGACCAAAATGAGGGACAAATGAGGAGGAATGAGGGACAGAGGGACATTGCTCCAAATCAGGGACAGTCCCTCAAAATCAGGAACAGTTGGGAGCTATGCTCTTAGTACAGGTACACTTAAAACAGGATCATGGAACCAGTTAGCCCTTTGACAGAGGAGTAGAAAGCACTCAAGCAACAGCTTGTGTATATAAGAGCCCATTCACACAGGGACGACTTTGGATCTGACTTCAAGTCGCCCCAAGTCGCCCCTAGTCGCCTCAAGTCGCGCTGCATGAGAAAATCAATGTAAGTGAATGGAGCCGTCTTAATGCACACTACTGCAGTCGCTCCGACTTCAAAAAAGGTTCCTGTACTACTCAATCCGACTTCTAGGCGACTTGTACCCATTGATTTCAATGGAAGTCGCCTCAGAAGTCGGATCACTGTCTTAACAGAAGCAACTTTCCAGGAAGAGAACAACATACATTTCTCAGGCAAACCCCTCCCTCCCCCCTCCCTCCCACAGAGCTGATTCTTGTTTGATTGGCCACTGGAATGTCTCCTGTCCTGGAGGCGACTTCAGTCATGTTGTAAAGCCCCCCAAGTCGTACTGAAGTCGCCCCAAGTCGCGCTGTGATTCAAACTCAAGTCGTGTCCAAGTTGCCTCCCAAAGTCGCGCTGGAAGTCGTGTTGCCCCTGTGTGAATGGGGTCTAAGGGATTATTATTATTATTTTTTTTAATAATCACAAAGAAATATAAACTAAATAACTAGTAATTTTGACCCCTAAATTGACAGATTTGGTCATTTAGAGACAGAAGGGAAAGAACATGCTTTGTTCTAATGAATTAATTATGATTCATGAAAGTGTGACTCATGGAGACAAAGTGAAACGCTGAAGGTCACTTTCAGGGAACGGTAAAGAGACTCAAGAAATGATAACCGAGCCTTCACTTCCACTAGTGAGACAACTGCTGGCTGTGTGCTCCTTTCTAGTAGTTTTCCACCAGAGATAAAAGCCGGTTTTTAATATATTTTTTTTTAGTTCCAGGGATGAATTCTTCTGTGCTTAACGGAAAGCATTTGGCTCATGTCCAAAATAAACAGACCCAGAAAAGTCTAAGCATAGTTTTAACACAAAAGAATAACAAAAATATAAAAAGTATGTTGCTATCAAAATTGGACTGCATCAACTGGGAAAGGAATAGAACCCCTGTCAGGTTTTCTTTCATGGTACCCGGTCACAGGTACAGGAAGTGCAGTGAAATCTCCTAAATCGTGGTATGACAATAAAAACTTGAGAAAAGTTTTTAGTCATCTCCAAAAAAAATAAAAAATAAAAATAAAAACCTTTGGGTAGAATGGGGCTTTAAAGAGAAAGTACAGGATTACAACAGGAAGGAGTGTACAACATTTACTGGATCCTTGTAGTTCTCTCAGTCTTCAGGCGTGATTGGCATTGGCAAGGAGTCCCTTTTTCCCAACCCTAAACACTCCTCAAAGGAATCATTTTCAGGCCCACAATACCCACTGGATCCATAATCCCCATTTGCCTTCCTTATGATTTAAAAGTATGACACTAGTAGGTTTGGAATTGGTGCCTTCTCTCCTTTGGTGTCACCAACTCTTCGGAAGAGTTGCATCAGGCAGGTTTTCCTGTGGTTGGGCACTGCAGGTATTATAACAAACTGCAAAATTTACTCAAGAGCTATTTGTGATTCTTCATGCTCTGTTGTCACATTTCCACTTTAGAGAGGGTCATCCATCCAACTGTTTGGTGGAGGCCAGTAGGGCAAGTCATTAACTAGAATTCAGTCACCCTACTAACTCCAGCAGTGCCAGTTCCCTTGTCATAGCTTCCTTTTCTGTTCCCACCTACCTTGGTGTTTTGGGTTTACCCATCCACCTCAGGGTGCTCTTACTCCTTCAATTACATTGTTCATAAAATAAAATAGACAAAAATTCCAAACAAGGAGATTAGGTCCTTTGTTATGTAGCGCTACCCCCGCAGGGGCTGCTGATATTAACTGATTCTTTTCCAAACAGTACAGAGGACATCAGTCACCCAAGCAACAGCCCATTCGCCCCAGCTTAAATAAAAAGTCTAGGGGTTGTCTTGTTGTAATTTACTGCTTGTAGACCTTGTAATGAGGCATGAGATACTCCAAACGCTCAGTAACATTGATCATAGGACACTCTTTTTCTTGTGGATATGGGGACAGTCTAAGGCCTCACAGCTGAAGACGTTGAGGCAAGTCTTTTAGGCATCTGGTTACCCTGCAAGGCTGCACAGATAGGTAGCCAGTGCATTTTTAGAGTGCTGCACACTCATAAGGGGGTCAGTTAGGGCCTTTACTCACAAGTCCCCAGGACAACTGCCTCCTTCCAGCTTCCTCTGGACATGGTCCAGTGAGTGAGACGCTCCCTTCCCAGACCCATTGCCCTTGTAGAGAAATTCTGCACTCAATTGTGTTGCTTGACTATTTTTTTGTTGATTTTCATAGCTTAGATATGTGAATAGTTAGATTTTCTAGACCATGTGCTGTTTTAAAAGCCAAGCCTTCCCTATTGATATGCTAAAAAACCCGTTCCAGCACCAGAATATTCCCAGGTCTCGAGCCCTGCCAGATTATTTACCACCTTACTTTGCCAGACAACCTTCTTGGCACACCTCCCCAGAGATTGGTCAGGGCATGATAAATATTCAGACCAGTTATTTTAATTTCCCACCCTAAGCTTTGGAAACTTCTTCCAGACAGAGGGGGAAACAATCAAACTCTCAGCCTGTGAAAAACCATGAGCAGACCAGAGCAAGTGATTACTGCTCCCTTGATTGCAGAAGAAGCCAAAAACTAAAGTTACTTTGCATCCTACTCTAGAAGGGTGCAATATCTACAATGGCACCCTCTGTTAGCCAGGAAGAACCAACGTAAACTTTGAGTAGAAAGGAGATCATTCCTATGGTAACTATGGTGTTTGGGTCTGAATCCCAACTGCAGATATTCTAAAGTGCTTTCTGTCCCTCTGTTGGAATGGGAATATCCAGAAATTCCAATTTTGTAAAAGAAAAGGAAGTACTGAAAGATGGGTGGAAACAGAGCCCAGATAGCAAGCAATTGTGCTGCACGTTTGAAAATGACTTCCTAAGCTATTGCTAGACTTGCCAGACTTCACAAATTGTTGCACAATTTCAGCAAGTCCGCATTGCATGACTCCAGATCAACTTTCTTTGCAAACATTCTGCAAGTCTGCTGCAAGTTCTGGTTCAGTTATGTTGTGCAATAGTCATCCCACCACAGAGGTCACTGTGGCTGAATTTTCATGCTGTAGACTTGCAGAGCTCTTGCTGTAGACTCACCACTGCAACTTTGCTCTTGCTAGAGACTTGCCACGCAAATTTTCTACAAATTGGAAAAGTGTCACCTAGAACTTCGAGTGCTTTGAGTGCTCTGCAAGTATACAACTTGCCAGTGAAAATGTGCAGCAAGTTAACAAGACTTACAATTCAACATTGCCACAAATTTGTGGCATGTTATCTTTGCTATCTGAAGGGGACTACAGAGGGGATATTTCACATATTGAGCTCCTAAGAGGTAAACATTACGTATAAAAGGAAATGGGTGCATCAGCACAACAAGACCTAACTGTGAGGCTCCTTTCACACTTGTGCAACTTGGGATCCTACTTTTGAGACCCCAAGTCACAGGACATGTGAAATTCAATGTATTTCTATGATGGCCATCCCTACTGACACTACAGTAGTCCCTGCGACTTCAGAAAAGGTTCCTGCACTACTTCGCACCAAAAGTCGCACTCCAAAGTTGCACTGGAAATCGTTTGACTTTGGAGAAGCGCTAATGAGATATCACTTTTGGTTCGACTGATCCTTCCAGTAGGTTCCTTGTCATGTTTCAGTAGTCAACATACACTATATGGCCCTTCAGTTTATTGAGTTCAGGTGTTCCCATTGAAGGTACATGCTACAGCCATGCAAAGACATGTTAGACAATTGTGTAGTTCTAATTTTGTGGCAAAAAAATTGGGTAAGGCCCATTTCCGTTTTCGCCTGGACTGACTTCCTGTACCAAAGCCAGCTCCATAAAGACATGATATGGAGGCACCCAAGTGGAGTGCACAAAGGCCTGACCTTATTAGGATGATGAGATAGGCCGGCCATATACAGTTCGAATCTCGGCCGTTGACTGTTGCCAAACCGGAGCCAGTGTGTCCCCTGTGATAATTCAATTTAGCCATTGAAAATCTGTATCCAGCGCCTTGTTTGGACCTGTGTTTAGAAATTATTGTGGCTGCCTGTATCCTCATTATGTGGGTGGCCTTGAGTCTAAGGCAGGCCATACACAGTTTGAATCTGGGACGGTTCGGCAGGAACCATTAATGGGCAGGCTGAATGTACCAAGATTAATCAACTTGGGTACAACCAGCCTGCCGGATTCTCTTCTGATTATCGCTATCAGCTGTTATAGCCGGTAGCGATAATCACTGTCTTCTCCTGGCGGGGACGGCTTCCCCCACCTGCCCCTCCCTCATTCGGAGAACACAATTGCTGATTCCCTTGACAACACCGTGTTGATTGAGGGATCGTGAATTTCTTTCCTACAACCCGTGGAAAATTTGCACCTTATTTGGCCTGCTTTAGGTCTTTTCTAACATCAGTATATCACCTCAAAAATGAGAAACCTGCCCCTTTATAGCACTAGTTGTTTTTCTTCTGTTTTTATGTGTCATACTGACTTTATAATAGAAATACAGAAAGCAGAAAAGATGTAGCAACAAATGGCATTCAGAAAGAGAAACATCATATAAAGTGAGCATTTTCTTTCTGATTGTTATGTTTGTGAGCCTAAGGCCAATTGCTTTTTCCTGACACATCTTCTTGTCTCTTGGAGTATCCAGACAAATTTTATCAAGAGTATTTGTTGTGTGTCACTTCTCCCTTCCAACAGCGAAAATGCATTCATCAAAACCCCCAGCAATCGTGACAGATCTCGTCTTTACTACCAAGAGCTGTCTGTTTACTGATACTGATAAAATATAAATATATTTGTGGTATTATAAATAAGTGTCTATCATATGATAACTTGACATATAGACAATGGTCCGGTTACAATCCAATTCATGTATGTGTCACCCCCCCCTGCCCCCAACCCAAGAAGCACAAAGACAAGGAAAGATTATAATGAGGAATGTTCTGGGCTGGGGACAGGGGGGGCATTTGCAAGTACTAAGCCGGTACAAATAATATAAAATGGGCCTGATGGCCCTGAGTGGAGATACTCCCCAATTCAGACCTCAATCAGAGCAGGACTCACAATCAGTGACAGTTGCTGGGTGTTATATTGCTATCTGCTTCCCTTTCAGATCAGTGATATCAGCACCTAGAAGTTGGAAGTCTTCCAGCATCAGTGAATATGATGAAGCTCCTATTGGCATGAAACACGCTAGGAGTTTCTTCCTCTCTTGTCGCATGGTGAATGTTGTTTTTGTAACATTGGAATAAAGAAGTTGGCGTTACCAGTGTGCGATCAGCCATTAGACTTGTTTCATCATACTGCAGCGATAAACTGGTTTGGCACCTGGGTCACTTTGGGGTAAGCTGGCTGTGGACTGCCCTGGAGTGATGTTTTACTTTATTATTCCTTTGCAATGTGTTTTGCTCACTTGTTAAAGGAAGCTGAATGATGAGGATCATTTATTTTTTATTTTTTATAAATTCTTTATTTTCACAGAAACAGTATTACAATTACACAGAACAATAGTTCACAACATTCAATGTGAACCAATATGAACTCATTTACATGGTTAACAAGACTTTATAAATTCTTCTGTGTTGTAGTATCTTTCAATTACCGTATATACTCGAGTATAAGCCGACCCGAATATATGCAGAGGCACCTAATTTTACCACAAAAAAATGGGAAAACGTATTGACTCGAGTATAAGCCTAGGGTGTCCATCTGCATGCCTCACTGTGCCTCACTTTGCTTCACTATGTTCATGTGCATGCCTCACTGTGTCCACGCCTCACTGTGCCCATGCCTCACTGTGCCCAATCTCCCTACCTGATCTCCTGCGCCTTGTGACTAGACTGACGTTTAACATGGGAGTCATGGTACCGGGTCCCCAAAATCACATTAACATGGGAGTCTATGGAAGGGGTGCCCGGCTTTGAAAAATCGGTGCTCCCTGGCCGTAGGTCCCCCGGACAACAAACTTTGCACACTTGTAGAGGAAGAGTGGGGCTACATGTGTGCCAAGTCCAGGCAAACTACGGCTGGCCGAATCAGGCTTGCAAATGTGAAGATGGACACAGACTCGACTATAAGCCGAGGGGGGCATTTTCAGCACAAAAAAATGTGCTGAAAAATTCGGCTTATACTCGAGTATATACGGTATATGATGTTATATTCATATGCGTGCACAGGGGGTGCACACGTATATGAATCACTAATCACTACATGTGGCGCCAATTTCCCCTACTGCCCAGGCTTTCCCCCATGTTGCTCCCCCCCCTTCCGCCCTGCAGTGCTGTTGGTTTCCCTCCTCTCCTTTAACTCCGGTTGCTGCGGGGGATGTTTCAGGATAGAGAGTGGGGGAATAGGCTAGTAAAAAAATTATTTACCAGCCCCTTCCTTTTCTAAATGAACACAGTGTACACACTCACTCACTGTGTTCATTCATAACTGAAGCAGAGTAAACTGTGTTTATTTGCTTCAGTTTGTGAATGAACAGGATGCCGCTCAGCACAGAGCACTTCCTAATTCCATCAGTTCACGGTCCAGTGCAGCTGAGACTGCAGAGAAAGGCATGTGTGTTTGAGCTTTGGGGTGCACACCCTTATGTAATAGGCCAGGGGTCTCCAAACTTTCGAAATAAAGATCCAGTTTACCGTCTTTCAGAATTTAGGGGGGGGGGGCAGACTGTGCCATTGGGAGTAGAGAAGGTCCTGACATCAGTGAAGAAAAAATGGTGCCCCATCATTGGTTTCAGTGGAAGTAATTGTGCCTCGTCATTGGTGTCAGTGGGGGGAATTGTGCGCCATTGTTGGTGTCATTGGGCCCCATTGTTGGTGTCATTGAGAGGAATAGTGCCCCATCATTGGACGTCATTGGGCCCAATTGTTGCTGTCATTGGGAGAAATTGTACCCCATCGTTGGTATCATTGGGCCCCATTGTTGGTCTCATTGAGAGGAATAGTGTCCCATCATTGGGTATAATTGGGCCCCATTGTTGGTGTCATTGGGAAAAATTGTGTCCCAGCATTGGTATTAACAGGAGAAATTGTGGCCTTTCATTGGTGTCAGTGGGGGAAATTATGGTCCTAAAGGACAGCAGTTTGGAGACAACTGCAATAAGCACCTATGGTTATATTGAATCTACTCAGTGAACATCAGCGAGCAACACTGTTTTTTATTTTACTAAACTTGTCTTAATCAAGTGAAGCCCTGGTTAAATCCAAAGCGGAAATAAAGTAGAGATGGAAGATGGTGAGAGAAGAAAAAAAAGGGGGGGATAAGAAAGGAGGGGAGAATTGACCTGGTCGCCTCTCATGGCATGTTGGAAGAGCTCTCTGGTGCAGGTTAGGGGAGAAGCTACTGCTGAGAGGCTAGGGGGGACTGTAAATGAAATAAAGGGTCCAGACTTTCCAGTATTTCTCATCTTGCACCATGGTAAGGTTCTCCATTTGTTGAATTTCCATTATCCTGGCTAGCCAATGCAATCTGGTTGGAGGGGTGGTGCTTTTCCACAACGCCGGGATACACGCCTTCGCTGCAGTTAAGAGATGTTTTAGGAGGGAATTTTTGTATATTTTAATGTATAGACGGGTATCATGTAATAAGAAAGCTGCCGGGTTTTCTCCAAGAGACACACCTTGTTTTGACAGATTCGGCTGCCATCGTCCAAAATTCTTTCAACTTTGGGCATTCCCAGAATATATATGAAAAAGGGTGCCCTCAGACTCCAGACAGTGCCAGCAGGCATTTGATACTTGTGGGAACATCCGATGCAGCACTGCCGGTGTTCTGTACCATCTAGTAAGGAGTTTATACCCACCTTCTAGAGATGCCCTATGAGAAAAAAGTAAGATCCCGGTCTTCTGAGCTTGAGAAAAAGTGACTGAGATCTTTTCCCCACAATTGTAGAAAAGAAAGTTCCTGTGGGGCTTCCAGTCTTATCAGTGAATTTGTTCTGGCATTTTCGGGCTTCAAGAAATGAGGCCTCAGTGCATCAGGATTGATCAATTTTCAGATATATCCCATAGTTTGTGGACTTTCCTACAGACTAAATAATATACACTGATTTGGGTTATTTCCACCAAAGAAATGTAGCAGAATAAATTTTGGCCTAAATTTATGAAGAAAGATTATTTATTTGCAGCATTTTATAACAGAAACAAGGAAAACCACATTTTTTCCCCCAAAATTTTCATTTTTTTTTTTTATTTAGCAAAAACTAAAAATCCCAGTAGTGATTGACATTGAAACAAATCTTTTAATAAAGAAATCTTCTATATACATATATATCTACACCTTTGATCTTGCTACATTAAGCCTCGTACACACGACCGGTTTTCTCGGCAAGAAAACTGCTGGGAGAGCTTTTTGCCGTGAAAACCGTTCGTGTGTATGGTTTCTCGACAGGAAAACTGCCGGGAATCTCAACGAGAAAAATAGAGAACCTGCTCTCTATTTTTCTCGTCGTGATTCTCAGCAGAGTGTTTCCTGCCGGTTGTCTGTATGCTTACCTGTCCGAGGTAAACCCGCGCATGCTCGAAAAAACTTTGACGCAGGCGCGGTAGCATACAAGGTTAGTGTGGGGTGTAGCAAGATGGCGGCAACGGCATCATCGAATGTGACGAGCGATGTCCCCGCGTTCTTGCCATTCAAAAGAACTGCGTTTTTTTGGAGTGGCCATCTGTACACAGGGCTTGGCAAGACAAGCTTGCCAGGAATTCCGTAGAGAAAACCGAGGTTTTTTTTTTCCCGACGGGATTACCGCCCGTGTGTACAGGGCTTAACTGCTAAAAAAAACCCTTGGGGGAATTTTCCCATTTTTCTCAGTAGTGATTAAATACCATCAAATGAAAGCTCTATTTGTGTGAAAAAATGCTAAAAACGTCATATGGGTACAGCGTTGCACGACCGCACAATTGTCATTCAAAGTGCGACAGCGCTGAAAGCTGAAAATTGGCCTGGGCAGGAAGGGGGTGAAAGTGTCCGGTATTGAGTTGGTTAACAATGTACAGTATATTCCAATATAAGGACATCTAAGTTGGTATAGAAGTAGAGTGCCTGATTTTGAATTCCGGAGCTGCGTCTTCCATGTTGGTATGGTAATGAATAGTACATCTGGTCTATAAAGGGCTTTCGCAATAAAACGTTGTGCTGTAAGGAACGGCGCACCAAGCTGCTTGCTCAAGCGACACTTAGCGGCAGATGGCGAGGTTCACGCTGACATTTTTCTCCCTCAAACAAATGATATTTGTCCTTAGTGGTGAGGTAAAGACATAGCATAATCCATCTACAACCTTGATACCGAATGCGTGGTCAATAGAGGCGATGTGTCTTCCCAGCCGTGGAATTGGTACCTGACAGGGCAGGATGGTTACAAATGATGCTGAGGACCAGGCTGGAGGAGAGACATTGTTATTTGCCCCGGGTAGGTGTGTGTCATATGGATCCACTAGCTACAAATTAAATAAATGTTGTGAAGTATTTTGTTATGTTGGTCATGTAGCTCCTCATACTCCTGGTATCTAAGTTATTACAGCTTGACACGGCAGCACAGGAGGTTTATGAGGACAAATGGCTTCATTGAAAACGGTATTTCACTTCAAGGCCAAGGTTTGTTACACTTCAGGCATACACGGACAACGTTTTTAAATTCGCTCAAGGGACATCACCTACCTGCTGGGAGGCTCTCGTTTTTAATCTAGTTGTGAACCTGCCATGTTCTAATCTCTAAATTCTGTATAAACAGTCCAATGAGAGTTCCAAATAAATGTCCAAGAGTTCCAAGATTTATTGATAAAATTGGTTCACAGCAAAAAAAAAAAAAAAGCCATTGTATTTCAGGCACAAAACGGACTCCTCCTTCATCAGAGCTTCAAGTGGTTGTATACCCACAAATATGAAACGCACCTACAGGTAAGCCTACATTAACCACTTCGCACCCGGGCCAATTCTGACACTTCGCTCCTACATGTAAAAATCCTAATTTTTTTGCTAGAAAATTACATATAACCCCCAAACAATCTATATGTTTTTTTAGCAAAGACCCTAGAGAATACAATGGCGGTCATTGCAACTTTTTATCTCGCACGGTATTTGTGCAATAATTTTTCAAACGCATTTTTTTTGGAAAAAAAAACGGTTTCATGAAATAAAAAATATTAAAACATTAAAGTTAG